>WBMV01004981.1:682419-1127011 GCA_013396655.1 Campylorhamphus procurvoides | reverse complement strand
TTGGTGTTGTCCCCAGCAAGACAACAAATATCACATATTACCTTTAAAAGAGTAAAATTGGCCTTTCTCAGATATTTTATTAGAATGACTATTTTTGAGGGAGGACATAAGAAGAAGAGGCTTTGACTAGAAGAAATGGAGAGGTTGTAAGGGAATATAGTTTAAGGATGTTTCCTTTCAAAATGGATGCACTGCAAATTGTAGGAGATCATTTCTAGAAACGATACATAAAACCACTCAGTAGACTTTGAAGAGTCTTAAATTTACTCCGCATTGAAATACAAAGGAGAGAGACAGTCAGGGCTGTAAAGGCTTTATCCAAAGTACCCAGGAACAAAGCTCTAGAATGTGCATCTGTACAACAGCAGGATTTTTTACTAATTTTAGTTGCTGCAAAAGAGTCAAGGAAATTGTTCCATTGCTGACTGAAGGCAATTTTGTTTGATCATACATGGAATTTTGATACTCCTTTCCTTAGGCAATGAAATAAAGGTACATGAAAAATGCTACAAAAAGACACAAGATTATATTATAGGAAAAAAATAAAGAGAAACCCAATCTCTTTAGCTCTTTTTAGTATTGGAATATTCACCCACAACAACTTAAGTTTTGAACCCATACATGAAATGCCATCTTAAGTTAGGTATCCAGTTTGCACAGAAAGTTTAGCTGTCCAATTAAACAGTTCAGTACAGTGGGTTTATTTATTCTAGCATTTAGGTGCAGATTACTCTATTTAAGCACATTCTTTTCCTGTTCTCACTTAGTGTGCTTTGGTTAGCCTCGCAGTGTGGGCTCAGGACACACGGATTGGATCCCTTTGAGTGGAAGCTGCATGGGAAAATGTACTTTGGGATCAGATCCATTGGATTCCCAACATCACTGGACACTGGTGCTCAGGATCAGGGCAGAGCTCTGAAATGTGTATGCTGCAGATGTCAGGTCCTCTGCAGCAACTGGTTTGCTTTGCAAATCTCCCCCTATTGGTCCACACTTCTGGCTGATGCAGAACATATATTCTGTACCCAGAATTTGTTCATCATTCAATGGGAAAACGTCAGCAGAGGCCTGTGGAAGGAGATCCCTGCCTGCCTAGCCCAGATACCATAACCAGTCCAGCAAGATTTCTCTGGAGAGGTTTTCAGAGCCACATTCTTCACTGTCTAGATAAAGAATATAATTGTTTATGCCAGGAGCTAAATCAATACTTAAAGTTTGGGTGCAAGTTGTGATGGAGTTCAGCTTTCCTACTGATTGAGTGTTGGCAGCTCTGCTCTTGAACTGTCTTTAACCAATTAATTATTTTGAGCACACATGTAGATTGAAAATTTGCCAAAAAAATTAATATGTTGATTTGCCTCCTAACTTTTCTTTTATGTGTACAACAGATCAATATTACTAGGGAGATTCTTCTCCTTTCCAAAGAAAAAACTAATGAACTAGAACTCCCTTTAGCATGTATCAGTGATCAGAAAATAAAACCCTCTTCACAGAGTTTCAGATCTTACTTTTGATTTATACTTATGTTTTATCCAAAAAGTTTTGCATAATTTGCATTTTTCAAGCTGTCCTCAGATACTCTCCTATTTCTGTAGTGTCCTATTTCTCTCTCTCTCTCTCTCTCTCTCTCTCTTTTTTATATGTACATATAAATATTTTATGGAAAACAGATGGTCTAGTAAAGTTGCTATCCACTAAAAAGGCAGAAGATGAAACAGAATGGATACTATTATTCCCTAACTTACGCTCATAAAATAATTCTATTAACATCAAAGTGGGCACTCAAAGCTGTAGGATTTACCTCCCCGTATTGAAGTGACTTACCCACACACAGCCTAAATCATAATTATTGTTCTAACATAATAACTGTAGTTAACTAGGGAAACCTTGCAAGAAGAAAACAGTGTGCAGCCAAATGGTGTTTATACATGATTAAAGAGCATAAATATCAGTTGAAAGGGACACTGTTTTTCAATCTCTTGGCCTATTCATCAAGAGATGCTGACATTTCATTCTACATATTGAAAGGTCTTTCAAGTTCGTGAATCTTATGAGTGCAGATCTATGTTGATCCTACTTCTGTCAGAGAATGATGGGGGCTTGCAAGCCAACTTTTAAGCTCCTGGCATTTCAATAAAAAATGCTCTAAAGTAATAAATGATCAAAGACCTGTTTCTTTTCTTCATAAATAGTAAGTGTATCTCTTTGTTGGTTCTAATCTGACGAGCTACCCTGAGGGTAACGCAGTTTCTCTTTGCTGTGCAATGCCAACTGGACATTCCACTAAAAACCTGGAGAAATTTGACAATTTGCTGTCAGACAGGGGCCTCTGAAATTAGAACACATAACAAGAAATGATCATTGTAACAAGTGAAGTCAGTATTTATTCCACGGTCTACTCCAATGTTACTTAAATTTGAATTTTCTATCAACTGACTGCAGAAGTCCATCAATAACATGAACTGATTCAAGGGAAGGATTATCATTGTTCTTCTACAGAAATAGTTTCTCACCATACCCTTATTTCAGCACAGACACAAATGGAAACAGCCTTTTCAAATGAACCATGTTAAGTATAGCATTAGCAGCTGTATAAACTCTTTTATCGTCTCGAACTTTTGGGTGAAAAAAGTTTTTTGACTCTTGTGGGCTTCATACTGAAGTTGTTTTTCAACTGAGAAAAAATGTATGGGATGCTACTATTGTAACTCTTCCTGAAATAAGGGAAGTAATATCATATGTTTGTTTTCTGAGGTATCTGTTGAGCTGGCAGAGTGTAGACTGCCTATACTCTTTGCTTGTTCAATATGCATCAATACTCAGGTCAGATATTGAAAATATATTTGGTGCCTATTTCAGATGTGCTGCTAACGATGCCTAGCAGTACTGACCATGGACCTATCAAACAGCTGATAACACACTTTAATTTGGCTGCAATTTATCTATTGCAGTCTTAGGCAGCAGAATTTTTTCTAACTTCAAATTCTAATCTTTAAAATAGGTGGTTATATGTTATTATATTCATATGTTTTTTAATAATTAAAAATGTGATTAAAAAGTAGCATGCAAGCACTTCAAATTTGCTTCTTAAAAGCAGAAAAAAAAGTGTTTGCATTGTCTTGAATCTGATTCATTTCATGCTGATTATTTGAATGCATTGCACTAGTGTTCCTCAGACTTTTACAAGCTAGAAGTGTATAAAACTTCTAAAGTCAGGGCAATTTTTCTGCAAAATATGGATTTTTGTGTCATTAAAAAATGCTTTACAAGCTCTCTCAGGTACCACTGCTGGAAAAAGTCCTGTTGTTAATCTTAGTGCCAATGACAACATATTTAGAGACTCACAACACCAGTTTCTGGAAGGGAGATTGTAAATGCAGATATATATGCGATGATGTGATGGGAATTGGTGACGATTGTGTGTAGGTACATCTAGGTTGGAAACTTCTTTTATTTTAGTTGGAATGCAAAAAAATAAATAGGGAGAAATTCTGCCAGTTCCTGTTATATTTTAAATTGAGGTCTAAACTAAACATTGTCTTGCGAAAGAGGTTTTTGAAGGATGAATGGAGAAGTCAGTCCTCTGTAAAAAAAGGCTAATTTGAAAAAAAGCTGGTCTATCCAACCAAAGGAATCTGCTTGCACTAGAGATATTTTTCTGTCTTTAAAATGATGCTGTTTGAAGCTCTTCTTCACAGACTTATTTGAACTGCTTGGTTCCACTTCCTCTCTGTTTACTCACTTATAAGCAAAAATAGTAACGTTTATAGGCATGCAATCACATTTTCCTGCTAAAATATTTGCATGCAAATGGTTTGGAGTCACTCACTTTGAAAAACACTTTAAAAAGTTCTTTTTAATGAAAAAAGCTAGCAAGGACTCCTTGTTAGAACCAACACTTTATGAAAAGGATAGGCCAACTTTACTTGAAATAGCAATGGTGAATTTACAGTAATAAAAAGTATGACTTTCTTTAGCATAAAGGATTTCTTATAAAGTGCCAAAATAACAAGTAGCATAATGGGAGAACACCAAGAACACAGGAGAAGAGACAAGTTTTGAACTAATATCAGACACAAGTAGGAAGGAGATGAAGCCAAGGATTGTTCTGAATGGCTGGAGAGGAAAAGGAGTAACAGTTCTGGGCAGACTGTATGAAAAGAAATCATTAATATGGGGGTATGGATCTAGTGAGCAGTTTAGATAGCTCAGATGGGATTTGCTAGGGTCTGAAAATAAGGAAAACAATTCTCATGAGAGATTTGGTGGGAGTCTCTTCTGACTGTGATGAGTAGTAAAGCAATAAGAGAGAAGCAATTTTCAGAGGTGAGTGCTCTAAACTGTGTACATTTGCATCACAAACAAAGCAGCTGCAGCTGCAGATATACTCTGAGAATTAAATCTGCTTCTACTGAAACAAATGGCTAAACTTCAGTTGTTTTCAAGAAAGCCAGTGTTTCATTTCTGGATAATATACGTGTGTAATAAAAGTAGAGAGATTGTTATCTATAGATCACAATTAACCACACAGGGCTATTTTTATTTATTTTGTGATCCTGGGTTGTATGCCAGACAATTTAAGATAACTTGTAAAATATATTGGAAAAAAAAAAGTAAACAAGAATGTTCTTTATCCTGCAGCCCTGCATGGTTTATGACATTAAAAACTACTTGCTAAAATAATGAAAAAATATATTTTGTTTATCTTGCAGTTTAATTATCACAAGACTCTTAAAAATCCTTTCACTACAAATGTTAAGTAACATAACAGTATGCATTTTATAAGAGCAAGATAAGCAAAACCCAAAGATAAATGATGACACTGAGTATAGCTTTTTAATTAACAAATGTCTTTTAAGATGTCCTTTGTTTCTTTTAATGGAAAGTTCATAATAAAAACAAGTCAAAAAGTAAGATTAAAAAACACATTGCATCCAATACAAGTAAAATGTATTGCTACTATAATTTCCTTCACAGTATTTTTTTTCCTATGGTTTAAAAAAGCCCAACAAACATTTCAGGTGAAAGGACAGACTCCACAGACTTGTATATATTAAAATAATAACACTTTCATATATTTGTTTTCAGACATGGGATTAAAATATTCTTTTTTAATGGCAAAACTGAAGCAGAGATTTCCTACTGTACTACTTTAAAAAAATTGTGGTTTTTTTTTTTTTTGAAAATCTTGTTTCCCTGTCTCTTAAATTGTCAGGTAAAACATACATTTTGAAAGTCTTAGTCTACCCACCCAGTTCATGTTGAAGCTACCCGTCTCAATGATTAGCTACTTCATATTTGACTGAAAGATGACTGCTTGTTCAGAGGAGACTAGTTCTAACTATTGGAGAAAACAACACATTTGATTTTAATAGTATCTGGATAATTGAAAGTTAAATGATCAATAAATATAACAGTCTGGATGAACTAAACCTTTATGAAAGATAAAGGTATGTTTCCTTTGAGGAAATAATTCACATTCCAATGTCAGTAAGCTTGGCTCCCTCAGATACCTCCTCTTTCATATTTTCTTTGCAGATGTCATGTTAAATGGCAGATGAAATATGATCATCTTAAAAAATGTTCTCAGATTCTTTCCTCCTTTATTAGAGGTACACTTGACTTAACTTGAATCCACAAACTCCTCATCAAGTTTTCCTTTTATGTAAATGCTTTAACTTGTAAAGGTGGTCTTTTTGACCTTGGCAAGGCTTTAAAGATAATACATTGAATTCCACTGGGGAATAGACAAAACCACTAATCTTTTTTTCACTGGCTATAAATCAGATGTGTTTTTTTGAACAAGATCTGCAAAATGAACATATGAATTTCATAATGCAAGATTTATAACTCTTTATTTAGTGTCTTACCTCACTTCTCAGCCTAGATCCTGTCTAATATGTTTAAATTTATACTGACAATCATGGTATGGTTTTTATATGTATATAAACACATTGCCAAATAAGCCAAAAAACAAAAAAGGAAGAAAAAGAATTGTGTTTAACTTACATAGGAAAAAATAAAAAGTTTTTCACTCCCTGTGCCTACGAAAGTGAGGATCATGTGATTTTGCCTAGAGGGAGATCTAGGAAGCCCAGTGTGGGCAGAACGAAGCTCGCTTTGCCAGAACTACAGAATGGGGACAAGGTACACCATGCAGTGCCATGTTAGCACAGACATGCAGCTCCAGGATGGGCAAGCACTCTGGCTGGTGTGCACCTGTCGGGATAGGCATGTCTACAGGTGGCCTCTTGTTGCAAAGGTTCTGCTCAGCCAAAGCATTCCACAGTTTGTTGTGTAGTGCTCCCTCCTAGAGGTGTATGCTTGTGTTTCCCAGGTCCTTTCCAGAGACATACATACCATTTAAGAAATACACAAACCTCTAAATCTTATGACTGAAGTATAAGCCTGGACTAAAATCAAAATGTTTCTCTGATTCTGTAACCTGCTTCTGTACTTTTGGTATCGTATCACCTGTCTGTGCACCACTATAAACCTCAGACTTGCATTTGGCCACACTCTAGTTTCTGGTTTACATGGAAAAGAAATCAAAGATGTGGTCAAATGAGAGTCACGGTGCATTGCCACAGGTCCCCAGTCTGGATGACAAAAGATCTGAGCCATGCCTTTGGACTAGTAAGGAATGGATTTATTGAAGGGCTCATCCACAGTATGAAGCTCTTGTGCAGCTGCAAAATGTGTCTGCAAGCCACTGAAACTACCAAGAGTGTCCTTAGAGAGAACAAAGGAGAACATTTATTTTGCAAAAGATATTTCAGCCAGATACCTAGAAAACAGAACTTGGGGGGTCTAATTTATTTCCATGTTTCCTAATAGAACCACTATATTGTAATAGTAACACAGCTGTCCATTTCAAGGGACAAAGTCCAGAAAGAAATAAGCAACAGAAGTATATGAAGCTCTGTATTACTTTTTGCTTTGGAAATTCTCTGATTTAACAACAGGGGATGCTGATGAAATTCATTGGCTGTGTTTCATCTCACTTTTGCCACTTTGACAAACTCAGTTTTCAGACTCATTTGAGAGCCACTCATAAAACAGATAATTTAAAAGCTCTCCTTGGTGCACTGCAGTCTTGACCTGTAGCAGACTTCACTCTTCACTTCTACACTTGTTGTGTAGTAGTTTTATGACCCACACTAACATTCACAAGAGCACAGGTTGACACTGCTAAGTCATGTCTGCATGGGACAATTTGGATTTTGACCCCAGGTTTCTAGAGATGAAGAGTTAAAGCACATTCCTCAGCTCCATTTGTGATTTCCTACCCTCTCCTTCTGACACAATTTTGAAAAAGTAGGTAACACTAAGTGAAACCATTAATGCTGAATTCCAGCCAGACTCAATCAATCTGTAATTAATATTTTATAGGTTTACTTCACAGTTTGGTAATGCCAGATGATTCTTCAAAGTACTAGGCTGGGGAGGGCTATTCAGTACCTGAACATATGGATTTACATTGTTGTTTCCTACTTTTAACAGAAGAAGTCACATCTATTCAAATATTGAAATAGAAAATGGGATGAGATATAATGAAAGAGAGTTACTAAGTTTCATGCAAGTGAAAGCTGATACAAAAATATTGTTTATCACTGTATACAACACATACATAATTGCTACACTGATTTATGTGGCATTAAATAAATAAGTAGGTGGTTTAAGTTTTGTGGATGCTTAAGGAGTTTTAGGAGCTGTAAATTGCTGTATCAGGTCAGACAAAGGTTTACATAATTTACTAATCTCTGACAGTGGCTAATAGCAGGGGCCTAGGAAAGCATGGAAAAGCAGGTCAGGCACATACTAACATGCCCTTGAAGAGCCATACTGCCAGAGGAGCATCCTGGTATGCCAAAGCCCTCATCTGATTTTATTTTAAGGTGTCTGCTTAATCCTTTTTCTAAATTCATGTAAACTTCCCTGGGAATTGCACCACCTGGCACGAAGGTCTGAGGTTTAACCATGCCACATGCAGAGGAGCACTTCCTTCTGCTGATTTGCAATCTGGTATCTGTTGATTTAATCAGATATTTCTCACCTCTTGTACTATGAGGGACAGGAAATAAATTCTCTGTGCACATTCCCCTTGCTTCTTGGGGTTTTATAGGTCACTGCAGTATCTCCCTGGAGGTGTCTCTATCCCAAGATGCAATGTACTGGTCTACAGAGTAATTTGTAATGTGGAAGAATTCCTATTTCTCTGTTCACCCTCTTTGCTCTTTTCTGTATCACTTTTAGTTTTACTAAAGCTTTTTCAAGATGGAGAAGCCAAAGCTTTACAGAGTGTTTAACGTCAGCTAGTATTACAGTTTAGATGTAGAGCTGAGTGATAACTTACAGGCTTTAGAACAAGTATCTGCTTTAGACTAGAGTGTAGAGACATAGTGTAACTAATTTTTTTTTTAATTATATTTTTGGTATCATTATGGACCTTAGGGCCAAATTATGTGAGTAGCTGCAGTTTGCATCTAAAGCTTTTTGGTGCCTGTGTGTGAATTATATGTTTCATAAAACACACCACACCTTAAGTGTGGTTCAATATTTTATACCGTTGATGTTTTTATTTAACTACATAATATCCAAAAGATATTCTCCTGTGTGGAAGAACACTTAGCTCTGGCTGTTTACACTCTGAAAAGGTGTTGTTATCTAGGTTCAGAAGAGGGAATTAACAGACTTGTTCAGGAAACATATGGCTATTACTCAGATAGTTATTTTCAGAAGATCTTTCATGTGACATGGCAAAACAAAAATCTCATCGTTTTGGGGTCATCCTCAGGCATGAAAAGGTGATAAAATCACAACTATATTTGATTCTATATTATATTCTCCTATATAAATATAGGAACAGTTAGCCTGAATGCTCTAAAGGATCCCAGTAATTGTACTACTACAGAGACAGCAAGAATACAATTAATTTGAGTAAATAGCTTCTTGTGGCATATAGCAGCCCTATTTTGTTCAATGGGGATGCTGAGAGATCGTTTTGCAAGCCCTATACTACTTTATATTTCACCTTAAGATTTCTTTTGTCCAGAGTTTGTCCCATCTCACTGCAACACCAACTTGAGACTGCACTGGAGAAAAACAAAATTATCTGTGTCTAATTAAAACAGTACTTAGGTTCACCTCTTCCATGTAAATTTAAATCATCTTTCATTCTACAGGAGTGACATTTACCAGGTGTGAATTACATCACTTTCTCTGCACTTAAAGGAGTTTTCTGTTCAAACTGATTTTGATGTGTACGTGTTTCAATGCCATGTATACTCATCAACATCTCGTATTTGATCTGTTTCCAGTGGCATATACTGTGTATCTGTGAGAATAGCTAGACCATTTAGACTGAAACTCCCTTGATTTAAGCACCAGAGAATGGTATCAGTGCTCAGCACAGATTCCTCATTCTTTCAGCTGATCTGAAAGCACTGTAGCGTGCAGGAGTGATTAAAGCACAGAAGATGTTCAGCCTGATTGCATGGGGAGAAGGAACTGAGGGGATACATACCACAGCTGAGGCCACCAGTGTCCCAGGCTTTGAACTGAATGATGGGAGAAACGGGTAGCAACTATTTTTATTAACAATTCTATAGCTGATGTTAGACTAAAAACAGCATTGATGAACAAATTTTATACTCATACCTGGTAAAAAAAAATAAGTGGAGGTCTGCATTAAAGATTCTACACCAAAATTGTCATGTAATAAAAAAAGCGGCATTGAATTTTCAAAGTAAAATTGTTTCAATGCATCTTACATTCCTATTTATTACGCATACAAAATGAACCTTAAAATACCATTAAATTATGCTCAGTGGTATCAGACATAATTATGATTAACTGAGAATTGTTTACTGCTCAAGTTCTTCAGGTTCAAATGCTTCACATTACCATATTTATTTACTTAAACTGAGCATTTATCTACTTGTTTTTAATATACAGTTACAGAAAAGTAAGAATATAAACTTATGTTCCTTTAGTTTATCTACTAGTATAATTTAATTCTCATAATAGCTGTTTCTCATACTCTTTTAAAGAACTAGTCATTACAGTTGATGTTTCACCCTCCAAGCAGAGGCCACCATGAAGTTCAATATTCAGATGCTGCTCTCAGTTTGACTGTATTCATGAGTACTTGAATCATAGGGCTTGATTCAAGTTTATCTCCAAATTATCTGGTTGCTCTCCTGAAACTGACATATCTGCCTCCATGACAGGATGACTTGTCATTATGATGATATTTACTAGGATAATTTTACCAATACATTTCTTTTCATGGATGGTCTTATTTCTAGGTAATAGCTGAATTTCTCCCGCTTGGTGAGTTCTGCTCTTTCTGTAAGGACAGAATAATTATGCATCTACATTTCACCATAGAAGCAAATGCTAAGCTTCATTACCAGTCTCCAATAAGTAAGCGATATTGTTTTTGCATGAATTTCTAAGAGGCAGTGAGACGTGTCTGTATTTATGTAAGAAAAGAGAAAGAACAATAAAACTTTTTCAGACTTTGCTCTTTTATGTAATATAGCCCTTTTTTACGACCCCAGTGACTATGCAAATTGAACAAGAGACTTTATATAGCTCTTCTGAAGTGCCATAGTAGTATTTTAACCCTGTTCCCCCTAAGACCCTGTATTACATGAAAAGTCCTCATCAAATCAGCAAGAGAGATTTTTTCTCTGTCCTATGCTTGAGTAAATCACACAGAATTTGTGAAATGTTTAGGGATCTTAAATAGCTCTTAATCTCACTTGGGCTGGAAGCGCAACAAAGAAGGTCTAGGGGTGGTTCTAGTAGAGGTCCAACTTATGACCTGGCTCCTTGAAAAAGAAGTAAATCTGGATGACTGAATGTTGTGTTTTTCAGATTTCCAAGACTTTTCAGAGATGAAAGTAATACTTCAGGCCAAAATGCTGTCAAAGCGATTTCAGTAGATAGTCTAAGTAATGAGAATGAAGGATACATTATAACACTACTGTCAGTGAAGCTCTGTGGATTGACTTCAGACTGGCACACTCACACTGGTAAGATGCACGGACTCATGCTGGGATGCAATTAGCACATACATTCTCATTTGTTATGGTCTCTTTAACCCCCTTTCCTTATTTTTTTAAATCAGGTATTAGGAGACCTTCTCAAAGATGAAAATTTTCTCTTTGTTTATTTCCCTACAGACAAAAACAAGCCCCCAACAGTAACCTGTGTTTAAATTCAGGAGAAATATGGCATTTCTAAAACACAAATAAGCTCTCCATGGTATTTTGTATCATGGAAACAGTGACAGTACATAAGCAAAAGAAGAGAACACAATCATATTATTCAAGAAGCATCTACCTTCTTCTCCAACTGAGCCTGGACAGATTTGAAGACAGGTGAAAGCAGTGCATGTTCAGCAGTCCTAGCTATTTTTTTTTTATCCCTGTTGCCATCTGAAGGGTTTCCCACGCTTAATATAAAATTTCACTCTAGAGCATCCTGGAAAAAACCTTATTCTGATTTTTCCTGATATATATACACACATATACGCATGTAAAAATATCAGCAGTTTTTATTATTACATATATTCAATATTTTTATATGTCTTTGAATGAGACACAAACACATGCATACAAGACTGTGGAGTTTAAGCTTTTACATGGTTCTTACTGAAGCACATCTAGCAGTTAATATTTTGTGACTGTATCATTATCTGCATTTAAAAAATTCAATCTACATGCTGCTATAACAAAAATAACCAACATATCACAATTCTTATGCTTTTATTCTCTGAAAGAAGACATCTGGGATGCTGTTGTCACTGCAGAATTCACTGCCTGTATTGGAACTCTGCTCATAAATCTCATCTGTTTGTTAGTTTGTGGGTTTTGTTTTTGGTTTTTGGTTGGTTGGTTTTTTTATTAATTTTATGAGACTTTAGGAGAAATTTTAATTGTAAAGATAGTATTGATATATGAATTGAATTTATATTAGGGGTTATAGGCTCAGAGCAAATTTTCCTAGCCATGTCACCAAATATTTCTCATATATTTGGGTCACTGTAGAAAAATTCTGAAATAATTCAGAATCTATAAGGTCCATTCAAGCAATTAACCAAAATTCCTCTTTCCTTTCTTTCCCTACAGAGAGCCACCTACATCTGTATTTTTATCCTCACTTTCTTCTCTAAAGAGCTATTTTCAAGCAGTGGGAGTCAAAACTCAGGCTATGGGGATTTAAACTCTTCTGAATACCTTAGACATAGAGTGCACAAAGCAAATTTTTACCCACCCAGCCAGTTTTCATTAATTGAACTTGTCATGCTGAGCTCTCAGAACACTGTGAAAACAGGGCTGTTAAATACAAGCATTGACAATAATTTATTGCACTGTATAATTTATCTTAGAATATCAGATTTGAGCAAAATCAGCACAGAGTGAGGGTAGCACAGCCTACCTTTACCAAAAAAAGCAAAAGAAAACTATAAAAAAACTTCTTTGAGAATTCTTGTAGTCATTTCTGCAATCACACACATTTTAACAACAAATGAAAGATTGGTAGCAAGCAAGAGAATTTCTCTTTAATTGAAGTTATATAGAATCATTTAGGTTGGAAAAGATCTCTAAGATCATGAAGTCCAAGCATTAACTCAGCCAAGTTCATCACTAAACATGTCCATCAGAGCCACATCTACATGTATTTTAAATAGAGGGTCCACCAGTTCCCTGGGCCACCCATTCCAATATTTGATGACCCTTTCAGTGAAGATATTTTTTCTAATATCCAATCTAAACATCCCCTGGTGCAACTTGAGGTCATTTCCTCTCATCCTATTGCTTGTTACCTGGGAGAAGAGACTGATCTCCACCTCACTACAACCCACTTTCAGGTAGTTGTAGAGAGCATTAAGGTCTCGCTGAGCCTCCTCTTCTTCAGGCTGAACAACCCCAGCTCTCTCAGCCACTCCATAACACCTGTGTTCCAAACCATTCACCAGCTTCATTGCTGTTCTCTAAACACGGTCCAGGCACCTCAATGTCCTTGTAGTGAGGGGTCTAAAACTGGATACAGGATTCAAGACATGACCTCATCAGTGCTGAGTACAGGGGGATGACCACTGCCCTGGTCCTGCTGACCCCATTATTTCTGATACAGGCCAGGATACCATTGGCCTTCTTGGCCACCTGGGCACATTTCTGGCTCACATTTAGCTGTTGTCAAACAGCACCCCCAGGTCCTTTTCTGCTGGGCTGTTTTCCAGCCACTCTGCCCCCTGCCTGTAGTGCTGTGTGGGGTTGTCGTGACCCAGGGCAGGATCTGGCACTTTGCCTCCTTGAACCTCATTCAATTTGCTTTGGCCAATTGATCCAGCCTGTCGAGATCCCTTTGCAAAGCCTTCTCGCCCTCCAGCAGGTCAACATTCCCACCACAACTTGGTGTTGTGAAAATTGACTGATCCTGCATGTGCTGTATGATGGCTCTCCAGATAGTCTGCTCCACAATTTTCCCTGGCACTGGTTATGATATGGATGTAACTTGTTATGGTTAACAAGCTAAAGAATAGATGCTAAGCAGGTAGAAAATTTGCTTTCATATTAGTAAAATAATAACCCCAATGAAATACAGAAAGCCACAATTTTTTTTCCTGCAAGCAGTTTAGCAAATTTCCTTGTTTCGTTCACACAGTACATATAGCTAAATCAAGACTGACATAACATCAAAACATTTCTGACTTTTGTTTAGCATCTTGGCAGAACACAAGGAAATCACCATTTCTGAGCAACTCCAGACATGCAGCCTGCATGGAACCCACGTACTCTTGGTTAAATGTAAAGCAATATAGAATGAATACAACAGCCACGCTGTTCCTCTTTCCGTTTTCCAAAAGTGGTGCCTTATCCTATAAATGACATCATTGCCCAAGTGTTTCAAGAAGTTTAATTAAATGTATCACTTGCAATAAATTCCTTGAGCAAACAGACTACCATAGGGACACTTAAAGAATGTGAACATTAATTGCATTTGAGATTAGCCTCGTTGAATTCTCACACACTGACACCCTCTTTACTTATGCCATAAATATCAGGCATTTATACATCCAGCTATTGGCAGGTTTACTGTAAAGTAATATTCCCACTAGACTGCAAGCCTACACAGGAAAAAGTTACCAGTAATAAAACTACCTGCTAACAAATGACCAGTGAGGCAGACAGAATCTCTTTTTTGAAATCCTTTACAAATGAGGCATTTTTGTTCAATATCATTCCATTAACAATCTCTGCATTAGTGAATTAGTAGATAAAAACCACCTATAGTTATATAAACAATCTAAATTTCTGGGGGAAAAAACCACCACCAAAACCAAAAGGATATAACAAGAAGGAAAACCAAAGCAAAGACACATAATGAAAAAATCCAATTTGTTGATAAATTAATTAAATTCCCTGCTGACTCAACCCTGACTGAACATGCCCCATGTGGAAGAGACTGAAAAGCAAATTTGCTAATTAGTATTAATGCAGAGATTGAAACAATTAGAAGAATGGCAGAACATCCCTCTTTTGCTCAGTGAGTACAAGCATGGCAACTAGATCTTTATATTTGCAAGAGCTATTGTGAACTGAACAATTCCATTACACACAACACAAGTAGTAAAATTTCAGTCCCCGTTTGGAGGGAAATGTAAAACAAGTGTAGAATAGCTGGTCTTTCTGGGTTTCTATGTGATTATGTCACAATATTCTGAGTGCCATGGGAAAACCTTAAGGATTAGTACTATTGTGGTACTTCAAATAGTCTAAAAGATTATCATGCCTGAACAACTTTTCTAGGCATTTTCTAATAGAGACTTAACCATTTGTAATTAATTGATTATCGTGCTTGTATTTCAGTGAATATAATTGTAAAATAGAAAATTGCATAAATTCACCTGCATGATATTACAGATTAATGAGAGATGTGAAGGCTCCAGATGAACCAAATTATCAGCGGTCGAATTCCTTTTACTAGTGCTTACTTTCACCACTGTTAATTTTTATGATGAGTAGATGAAGACTGCGTACGTGGTGGTGACTTGCCTGACTCCTTCCTAGTTTTAATAGATCTGTTTTAAAAATTAATTCTGGATGAAGTAAGCTCCTTAGCCTACAGAAGGGAATCTCATAATATCAGTTATAATTTTATCGAGTTTATTGGTTTCTATATCAAAGAAAAAACAGTGAAAAAGACATTTGCCTGTTTTTACCACTTTTATAAATTACTTCTTGAAGGTTATTTATCATATATTTCTATTTTGCCACCATGCTATCTCTTAATTACTGATCAATATGACTCTAAATATAAAGCTACTCAAATGGTAGACTATAAGGAGCCATAATGGACTACTGGATAACTAATGTATGTTTTAACAAGTCCATAACCATGTATTTGCTATAGGAGATAACTTTGCTATGGCTCCAAAGGAGCTATTACAAGCTATTGACTTTGAGCACATTCCTACCCATCTAATTATGTATTAATGTTACTGCTGTTACTGTCACAACAGAGAGTAAATTGAAGCAAGACAAAAAGTTAAGAAGTGGAGTAAATGCAAATTTATCTAGCATTGAAAATTCTAAATGAAATGTTTCTCTTCTGCTGTTTACATGTTTTTTGGTAAAAAACATAAAACTGGTGAGCAGCTGAAGGGAAGAGGGATGCCCATTAGAGCTTTCTAACACTCAGTGGATTCAATTTTCAGTAAGTTAGACAGTTGTTTTGTTTCATTCTGCATTCCTGAACAGAGGCATTCCACAAATTTCTTTTTAATATTGAGCTGAGTGAAAGCAACAAGTTTGGTTTCTTTTTGTATCTGTACTGATTTTTCAGCCTAAATCTTTACTGAGAAGGGAGATTCATTCCTTTTGATTTATCTGGGTTCGATTTTCAGTTACATAAGGAAATGTGAAGCAAGGAAAATTTGATTTATTCAATTTTACAATGAAGAATTTGCACAGCTTCTGTCCTGGCATCACATAAAAAGCAAAGAAATAGAAGAGGGACATAAGGAAATCTTCTAAAAGGGAAGCAAAGCTGAAATGAAGGAACAACCCTCTCCAGATGAACTAAGTATCTTTCCACCTCCTCAAAAGACAACAAGACCTTGAGTTGCACTCCCAACTCTCCTGCATTCGGGGATTTGACTGCATTCACCTTTACAGAAATGACAACTACTGTCTAAGGCTGATAGTAAAAAGACAGTGGATGTATCTGACAGAGTGATCAAAGACAAACCAGGGACAATATAATTTTGGAAGACAGCCATTTTCTAAGCCCTTCTCTACCACATTAATATTCTCATAAGGAGTCTTGTAACTATGTCTATGATGATGAGGCAATCTGTACTTGGACATCCTAGCAGATAGCAGACATAACAAATACAGTGGGTCAAAATCAGAGTACTTTCCTAAATTCCTGTGGAAACCTTCATCAGAAGCCTGGAATGTAGAGTGCAGAATACTTTTCTCATTAAATACCCCCTCCTGCCCAAATATCTAATTCTTTCTTCAGTGGTGTGTGAAGTCTTCAGCACCTCTAAATCAAGACCTTTCCCTCAAACATGAAACAGTCCTTACGCTCCAGGGGAGGGAATGGAAAATAGAATTTTTCAGCAAAATTGCTTCTGGACATGATTTGCTATGGCCTCTGACCAAAGACTTCCTGAACTGAAATGAATCACCCTGACAGTTACAAAAAACTAAGCAATAGGGCTTAGAAATGTCCACAGAATACATATTTTCCCAAGCCACATAATTCTAAACGTTAACCAGAATCTTAGATGGAATCCATCTCGCCTAACTTCAGACATCTGTAATGTTTAGGGCTGAGCTAAACAATTAAACTAGGTAGCATCATTTGACAGAAACAGACATTTTAAAGCACAATTCATTTGACTTATTTTAGCCATCTTTACCAGCATGATCTACATTATAATATTAATATTATAAACAAACCTAATGTACCTAGCTTAGATATGTAGTAATCCACATTTAGCTTGATTAATTATCCTCCTTAAAACAAAGTTTAAAGAGTACAAAAGGCCACAAGTTACATATCTGAAAGAGCTACACAAAAGAAGAGGTAAGACAGAGAGCTTTCCAGGACTCCTTCAACAGCATCTCATCCTTAATTGCCCTAAAAGTTACAGCCCACAGACAGTATTTTATAAAAAAGCAAAAAACTGAAACACACCCAAGCACAGTATGTTCAAGAAACATCCTGAATAACCTGAATTTCCCTCAAATTTGAGAGATTTAGTGAACCAACTCTGCAGAAGAAATTTCTTAATTCACAAGTTACTGGGACCTGTTAGTCCAAATGATATTTAAGATTTGAAGGGATGTCTGGAGGTCGTTAGGGCTAACTGTGAGGATAGATTCAACTTCAAAAGTAGCTCAGGTTCTTAAAGGCCAAGTTCAATTGAGTGGTGAATATCTTCAAGACAGACAATCCACAGCCTCTCTAGGAACTTGTTCAAGGAAAAAGTCCATTGCATCTGCAATCATTACAAAATGTGGTGGAAAAGCAGTAAGTCTGCTGTTAGCAACAATACTCTTCCTTTATTAGTCCTTCCTTTATTAGATAGGATTCTACATGAGAAAGAAGTAGAAGAAGCATTAATATACATTATCTAGAGAGAAACTCAATGATCTGTTAATATTTCTTTGGTATAGTTTAGCAACTGCTTAGTTTGATTCAATGTGATAGTAGAATTTTCCAAATTTATTCTTTAAAGGAAAGAGAGACAAAAAAG
Organism: Campylorhamphus procurvoides; assembly: GCA_013396655.1. Classification (NCBI taxonomy): domain Eukaryota; kingdom Metazoa; phylum Chordata; class Aves; order Passeriformes; family Dendrocolaptidae; genus Campylorhamphus; species Campylorhamphus procurvoides. The sequence goes on along the minus strand of WBMV01004981.1, from coordinate 1,109,226 downwards.
AGAAAAAATTTCTTTAAAGAAACCTAAGGACAAGAGACACTAGTCTTTTTTGATAATTCTGCTAAAATAGTCTACTAACAATGGTGTTCAATTATGCCTAATTGACATCCAGTAGCTAATGACAGCTGACAGCTCAAGTAGGTATAATCTCTGCTCCTGATGTCCCCAAATCAGTTTTAAATCACCCCGACTACTATAGCTATATCTGATCTTTATTTCATAGAAGAAGGATGCATTGCAAGTGAAATAACAGGAAAGAATAAGTAATTGTGGTATAGCTGCATATCTGGAACAGCCTCAAAGAAATTACAGACATAGTAAACATAAAATCACTGACTGAATTAATTAACTAATGAAATGTCATTTCTCAGTTCCCTCCTTCTGCATGGTAATACTGTGTGCCCTTGAACTGCTACCTGTACTCACAAGTTTTTATTGATGGAAAAAAAGTGAATGAGACACATAAATATGTACTGACGCCGCAGAGTCTCTTTGATTTTTGATTTTTAATTTTATAAATGTTAGAAATTATTGTACATCTAATGTATTAGTAATACAACTTCAGTAGCTGAATGTTTATACATACTGACCCCATCCTATATCAACCCCCTAGAATTCCTTAAGCTGTTTATTCTGTATTTCAAGGTAGAATTGCAGAAAAGCACCATGAAGCCTGTACCACAAGATAAAGACAGGGACAGAAGGACCTCCAAATCTGAAGTTTCGGAAGGCCTCCAAGGACCTGACGTGCTGTGAAGAAGACAATGAAGATGAAGGGAGGGTCCTGAGACCCCAGACCTAATTCTTGATGGGGCGTGGAGAGGGTGGTACAGGGGCAGGACTGGGGGAAATAACAGAATGAGATTGGATGGACACTATTATAAAAACCTGTAACTTAGTTGTAAGAGAGAGAATTCTCGGGTGAATGTATTCCTGGAGCCGGTGTTGGCTCATTAAAGCTCTTGCTCACTTATCTTCTACTGAATGCCTGGATTTTTATTTCGCTCCTTTAAGGCATCAGTACTTTCTATTATATGTGTTATAGGCAATTCCAAATTATGCCAAATAGTCAGAATAGGGTTGCAAAAATGCTGCAAAAGCAACATCGACATATACAAGTCAGGAGTAGGAAATGCTTTTGCAGTATCATCAAAGCTATAGCCAGGGTAGTGGGCATAGATGCAGTCATAGCTTTATTCTGTATGGTAGAATGGTTCGTTGGTTTCTGCTGTATATTCTGAAGTGAAAATTAGGGCACTTAGGCATGGATGTTCTAGGGTGAGTCATACCAGCAGCAAACAAATCAAACCAAAAGGATTTGGCCCTCATTAAGAGAGATGAACCTTGTAACTGCCCCCTTCAGAAGAGTTAAATAAAGACACCAAATAGCAGTAGCTCTCCACACGCATCATTTACCGTCTCCTTTCAGCTCATAAGAAGCAGTTCGAACAGTTACAGCTTTATGGTGATTAGATGCTTTATGCAGAAGAGAACAATCCCATCTATGCTAGAGCCAGTGACCTCCATTACATAGGAATGTGCATGCTCTGAATATTGCTAAAGCTGTCTGGGTTACACCGGACCACCAGGAAATAGAAGGTAAATTGCAAAATGCATATTCAGTTTGAACTGCGAATCATACCCGTTTCTGTTTGAAGCAGTAGGAACTGCTTCCAAATCCAAAGAAATCTGGAAAAAGGCAGCAGCAACTGAACTCAGTAAGAGTTTAGGAACACTATTCAAGAAGTAAGTAGAAGTTCTTACAAATCAAATACTAAGGGTACAACCACAGATTTATTTTTCAAATCCTTTCTGCTAATGCAAACCATAGAACTCGGTAAGACACTTGCCTTCATACACCTTCTTTCAAGCTCTGACATTTTTTCTGATGAAGTAAAACTCCACACTGGCAAGGATTGTGTTGTAAGGTGTCATAAGTTATAAAGCAATTTATCAGAACTGAATTTATAGTAAATCAGGGTTGCATGGTGTTCTGCGCTTCCAGATCACCAGGATATCAGTAGCAGTATTGCCACTGAGTGAAAAAGTGCTAAGAGCTATACATAAATGATACATTTCCCAGAGCTCATATGAAAGTCATGACACCTTTGCTAGAGGAACTGCTACGTTAAAAAACGATCCTTTGCTGGTTGTCATATTCGTTCTGAAAAATAATTGTCTGATGAGTCAAACTGGCTTTTTCTGATTACCCGTTATCTAATTTTGTATGTTTTCACAGACACACACCTAGTCAGTAGCAGAATTTTCTAAACACAAAGATGAATCATGCTGCTGTCTTGTACACAGAATTCAAAGGTTTTGCTTTTAGTGTCAGCATGCATGAGAAAAAGGAGTTTCACCGTTGCTTTGGATTGTGTTTCTTAAAAGATATGACTTTGCTTGTTTATTATTGCTTTAAATTAACTACATCTTTTGTACGTTAATGCTGAACATGAAAGTATACCTTAGACTAGGGTTTCACTGTGGGTTTTTTCCCCTCCTGCACTGAAACTCTGAGCAGTGCTTCATTTGCCAAAAAACAGATGCTTCTTCCTGCTCCTCCTGTAGCCAAGCGTTTGATGCGGATGGGGTTTTGCATCTGTTATACCAGTTATGGGAATTGCAGGAACTCATTAGCACTCGAGCCCTATGTCAGTAGACGTCCTTTGGGAAAGAGAGGAAAATGAGAGCCACACAAATAATGCACAGCAGGGGGTTTCATCCCTTCAGATATATCAAGACAGGTATCTGTAGTTCCATAGCTATTTCTACAAGCATTTTTAAAATACCTACTTTTTCTCCATAAATATGCTTATATTATCTGCTGCCAAGGAGCAAGTCTGATCACTGACTTCACTGGGAATAGAAATATAAGAATATATTTTTAGCTGACCTCTTAAGGACTGGATTTACTTTGACATTATTAATCTGTATCCTGCAGGTATGTCAAAAATAAACTTTGGAGGCTGCTCTTCAAAGATGCACCATATGTACTGGCAAAGCTCTTTTTAGATTTTTTTTTTCCTTTCTTTTGCCATGTTCACAGGACAACACCTTGTTGGCATGAGAATACACCCAACTCCACTCTGCCTTGATAAAGGTGGCTGGTTGTTAGAATGGATACTGTCCAGAAATTTAATGCAATTGAATGTTTGTTGCAACTTTATCACTTCTTTTCAGCACATACATTTTTAAGTAGCATGGAAAAATGAGAAAAGGAATACATTTGTTTTCTTTAGTTTTCTCCAGAATTTATTTAGGGCACAAAGGTGCTGCCATTTGGATGCTTTAAAATCTAAATAACACATTTTCTCCCTTTTATGCTGAATAAACAGACCAAGCTCTTATGAAATGTCAGATATATTCTTAGCAACTGAGATATTTCTCATAAAGGATGAGCAACCCAAAGCATTTTTCCTTGTTTATAATTAGCAGCTTTGCCTTTCCACTCAATCCTATTCTACATGTTAATATTCCAGAAGTTCTCTTCTCTTCCCTTTGAGGTCTGTTGCTTGACATACATAAGATAATTTTTTAAATTTTATTTTGGTGCCATATCCCCATGGGAACAGGATATTTACTGTCATTTACTGAGTGTTTTTGAGAACAGTTGCCCAATCACCACCTCTTAAAAACCTGTTGGCCAGTTATGCCACATCAAATAGGGATTGCAAGTGGGTACTATGAAAAGTATGCATGTTCCCTGTTGTAAGATGAAAGACATCGCAAAGCACTTAAATACACAGTTGAGAATAAATACTGAAGAGTGAATGGTTATTTCATATACATGCAGAAATTACATAAGTGAGTGATTGTGTAAAGCAGTTCTGTTGAGCAGAGAAGGCCGTTCAATAATAAATTCAAGAATTATTTTCAGAACTTCTGTTATTAAATGAGTGGCAGCATTTGGCCAGATTGTTTTTGGTTTGACAGTTGTGATAAGGAATCCACTTTGTTCCAGTCCTTGTAATAAGTTTCCTACACTTATCCCAACGCAAGAAGCCACACAGAAAATGACCAGATATAATTTATACCACAGCTTATGAGAACAGGCTTGTTTAATTTCAAAAACCATCTTGCTTCATGTATTATTCCTGCAATTTAATGTAATGACTTTCTTAATGTTTCACTTGGATTCACTTCAGTAAAATGTCCTTCACCCTCCCTCCCTCCCTCCAGTTTCCTGCCTAGAAATTGCAGATTAATGGGAATTTACATGGGTGAAATGAATTCTACTCCATCAACTCTCAACTATTTGTGATCATTTTGCAAGTTGAGGGTTAGTGGAACTGCAGATGCAGGGACACCAAACTGGCTCCTTGCAGAGCCAAGTCTGGTCTGGCAAGAATTGAATGCTACTATACACTGCTGTGGGAAAGTGGCTTTGCAATTTCCAGGGTAAGGTTGGCCCAGGAACAGTTCAGACACTTTACAGAGCCTAAACTAATATCACTTAGTCTACCTGCACCATGCAGAGTCAACTAAATGACTGAGCACAGAGCTGGTGCAAATCTGGCATGGCTGACTTGGAGAGGAGGTATAGATGGGCACTGCATTATAGCTCACAGAGCTTTCTCCGTGCCTCTGCACTGCTTTCCCAGTCCAAGGGATTATTGCTAAGAGGCAGAATGCACAGAGCCAGCATGGGTCTGGTGCCATGCCTGAGTTGATACACACAGCTAGTGGTCTACCTGCCTTGTTGGCTCCACTAGATATGATAGTCATGGACTGTCTTTTGTCTCATGCTTGCTCAGCTCTTTTGTATATCTGAGGTACCCTCATCCTCCTTACCTGTGTCCACAGGCTGATGATAAATTCCTTTTTGAAACAAGGCTGGGTTTTGGGAATACTTACAAACTAATGTTTGGGAAAGAAATGCTTTTTCTGAGTAAAAACCTAATTTCTGGTTAAAATACATATGTTTGCTCAATGGAAGTATTCTTCTGGTATAAGAATAACAAGCAAATTTAGTTTTTCTTAAAACTCCTTTTAATCAAAGTACAAATTTCCATCCTATCTGACCTGCAATGGAATAGAATAGAATAGAATAGAATAGAATAGAATAGAATAGAATAGAATAGAATAGAATGATTCAGTAGAAAGGAACCTTCAATGAATATCTAGTCATTCTGCCTGACTACTTCAGGTTCGACTAAAAGTATAATATTAAGGGCACTGTCCAAATGACTCTTAAACACCAACAGGCATATTGCACAGGAATGTTTTAGCCCTCATTGTGATTTCAACTGTGAAAATTTCCCAATGAAACAATATTTTGAAGAAGAAATTGTTGTGGAGAGACAGGACACTTTGGTTTTCCTCCTAAAGTTATTAGACTGGGCATTTGTTTACAGGCACTGCTCAGGTCCTTTTGGAGGTGGGCACTGCAAAAGTCATCTCCACTCTAGGATTAAAGAGGCTTGGTACCACCACCTAGCACTACTGACTGTGTTGCAGGTGCCTGCCTGGAAGCACTTAGGGGTCTGATTTTCCTCAGACTCCTGGAGTTCTGACATAATATGTGGGAGACCAGAGGTACAGTTCCTTGCTAAGGGTCCAGCTGTTGCAACACTGGAACAGCAGTGAGTGGGACTGGTCACCACAGTAAAGCCTGCATCAAAGCTTTCCTTCATGTTTTCCTGCAAACTGGGAGAAGTTTGTGGAGCCTATGAGCCAAACTGTGCAAGGGAATTTAATGGGAGAGTACTCATTAGCACAGACCAAAGGGATCCAGACTTAGTGCTATAGACAGTGATGTTCCTTGCCTGGGAATACTTGCTTAGCATAAGGGTAACTTGAGAAGGGTTATACAAAATATCTGGCTTCTGGGGGAGCTAGTCATAACTGGTTTGGAGTCTTTACAAAGGGTGCCTCTTGAGCCCCAGCTCCTCAGCAGGCAGTCTACATTCCTCCATCCCAAATATGTTGTAGATCAAGGCTGCTCAAGAGCCATTAAAACATCTCTAAATTATACTGTTAGGTTTTGACAATGAATTTAAAATATTTTTGAAGAGGAGCATGTTACAGGAGGTCCTTATTTTATACTGTTTCTGGAGGTAAAGGGGTCATATCAGAGCAGACTCAGAGAACTTAGAACATAACCTGCTGCTTGCTGACTGCCCATGAGCATGCCCTTTTAGGAGCACAGGAACAAAAGACAAACTAAATTATTAACTGCACATATTTGAAAAGAATTGTAAAGATTACATTATGTTGCATGAAACCCTCTTATTGAACTCCACATCAACAGCTGTATGTTAACTCTGAATTTGATACAGCATTTAATTGGGCCAGGGATGTGGCTTAGCTCCTGAGCGGGCTGCTTCAACTTTTGTGCTGAGGAACTTCTTCTCATGCCTCCCTTTTCTAATGTCTGGGTGCTGAAATGTTGGGAGAGCATTAAAAAACATCAGTTTATTCCAAACTAGGTTTGCAAAAATTAGTAAATGATACACATAAGAGTTGAGAAAGCTAAATGACAGAGGTGAAGGGGAAAGTTTACATGAAACAAAGCTTAACCTGAATTTAAATGTTTTTACTGTAATAGAAGCTGGAATATCTATCACATGCATATCCAGGGGAACATGAAGCTTTGGAAGTCTTATCCTATAATGATGAACTTTAGGTATTCTTGAATATCCCTATATATTTCTTGAGAGATCTGAGATCTCTAATGTGCTGCATGACATTATTTCTCTTCATACACATATATGTGGTTTAGAAAATATCTCTTTAAGATGGTTTCTTATTTTTCATTTTTTTTCTTTTTGTTTGAAAAAAGTTTGTAATGCATTTATTCATGATATGTATAGCAGGCTTTTTGCCTTTGTTGTGGGCATGTATTAACTTTTCTTTGGACTAAAATTTATACTGCTTGAAACTGACACATCCTAGTGCAAAGAAAAGACTTCTAGAAGCATTATCCACTCCTGATGACTTCAGATTCCTGGAATTATCTATTTTAGAGTAAAGGAGATTCAGGGAAAACCTTAAATTAAGAAATGCCTTTGTGACTGATTTTTCAGCCTTGTTCTTCCAGCTGTCAGCAGAATCTCTAGAAGACTGCCAGTGTGTAAATTCCAGAATATCTTATTCCTTTCAGCACAGATTTTCCAAAGCTTTGAAGATATGTAGCGGCTCAGAGCAGAGAAGTATTAATATCGGGAAATCTACTAGGAGAAACTAATTCAGAGAGATTTTATGGAACTTCTTTTTTTACAAATATTTTTTGTGAGTGCCTATTGGGCAGAAGAGAATCCCAGGACAAAGACTGCTGTATTCATTTTCAATCAGCGAAACAAACTTATTGTTCTGTTTTTGAATATGGTAGGAATATATTTTCTCTTGGTATTACAATGCCTTTTTCTAAGGAAGCAGCAATAAACTTTATCTGAGGCATGTTAATGAAGTCTTTCTACAGAAGACAGGCTTCGCAGGAAATTCCCACCTCACTTTAATTCAACTCTCAAAAACAAGGGCATGAAGAGCTATACAGCCTTTTTTAACTTTGCAATTTTTTTTTTAAATTTTGTTTTCTAAAAATATAAAGCCATAAAAAAGTATAGAAAAATCCCCACCCACATGTGGAGTTAGTTCAGTTTGGCTGTCAGGTTTTGCTCACGACGCAGCCCTAATGATTCCTCTTCCTCCAAATGTCCTCTTAAAAAGAGTGTGATACCCCATTAGAACAACTTATAAATGATATGCTTCACAACCTTCCTTTGAAAAAATGGGGACATGGGAGGAAACTGTCTGAGAGCTTAAGGAGTAGTTTAGAAGTGTTTCTTTCTGCAGTGAGGAGTAAGTATTTCCATCTCCCACAGAAGAGGCTCCAAATAGCTTTAGCCTATTCCAACTACTGTAAATAGACTGAGTGCAGGGACTGAAGTTGTCTAGAAGCACTGGAGACAAACTGCACACTTTAGAAGATAAAAGAAGCTAGTTTCCACCCCCACTTTGAGCTGGGAATTGATGAGGAGAAGTGCTATCTCAAGGAGCATCTTGCTGCATGGTATTTATCCCTCAGCTGCCTTGAAGTGGGCCACAGTCACACACTGGCTGGGAAGGAAGTTCCTTTGCTCTTTTGCCTTTAGGTGATATCTGGCCTATAGATACACCTAAAAATATTTTAAATTATTGGCAGTTTGCAGCAGCAGGGAGTCCAGTGCATAACTGACAGAGTATTTTACTTTTCTTGATGGCTGGCTTTTCCCAGGCTGTCCTGATCTGTGTTACCTAAGTTAAACAGCTACCAGTGTCTGAGACAACAGATATTAGTAGCTTAATTAATTCCAAATTACCTGCAGACACTGTGCTTCAAATTTACTGTTTGTTTATAATTCTTGAAGGGAAGAGGGAGTAAAAGCAGTTTGTTGATGTTAATGTATTTGTCAAAAAACTTCTCTAAATAACAAACAACAAAGGACTGGAAAAGATGTGGATCACTGAGCCCTGGTATTTCAAGACTTATGATATAAAGCTTTTTGTAAAATTATAAGGCTTCATCTTAAAACCAATTAATTTTATCCTCCTTATTGGAGTGAAGAGGAATTCCACAATCTCACTACTCTAATTTTGTAATGCCTTTATTTAACACCCAGAAAGAAATACTGTGTTATCATCCTCCAACTTAAATTTCTATTTTGCTTGCTTATGCTTGTTTCTCAGATAATGTACTGACTGGGTCTGTCTGAGATGGAGATAATTTCCTCCAAAGCAGCCCATATGGTGATGTGTTTTGGATTTGAGACTAAAACAGTGTTGGTAACACACCAGTGTTTTGGCTATTGCTGAACAGTGCCTGCATAGGGTCTGCCTTTCTCTGTTTCTTAAGCTGCCTCCCCAGCGAGGAGGCTGGAGATGAGCAAGAGGCTGGGAAGGGACACAGCTGTGACATCCGACCCCAACTGGCCAGAGGGATATTCCAGTCCATAAAATGTTAGCCCACCCATAAAACTCAAGGAAAAGAGAGAGGATAAAGAGAGTGACATTCATGATTATGGCTTTTATCTTCACAAGTAACTGTGTCCTGTGTTGAGGGTCTGCTTTCCTGGAAAAGGCTAATCATCTGCCTGCTGGTGAGAAGGAGTGAATGAATACTTTTGCTCTGTACGCAGCTTTGCTTCACCCATTAAACTATTTTTATCTTCACCCACAGTTTTTCAGCTTTCCTTCCAATTCTCTGGCCCATCATGCTGGGAATGAGAGACACGGTGGGTGCTTAGCTGTCAGCCAGGGTCAGCCCAGTATCCAGACAGACAACAATCGCATTTTCGTACTCTCTTCCAGGTCTTATTTTGCTAGCTCTTCTTAGAGCTGGAACATATTCAACCATAACCTACAAGTCCCATTTTGGACCCTTTTTTCTGACCACAAAGTGCCATTTATTTATTTTATTAGTTAATTTTTCTCTAGTGAAAATATTTCTACTGGGCATAGTTTTCTTTTTCATTGCACTATATGGATCACACAGATACATTAAGTTTTTGATTGCTATTTCTTGTAATTGTGAATAATACAAAGTATTTCTTCTCTGAGCAGTATGGTTCAAAAAAAAAGAAAAATGTTGATTGTTTATATCATTAGATGTGTGTTCACACTACTAAAAAAGTCAAATAATAATTGCTACTGTCACATATTAGACTAGTATATACTGAAGGAAAACATTTGCACTTGCCTGTACAACGAAGTCAGGATTCAAATCTCTGAAACATCAGTCATGCTTTGGAGAGAGTAAGCATGAACTCTCAAACTGTGTGCTTTAGATTTTTAACTATGTCCAATTTTGTGAAAAATGTTAATCTTGGAATCGATTATACAAAACTTACTACAGAAGGAAACGTTCTATGGCGACTATGAAACATTATGCACTGCAAGATGAACCATGGTTACCTAGTTAGTGGGTCTGAACACTTGCCTTGTCATGGAGAAATTGACCTGGGTATGTTGTCTGACAAGAATTTTGCAGCTGAGTTACCTCTGACAAAAGACAGATTTATTTTGCCACCCTTTTTCCCCTTAGTCCATAGAGAAAGACAGGCGTTGCTAAGGCAGAATTCATCTCACCTAAAGTAAATGTATTAAATAGTAAGGTAAACCTAATTTTGGGTAGATTAAAGCTGCCTCCTTTTTAATTTTTAGGGATATAGAGTTACTTAATTTCCAAGATGCAACCGTGACTCAAAATTCAGACATGTGCATCTGTAGACATTTATGCCACAGATACGTAAATTAACTTGTCTGAATCTGAAGCTGAATACTGCTCTTAATGCTAGCTAATACAAATACTTCTTTTGGATTATTTTGCCATTTGGGAGGGGTTTTCTAAATACCTTTCATTTCCATTTTTCTTTTTTTCGTTTTTTTTTTCTCCCCCTAAGTTTCATTAGATAGGTTAATAAGCTTAATTCAGTTTCTATTCAGATCTGGAGACAAATCTGATTTTTTGACATATTAACATGAAACAGCAAAGAAAGGACTAAGAGGACAAGATTCAAAATGAAAACATAAACTTAATTCCCTCTCCTTCTTCCTCCAGCTAAGGAGATTTCTGAGTGCTTGCTTCCTGGAACATAAATTTTTCTTGTCCTGAATTTTAGCTTTTTAATTACTTTTTATCAGGGTTGAACAGAATTGCTGTCAAGCCCAGCTATTTTTTTACTTGATTAAAAAAAAAAAAAGAAAAGAAAAGAAAAGAAAAGGGCCATATACCTGAGAAAATTACAGCAAGACAGTTTATGGGCTGTAGCAAGTAAGAACCACTGGTATAAAATGATTATCACTTACTCATTTTCAACCATCTATCTCACTGGATCCATTCTACCTACTATATTGTAGTGAATTTGTCAACTTAATTCAGGCAGTTAGTCATTCGATTTTCTCATTTCATTATTCTGTATAGATACCAATTGTTTTTGCAATTATGGTAATAAACTCTATTTAGATCTGATTTAACCTCCCACTACTTTAGCCATCTCAGTTAAGTGTGCAAGCTGTGATCCTTCTTGGTCTTCCAGAATGTGTCCTTTACAATTGGGAGAAGAAGGAATGGAGTTATCTGGTCAGTAACACAAAGAGAGATAACTGATTCACTGTTTTGAATTCCAGTGAGGTTCTGGCAAATCTGGCACTCTTTTCCATTAATACACTTCTTGAAATTTAGCTTAAATTTTCCTACGGTTTTTGTCCATCTGCTAGCTTGAAACTTTGGAAGACTTTGAGCTTTCAGAACTTCCGATGTTAGTCAAAGTTACATATAAAGCAGGTGTACAGTGTAACTCTGAGGGTTTGGGTAATTTGTCTGTAATTTTCTACTATTTTCTGAGCAGCTGCTGGATCCAAAACCAGGACAGAAATCAGTGATAGCAAGAGGTCAATACTACCTATAAAAACACATATAAATTTTCTGTTTAAATGGTCGAGTTTAGAAGAGACATTTAAAAGTAATTTTAAGATTTTCATATAGTCCCCTATAGTATGGTAATGAATGATTGGAAAAAGCAAATATCAGAGTTGCTGTTTAGCATGACATTTTCTGCTCTGAATCCAAAACAGCTCTGACAGCTTTTGTTCCTTCTTTCAAAATCTTACACTTAATATAATTCTCCCTGCAATTATTTTGTTCTTTGTCTTCTCTGATTATCTCTAAATTCAAGATACACTTTCTTTTCTGCCTTAAGATAAGCATATATATTTTTTTCATGGAAAACATATTCTTAAGATTTGTTAAACGTGTTATGAGCTTCATCCCTGACCTTTTGTTTTTCAGCTGTATTCATTTCATACAGTCCCTTGGATATTGCTACAGTGTATATTTGGGCTTCTTTGTTCATCAGCATTATCCTTCTTTATTTCTGGTGTATTTTTAGCTAGATTACATGCATAACCCCTGGGTATACATTAATTTATCTTTGAATGTTTTCCATTTCCCTCTGTGTCCTTTTTCTCTATTGATTTATCCTACTTGATTTCATCCTGTGCTTTTACATTCTTCTGCAACTCACTCTTTGAAATTTAACATCCTTTTTTTTTCCTTTTGTGGTTTTACCTGTGTCCTAATTACCACCCTAATTAGGTTATGAACACAATTGTAAAGAGCCCTAGTCACTTCTGCAATCCTGTTATATTTACCACTCACAGGCCTAGCCAAAGACTATTTTTTTTGTTCTAAATTCTTCCATTTTTCCCTACTGGATATAAAATATAGTGCTGTGCTTTAACAACAGAATTAATAAATCTCTTGATTTATTTATCTTAGCCTAAATTGACTAATTCAGAACTTTGACAATTTACTGTAGATAATTTTGTTTACAACTCCTATATATTGCTATATGTTCTTCCAAATGAAGACTATAAATTTGTTTAGCTTTGCTTTTTTTTCTCTAGCCTCATTTCAAAATACAACAAATAACCTCTACTGTCACGTTTTCTAATATAAAGCATGTTTACACTTTTCTTAAGAAAAAGATTACAACCCTATCTCCCTTTACAAATTTCTAGTTATTGGTTTGGGGTTTTCTCCCCTCTTATATTTTTATTCAAAATTTGGTCTTTGTTTCAAATGGTACCCACATGAAATTTTTCTCTTCTCCTCCTCAAGTTCCTAATTTATCTCTTTTGTTTTTTATATATCAGTCCTTTGTAGACTTTCACAGCATTCATCTGCTCAATTTTTAATTAATTTTGCCACATGCCTTTTTTATTTGTATGTGTCTAAAATTCTCTGCCATGGTGACAATGTCATTGGGATTGTGATGTACAGAACAAAATTTTAATTGTTCAGGAATGTACTGGGATATTCTACAGATTTAGAGTAATGAATATTAAAGTTGTAGTCACTTTTGCTACTATACATTAGGTAAATCCAAATACTTGATGCTTCTCTGTGAATTTTTCATAGAGTCATAGAATGGTTTGGGCTTGAAGGGACCTTAAAGATCATCTAGTTAGATATAGCTACATCAAAAACCTCCACAGTGATTTGTCTTCATATTTATTTCTGCTTCCTCATTTAAACAACTTTTCCTTGCTTACAGTAGATGGTTTGCACAAGCACGGTCTCCTTCTTGTTGTTCAACTCACTACTGTTACTTCTGGCTAATGCATTGAACCTACTCAGGTATCAGTTCTTTCATCTATTGCATCTTTAATGACCAGAAAGCATTTAAAGAGATTGAAGATTTTTGATTTTCATATCTCCATCATATTTATGATCATATATCCAGAAAATGATTTTGTTTCTTAGAAAATTATTCTATTGCATTTTTCTTCAGACTGCTTTCTGCTACCAAGACCTATAGATCCTGAGATAAATGGTCAAATTGCCTTCTGCCCATGGATACCAGCTTTAACTTCACAGGTAATGATGCAATAACTTCAAAATAGTTCACCTTAAACTTCATTGCCAACTTTATTTTTCAACAATGTTGTATTGAAGTTCAGAAAATGCTGATAATTATTTGAAATCTTGTAGTATCGGAGAACACTGTCTCAAAAGCTGCCAAAACAACCAGGATGAACAGTTTCAAGCAAGTGAACAACACCAGAAACTGACAGCTACCTCAGAACTCAGAAGCTCATGTTTTAAAGGATGTTCTGTAGCATAGATAGAGATTTATTGTAATACATAGATAGTCATTCCCCTTGTATTTGTATGCTGTATTCTGATTGGTGGTGGTTACCCAGTTACCGGTTTCCCATTGGCTATGTATTCCCTATTTTCTCATTGGCTGGCTTGTGATGTAACCCAGCGTCATCATGTGAAGCTGGCCACACCCCGACTGTATTCCCCTCCTTCCCTCTTAGCCCTTCCCCTCCTTGCTGCGTTCCGCCCCCAAACTCCTCCCACTTTCCAAGCTTCTCCCTGAAACCTATATAAGTCCCATGGTCCCTGAATAAATCAGTTCTAGCCTGGATCCTACCATTGGCTGGGACGTTTTCCTTTCCTCCCTCCGGAACGCGGCATTGTAGTCTCTTACTTTGAAAACCCAATCCAGCTCTCTAGTGTAAAATATTAATATTTGTTCTTTTCAGTGACAGCGTTGTCTTTATTTCTCACTGAAGAAATAAACCATTGCAATTGGACTGGGGCCTGTGTGTGTGTGTGTGTGTGACTATGGCTACTTGTACAGTGACTTCCTACAGTAAGGTGGGATAACACTGGGAGGTGGACAGGGAAGGAGGCAGTATGATGCATGTGTAACTTCCTCCTTGAAATCCTGCTCACAAAATTTGGATATATCATCTGTCTACACCACAGCATGAGGCAGCTCCTCCCATTTACATTCCCAGAGCCTCAGTGCAGCTGTTTCTGCACCATGTTCTAAAACAGTTAAATCTCTTACAATTGCTTGTGAGTTACACTAAAACCCATTCCCCTTGCATGCATTTTTTGCATGACTTTGTGATCCACATAATGTTTCTTCTGATATACACTTGTGGTTATTTCTAGAAGGTTTTGGATCTTTACCTCTTCAAGTTTCTCTCGCCACAGAGCTCCTCTTTGACCACCACATTGTTGAGAGTTGAGAGTTTCTGTGTGTGGCCTGACACCTATTAAGATCTTTCCTCTGCATCTTCCTCCTTTTGCACTTCCTCTGTCCTCTTACACTAGCTCTAAGCCCAGGCACTCTCGATCTTAATTTTACTGTGCTCATTTTTCCAGATACCCTTGATATGAAATGATTGTTGTAGGCACCAGGCAATGTGATAACTTAGTTCATAAACTCAAAAAAATAAACTCTCCTCTGATACTTCAGTTAATGTAGATACCATATGTATCCACATTTCTCTTTAAATGTCTTCCTTTAGAAATCAGCATATCTTGCCCTAGTTGCAAACTTTATGTTTTACTAAGTCTAAAGATATACAGGTTGTCACATTTTACAGCCCATCAGGTTAAAGTAAAAGAGGATGAACACAATATGAAGCAATCAAGGGCCTGTGAAGAGGCCCTTGTCACACCCACTCAGACCCCTGGTGTAATTCAATTAAATTGAACAGTTCACATGAAAACCCAGAGGATTAAACACACTTACCCAAGCAAACCCATTTCCTACCACTCGAGGGGTATAGCTCTGAAAACATGCATTTTATTAAGTCCCTGAAATGGCAATTAAGCCTAAAGGTTAGTGAAAGATAATAAAGCAATACAGCGATTTGGCAACTCCATCGCCCTACACCTCCTTCTTCCCCCAAGCCAGTGCCAGCTGTTTTCTAATTAACCCAATGGTAGCAAGGTGTCCACAAGAGGATATCTTCTGATTAGCCAAAGAACTCCCTCTTGCTCAATGCTATTAGGTCTGTGCCTCTAAACTCCCTGTTTTACAACAGTCTGCAGCCATCACCAAAGTTAAGACTATGCAATATGGAACTACAGCAGCTGTATAGAGGCAAAGCTGAACAAATTCCATTAAAGTGATAGCTCATGCTGAGCATTAATAGTTATGCAACTGAGACCAAGGTAATGCAGTGAAATCATCAATATTCTGATCTCCATGTTTTCCTCAGCTTGCATTCTTTCATCTCACAACAGTCTTTTTCCAACACTGGAGTGTCAGTCAGGCTCTGCCCTTAGGGAGCAGCCCCAAAGTGTCTGGGCACAACTAGGAGCACCTCAGCAGTCTATCATCCCCTTCTTCCCATCTTGACCAGAATCAGTTGTCAGGAAATCACTCATAGATAAAACTTTTGCAGATGCAAGCAGTCACCTGCCTTTCCATTGATTTTAGAATCATAGAATCATAGAATAGTTTGGGTTGAAAGGGGGCTTATAGACCATGTAGTTCCAACCCACCCCTATGATGGGCAGAGACACCTTCCAGTCGATCAGATTTCTCAAAGCCCCATCTAAACTAGTCTTGAACACTTTCAGTGAGGGAGCATTTTTGTACGCTGGGGTTTAGACCTCCATTATTTTAGGGGAGTGATCAATGGAGGGAATAGAAGCTATCATTACAGAGAAACAAGTACTCTAGAAAGACATTTAGCAAAGCCAAGGTCTGGACTGCTCACTGGAAGTATATGCAGTTTGCCTTGAACTGTTAGACTCTTCACTACAGTTAGCGAGGCAACTAAGTTTCAGAATTTAGGCATTAGCACTGGTATATTAATGTGCCTTTGAAGACTTAGGTAGAGAAAATTGCAACAATCCTTTTTGTGAAAGGGAGAAAAACTGATTTGCCTAGCCTTTGTATGTTAAGAGACATATTGGTAAGTCTAACAATAAGATTAATTTTACCTTTCTTAACAGTCTTTTTATTTCTGCATGTTTCATGTCCTAAAAGATAACTTGCTTATGGTTTAGTAGAAAAGAACACAATCTTCAAAAATCTCTTCTTATTACTAGAACATCTAAGCATATGTTAAGACTTTTGTTGAGCTGACATTGACAAAAGATCTTTTATCTACAGTTTAAATAGTGAATTTGAAAGAGCAATTCTTTACCCTATTTGTAGTCCTATCTTCTAAGATACCTTCTGAAAACCTACCCCAACTTCCCAATACCATTCAACTACAGAATCACAGGCAATCATTTCACAAATAATAATAGAGCTACTTTTCTATGTTAAGTTGATTTTATTTTGTGCATTTCATTGTAACATTTCCTAAAATTTCATATGCCACTCCTCAAATAACCTACTTTTCTTCCTCAGAAGTCTTATGACAAATCCTAACCCAATGTTTTTTCAAAGTTGGTGCATGTAAGTCATCTGGGAATGATAGTGATAGAGAAGTCATTTCACGAAATGCTGAAACTTAGTCCTACAATGTAACTTTAATTCACTTCACAGTGTTTAGATGGGTGGATTGTACAGTATCTTGTATTACTTCGGTATACCAACAGGTAGCTCTAAAGTTGAAAGGTTTGTGTGGTTGTACACTAGATGTTTCCACTTTAGATTTTTTTAACACTGAAATTAAACAGCAAAACAGTAAAGCAATCAATATACTAGTTTAAATGTAAAATTAATTGGGATGTAAGAAAGTTTTGGGTTTTTTTTCCCCTCTCAATGATATTCATTGTCTACTAAGAATTTTTTCTTTTCTGTTTACACACAGATCTAAACCCACATATTTTCTTTTATTTTCAGCATGAAAATCAAGCTCCTATTACTGCTAATGATAGATATAAATTAAACATAGACTAGAATACATATTCCTATTTTTTTTTATAATTCTTGGTGCAGTATATTACTCTCCAGATCTAAAATTCAGGTGCCCCAAGACAAAAGGTCAGTTATGATCTCTGTGCAAGAAGGGAAAAAAGAGCACATCATAGATTACAAAACTGGAGATAATTCATTTCAAGAGTTGAAATTTTTAACATATAAAAGACCTGTTGCCAAATGTGTCTTCCAAGATTATGCTTCCTTAGTAATGAATAGGTTTTTCTGCACTATTAACAGTGTATATAATTCAACTTACTCCTGTGCAAAAATTTGATCCAGTGCATACATAATTTAATTTCTTTACTATGAGGGTTTGTTTTAAGATCTTTCAGAGCAGTTACATCTTTAAAAAGAACAATTGTTTGTGTACATTTATTTAAAGATAACAACCAATGGGAAAAGTTGTAAAATTTTGTTTTTTCAACTTGTAACTAGAAAACATTTGCAGTTTTCACAATTGACATTTAATAATGATAATGTTATAATGTTTTGCTTAATTTTATAGATACTTAAAATGAAAATTTTATTAAGAAATTAAAAGCATTTAAGATAGAAATGTGAATCATAGAATCATATAAAAAGCCTTATAGCCTTTTAAGGAATAATAAAGGAAGAGAGAAAGAAGTAGAGAAGCAATTCAGCAACTGACACTTCTATTTAAAGTTAAGCTGTTTTTAAGTAAGACGAAACATACAAAAAAAAAGCTAGTTTGAGAAATACTTCATGCAAAATAATTGTGTGGATGCTACAGACCTAGTAAGTAAAAAGCTAAAAGATGGAACTATAGTTGTTCAGTCAGTGCATTTATAGTGTAAAATTTAAATATTTCCTTTATGAATCATAGTATTAGGGAAGATGGTAAACTTGTTGAATTAAACTTACAGAGGCATTTGACTTGATGTTACATGACACTTTAATTAACAAATTAAAATTATTCCAAAGGCCTGCAAGGGATATTTTAAAATTATTAAAGATGGCTAAATGATAGGTTTCAAAATGTCAATGTAAATTGAAATCATTCTTGTTCATCATGAAATCCTTTCAGTGAACTCCCTCAGGGACTGGTTCTTGGCACTTGGATACATCATGTATTTAACCAAGATATTTAAGAAGCAGCAAAATAATTACTGGTACTGTGTGAGGAAGAGCCAGGGACAGGGTGAATGCTAAAAAGGGAAGACGCTAACTTCCAAATACAGCAATTTGGGACTTGTCACACAAGCAAGAGACACGGAGAGCAGAACATGCTGTGGCACGTTCTACAGTCTTGGCCTCCCAAGGCCAAGGCACCTGCTCTGGCACCTGGAGAGCCTTTTCTTTCACTGAGAGCCAAGCAGCAGGAAGGGAAAATGATTTTTCCCCTTGACCTGCACAGTTAGGGTGTAAACCAGCTAGAAACAGAGAAAAGGTCCTAAAATATATGGTTTAAGTTAAATGTATTTGTGTTTCTTCTTCATCTTTTTGGAGGCTGGAATATTTTTTTCCTTTCACAACTTCTGTCGCCTGAAGAAGAAAAATTAGGTTGAAAAACAGTGCTGGACTAAAGTAGAAGGAAAAGGATGTATAGCTTTTCTCTGTGGGAGCAGCCTACTTACTTTTAAATGTAGGTATTTTCTAAATAGTGTAATGGACTCATGTTAGGGTTTATTCCAGAACACTACCCCTGGGATTTTTGATTTTCTGACATCTGCAGTTGTGTGATTAACATGGAAATAAGTCATAAGACTATGACTCTAAATCAGTGAGACTCAATTTATGTGGATATCAGCATTTAAGACTGGTATTCAGCATGTGGTAGTTTTGTCTTCTCAGTGGTATGCAAAGCTTCTCAAAAATCCCCACAACATCTTTAATGAAAAAGCATTGTAGGATGCCACTTTTTTCAGATTCTTGTATTGGTCAATTTTCCTTTAATCTCAACACAATCAGTAATGTTCTCTATCTCATAATACTTCTGTTATTATTTTAAACTAAGTCAATAAATTGCCAGAAGTTAAAGACCAAAAGGAAATCTGATGAAAGTTGCAGTTGGAAGTATCTTTGGGTGTTCAAAACCAAAGAGATATCAATTACTTCATATATAATTCTTTTATTTCTAAATTGCTACTGGCCTTATTTCCTTTATAGTGTTTAGGAAGTTTTTAGGGAACATACCAACAAACCCCCAATTTTTCATGAATGCTGTAAGAAAGACAGTTTGGTACTGAAAACATAGCTGAGACCACTATTAGAAACATGACTGTTACTATAAACACTTTAGTTCAACTTTACCATATAATAACAGATGTGTTAAACCTTCCTTTATTGTCCATGGGGTAAAGAAAGATTCTGATCTCTGCAAAGGCAAACTGCCTGGCTCAGCCATTCCATCTGCCCCTGGATACTCTGCAGGGATAGATGACCAGGAAGCAGCGCTGCTCACTCCCACACCTCTGTGGTTTTGGGCACTGTCACTGCTGCTGGAATGCCTGCCAGCTCAGGGCTGGGTTGGAGAACACACAGTGCCAGCTAATCTGGGATGTATATCTGCCTTATGGAAAAGATGCATCTTCAGAGTCAGTCTAAACCAGACCACAAACCCATGCTAAAAGCAAACCGATGTAATTTGCATGTGTCAGTTCAGAAGCATGTGGGAAATGAGGAGGCTCAGGGGTCATCTTATCACCCTCCACAACTGCCTGAAAGAAGGTTGTAGCCGGGTGGCATCGGCCTCTTCTCCCAGGCAACTAGTGACAGAACAAGAGGACATAGTCTTAAGCTGTGCCAGAGGAGGTTTAGGTTGGACATTAGGAACAAATTCTTCACAAAAGAGGTGATTAGATACTGGAATGGACTGGTGAGAAAGGTGGTGGAGTCCCTGTCCCTGAAAGAGTTTAAGGAAAGACTGGACATGGTACTCAGTTCCATGGCCTAGTTGACATGGTGTTGTTTGGTCATAGATTGGACTTGATCTTAGAGGTCTTTTCCAACCTAATTGATTCTGTGATTCTGTAAAATTAGTATAATTGAGAGATAGATATTAACTAATTAACATATGGGCCACATCTCTTCTCTTATTATTAGGAAATACGTCAGGTCAACTGTGAAACCTGCTGATTTCTTTTTCTTTCATCACTTAGAGACTGCTCTTTTTCAGCAGAAAACAGCTCTCAGGTGATACTGCTCAGGACTTGCACAGCGCTGCTGCAGTGAAAGCTTTACAGTTACCAACACTGAGAGCATGGTCAGGTTAAAGCTGAAAATTATGACTGCAGCAAAGCTGTGTTATTTGCAAGAAGTTCATAATTTTATTCTCAGGATTAAAAAAGCAACAAAAAACAGAACAAGGAAAGAACACAAAAAACTCCCAAACCCAAACAGCAATTTTCTCTTAGGAAAGAGAATACATACACATGCTTTGCCGGAGTGACAGATGTGTGAAATTAATCCAGCAAAATTCAGCAGTGACATATATATAAAACATTAGCTCTGGGTTTAGCTCAGTATTTACTTAGGAACCTGCTTAACAGTTTTATCTTTGGTAGTTTACTTTTAATTTAAGCTGCATTACGCTAACCTTCCAAACATTACTTACAATATATTGACACATTTGTGTCGGATATAACTAGATTCCAAATAGCTTTCAAAAATATTTAAAATCTGCCCTTTGGATACCAGACCCTATTTGTCCAAGAAATCGAATGTTTTACATATTTGAAGAGCTTAGAATATGTATTGCATTAACATGAATTTTGACTGAGGTCACCATCTACCTAATTATTCCTTATAATGATCATATGACAGATTGCTATAAAGGCTTTGCAGAGCTTAATAGCTCCCTTTAAATTTGTTTTCTTAAGTGGAAAATGAATATGTAAAAATCTGATCTACAAGACAGTATCAGAATTGACTTCTCCCAAAAGATAAAATGAAAATCTATACTACAAGGTATTTTGCAATTTAATTCTCGATCAAGTTAAAAAGCTTACTTCTCTTGTATATGAGTACAATCACTAAGTATTACAGAGAGTTTTGAGTATAATAACTTATATGTTCAAATATCCTCAAGAATGAGTCTATCTCTTGTGAAATGGAGACCAAGCAGAGATTGCTATATGAAGATATATTTCAAATACAAATTTATTTTTTTTTAAATTGGTGACTTTCTTTATAGAAAGTAAGTCACAAAACTCTAAGAAATACTATTAAGGATCAGTGTTTTAAAGTCTATTTAGATGGTAAATCAACACTGGGTCTTTTTGCTCTGAAATCAGAGATTATTTGAGATAACATTACCTGGGGGATTATTTTGTGTCTTTACCAGCTGGATATATTTTAAAGCTAGATTCATCTGTTACAAAGTGTAAGTTCACATAGTTCAGAATCAGAATGCAGAAGATGGTAACAAAGTGCTGCTTTAATAGATGATCCATAGGAATCTTAGTATTAACAGGCAGGTGTCACATTTTCATGCATTTCTCATACCCTGCTTGGATCTCTAATGGGTAGCTGCCAAATAGAATAAATTTGCTTTCTTTCTCATCTAAGACCTTTTTCTTGTTGGTAAATAATATATTTTTATCAGGAAAGCTTGAATATGTAAAGCCTCTGAAAAAGATAAAATATGTATTTATATAATCACTCATAGCCAGGCCATGTTACTGCAATAAATTATACTGTTTGGTGTAATAGTGAGAATAAAATGATGATCATAATGAACAGAGAGGATATCATTATTACTGTTCTCACTGTTCTGGCACCATGACCATATTATTCTCATTTCAGTCGTATTTTTGTCAAGGCAGATGTTGTAAAAATCATAAACCTAATGATGCATCTTGTATTTCAGAACAAACTCCAAAGAAAAAGAAGACCTGTGCAGGGGGTACTAAAACCAGCAGATGACCACTCTGCTTTTCCCTTTGAATGCTGGGCTGTTGGTAACAACCTAATTTGCAGGTCTCAACTGCCTTAGTGTTAACAGTGTCATTGCAGTGACTGGAGTGATACCTCCCAATGCCATGGAAGGACTGAATATACCCTGTATTTGCAGATGTCTGCATGAACCATGAAAGTTTACGTTCTTCTTTTAGATCTTTGATTAGAGGACTTCAATGTTTTTCCAGGCTGTGTTAAAGACAACCTTGTTTTTATTCTTACTTTTCTTACTTATTTACTACTCTTACTATTGACCACTAACCAAAAAGAGAGGTTGCATGAGGGTTAGAAGTTAACAGATAAGAGAAGCATAGAAAAGCCTGGGTTCATTCCACACCAATATCATCCACCTGAAACTGGTCATTGAGTGAAAGACCTAGAGCAGAGTCATGACTCCCAGACTTCCCAAAAGACTCATTTGTATAGCTATTCTCACTAGGTTTGCTTTAGTGAGAACCAAAGACAATTACAGTCTTGACTTGGGAGCTTTGAATTAGGTGAAACCCATCTGTCCTTCACTGTGTCTGTCAAAAATACACAGTGAGTCTCTAATTGAACATCTAATTTGACAAAAGCATCTTACAGGACAGTTTTTGAGACTGATGAAACCACTTTAATTTTAAAGACATGTTCATGAAAACTTCACAATTTTAGTCTTATTGGTTCTAATCCAGCTATGGATGACTATAAGTTTAGTAAAATAGAATCTTACGAGAATGTTCCAGTTTGCAAATTGCCCAGTTCACTAACCATGGCAATTGTAAGAAACAAATGTCAAAGCTAGAAGTGTGGATTAGCCTCTGCAAATTTTCAGTGAACAGTAGATATTTGACTGTCTGCATAAATTGTTCCTAATATTATAGTTGTATATATTAGTTCAACATGAGACAAGAATAGCAATTTGGGAAGTGATTTATAAGCACATTGCCATAAAAAACCTTTGTCATGAGAACCTAAAAATCTACATACAATCTATCTGTAATGTTTATAATGCAAGAATACAAACTCCATACCCCAAGAACACCCACACATCTTATGAACTACTGTTAGATGGGAGTAGCTGTGAGTACGTATCTATGAAAAGTTATTTCAGAAATTTGTTATGCAGATAATAGTGTGCCCAAAAAATAATCTCAAGGTATTTACCAAGTACATAAGACTTCATCCCTTCTACTTGCTACATGACTGGAATGTAGATCTTATATTTATTGACGCAGGGATTGTATCTTTATCCTCTTGATCTGCATATGAAATTGCATCAGTAGATGTTATATGGTCTGACTGCAAATATGGTTGCTTTAACACCTCACAAGCAGGGAAACCAAAAAAGGGAGAAATTATAATCCCTGAGCATCCCACACTTATCCTAAGTCTTATCTTGTGAAATGATAGCATCATGGGACAACTTCTGTTATCCTCAGGCATAATTCCTTTGCTAATTATTTTTCTTATTACCAATATTTGCAATTAAAGTCTTTGTAATTAGAACACCATGTTTTTATAAAATAATTTGCATTTAGTTAATTTCTCATTACTTTATTTATTATCTTTCTTTTCACTCCCTCCCACAAATCACAGTGAGTTCATCTCAGAATGTGTTTTCAGAAAAGTTGAACTAGTGCCTCACTTGAAACCAGTTAAGAGTGACTGGCTGCAAACCATCCAGAACTTCTTGTGCGTGTCTCTCTGTGTATATAACATTAGTGAAAACCTACCAAACTCACCTTCACCAGTGAGACCCCACCCAATTCCTTTTCTTTGTGTGAGGATATGCTTTCAAAAATGCAAAAGCAACTGTTACAGTTAGAGAAAGGAATAACTGCAGATAAACAGGAACATACTAAGATCTTGGCAAGAAGTGAATAGGTTTTGCATAAAAAAACCCCACTACAGCTAGGAATACTGACCCACCTTTTGTAGTAAGGTGCAAAAGGACAAGGGAACAGCTTTTGAGGATCATCTTAAGCTCTAAATTTGTATCTGGATCCAAATTTCTGAAAGAACAGGGACATGTGTCCTTAAAGATTTAGATGAAATGAAGGAGAAAGGTATACAGAACTCATTTCTCAAAGTTATTCAGCTGGTGCTTAATTGCTATGACATGTGCAGACTCTTAGTATGGTGGCAGGACCTTCAGTAGTTATCTTTGGAAACCTTCGTGTAGTGCTCCTGGGTACACAAGGACATCAATGATTTTCTTGAAACCTGTTGATGCCATCTGTTGAGTGCAGAGGTCTACTCCATTCTAGATGCCTGTGCCATCTGCTTTGCACTTCTAGCCTGCTCCATGTGACATATTGGTTGGGCAGATAGCAGGCTAGCACACTGAACTGCACTGTATGACTATTTCTTATTTTCCTTATTCAATATGCTTTCCTATCTCAGTAATATGAATTGGCTTAGGTGGCTGCAGTCAACCAATGAACCCCAGCAGTGACCACCAAGCAATTTAGAGTAATTGTTTTAGGAAAAGTCACCACTCCTGGGATTCACTGTGAATTGAATTGGTGTTAATTATTGAAATAGGTTTATTAGAGAGAGCAGGTACTCTCTAGAGAGGTCAGTGCCTGTACTGACTCAGGCACTGATCATTTCATGCAGTGTTAAGGAGTGACCTTAGTTTGGTTTTGATATGCTGGACTTGCACTGTCTTAATGGTAAGTAATTTTTTGCAAAATGGCAGCATACATATAGAGTTTGTCTTCTGTGTCTAGTTGGCATCTAAACTCCACTTAGATTTTACTAAAACTTTCTTATTCCTCCTGGCTCATGTTGTACATTTATTTCACTTGGATTCATAAAACCCCACCAAGATTCAGTGTATCTAGTCTTCATTGCAGCTCTTCCCAGACTTTCAGTACACAGTTGGACTTTCTTTTTTCCCTAGTACCCTACTACTGCAAAGTTGTACCTTTACACAGTTTGGTTTTTTTTTTTTTCACTCTAACAGTCTTTTCATTTGATTATGGAAATTTATCTTCCACATATACCACCAGTTTTATTACATTTAGCAATCATGTACCATCTGATCACTTTCAGGAACAAACTACCAGATTTCTGACTATGCAATGCGCTGGGTTTCTGGTCATCCAGGAATTTAAAACATGTAGTCACTATCTGCACCCAAAGTAACTTCAGGTTCTGTGTACAGCACAGCAAACACAGCCTGGACACTTTGAATTCAGTGCAGATAAATCATAGCAATCCACATGAAGACTAGTCTTATTTGGGACTTTCAGGCAAGAGCTGATCTGCGCACATACAGTATAGACCAGACTGGCAGCACATGCACAGATGGTTTTATGGACACTTTGGATTCCTACCATTTTCTTCATTAGAATATTGGCATGTATAAAGTCTTTTTATTATGGGAAAATACAGTATATAGCTGTCACATAAACCTTCCCTGGCTCTGGCTGCAAAGGATATTGAAGAAGATTTTTAGGGCAATTTTATATTGCAGTACTAAGAAAAGAATTCTGGCTACAACAACTGTCTATTTGGTGCTGTGCATATTAACTGTTTACTTGTTCTGGTAAGATTAATAGTCTAAAATTTGTGTCTAGCATAAACCCATCATTTAAGCTCTCCCTCTGAAGAAAATGAAGGAGCAGAGGAGCAGATAGTTCCAGAGGAAGATCCATCTCAGTAGTCTTGTGCACCCATCTATCTGCATTTACTATGATGGTAACCCAAGTGGCCACTTTAGACTAAATATCCAGGTTTTAGATGGCTGACAAAGTTTAAGGAGATGAATCTTTCTCTAGGTGGTGTTAGCCTTTATTCAGGTTTGAGGCATAGGATAAAGAAACTAGAATCTGCCATTCAAATAGTGGGTTAGATAAAGGTCAGAGTTCCTCCTCTTGGGATATTTATTGCCCCAAGAGTTCCTGGTCTAGAGCCAAAGTCAGACCATTGGATGGCTCTGCAGTTGCTGTCAAAAGATCCTATGTACCACCTAGCTCAAAGCTCAGGTTCTCTTTCATAAACACTGTGCAGCTTGCAGTGCTTGTGGCTGGGCTCTTTTTCACAAAATTACTCTGAGTCCCCTCTCACAAGATATGTGGGAAACATACAGTGACTGACCTGTGAAGTTAATCAACTTTGCCAGTGATACCTGAAAACTACCATCTTGTATGCAATTTTTATTTTGGAGAGAGCTGCATCAGATATTATCCTCACTTGTCTGATTAAAAAAATCCTGCTATGAAATGTAAACTAATACTTCCTGACCATCATGAAACGACTTTCACTTCAGGTTTTGCCATCATTCTCTACCATAATAGCAACTATACCTTTTTATCAGATAGAACTTAAGTAGACCACTTCATGCCTTTACTTCTGAAATGTCTAGCAAAGGTCTATGCCATACTTTCTTGAGGAAAAACTACACAGAAAAGTTTAAACAATGTGTGGAGTAAACAAGCAGAAAGTATATGGGTACATTTTATTTTTCTCCGAGACACTTCAATGACAGCAGAAATACCTTCATTTTGTGTGAGCTTTTGCTTGTCATTCAGGGGCTTTTTGATTGAACAGGTCAAAAACCTGTTGAAAAAAATTAATTTTCTTTTCAGGCTTTTTATAGAGACACTCAAGTTCAAATGAAAAGGCTTTCCTCAGTACATAAAAAAATGCCAAAAACAACCAACCTTCTGCGTTATTGGAAAAAATATGCAATTTCCACAGCTAAGCCAAGAAAACTGACAGCTTACAATCTTTCAGAGGCCAAATGCCAGATTATATGAGAGATTTATTGGATGGTGGCTAAGAGATGCCACCTTTCAAGGGATCCATTCTCTTGACATGAACTTATTGTTTTGTTTTTGCTGAATTGGGGAATTTGAAGAGACTCACTGCTTTTTTCTCCCAGGTCTGGCTCAGGAGGCTGTAGCTCCTAACTCCCCTCAGAACCTGCCTGTGCCACCTCCTTGGTCTTTAGGTACAAATCTGTGATTTCTGCACTAGGCAGTGGCAGTATGAAATGGGAAGAAATTTCAGTCTTTCCATTTAGAGTTGCTCTTTTTGATGCCAATTCATTGGGATGTATTACTTACTCAGATGTGAACAGATGAGCACATTTAAAGCCAGATGCCAGACATCTGTGCCTGTACAATCCACCTGTCTCTGCTGCAGAAACAAGGATAATGGGAAAAACTACTAAACCTAGGATCTTTTGCATTGAAATACACCTCTGATGAAAAATGCTAAGTTGACTTTGACTCTGGCAGGTCTACTAGTACACTAAAAATTGTACATAGTTCAGTCACGAGAAAATAAATTTGCAAGAGATTTCAAGGGAGAGAGGCACTCACTGTTCTCTGTGTGCTTGCAGGAAAGAATCTGCAAGTTCTGTGGTAGGTGGGGTGGTAAAAGGTGTAGAGAGCAAAGATCCAGTTCTGGACTCCTACTGTAAACTGGGAAAGAGCATCATCACCAGATTTGCAAATCGATTTGCAAATAATGACTAATAGGGAGGCAACTGAGTGAATCTGGTATTTTACAAATCACACTATATCAAATTTCAAAGACCTGGTGGTTCCTACACTTATTCAGTAGGAAAAAAGGCATTAATGCAGCTTAGACAGCACCATGAGGAACACAGGTTGAAAAGATGCTAGTTTTGACAGAAACTACATTACCCATATTTCACATATTCATCTTCACAGAACTCATATTTTCTTTCTTTCTTTCTCTTTCTTTCTTTTCTTTCTCTTTCTTTCTTTCTTTCTTTCTTTCTTTCTTTCTTTCTTTCTTTCTTTCTTCCTTTCTTTCTTTCTTTCTTTTCTTTCTTTCTTGGTGTATTTTTTTTTGTTTTGTTTTTGTTTTTCTTTTGTTTGTGTTGCTTTGTTTCCCTGATCAAGCAGGGCAACTCAGGAGGATGGTTTGGACCAAGCAAATAATGACAGCTGAGCAGGGGTGCAAGTGAAGGCAGAAGCACCTTCTCTGGCAATCCCTTCAGGAAACAAAATGACACTGAAGGAGTGGTAAATAGCTTGTAGTAGTGGAGTTATCCCATGACAGGGTACAAACAATGATTTTTGACAGCATGGAGCTAGTGAGGTGGAACTTCATCATGGGCCAATGCCCTGCCCTTACAGTGAAGGAACAGTGTAGGGATATGCTGTGCCTTTCCTCTCAGCTGAACAAATGTCACCTAAGGTCAGACCTGAGAGAAAAAATCCTCCCATATCAGGAAGCAAAGAGGTGAATGAACCAAGACATGAGACAGTTTCCAGGTACAATTCCTTTCAATAAAGAATAAGGGAAAAAGAAATACTGAGTGGACATTTCCCGAAGGAGATAGCAGAAGCTCCCTCTGTCATGGAGGGAGAGGAGTCAGACAAAGAATAGAAACAGGAAAACTGGTGCAGGCTGGAAATTTGTACAAATGTGTGAGATACAGAGTGAGAGAAAAACAATAAAAACGTTTATGCTGCCAGGTCCATGGCCACTGGGAGGGTGCACCTCTTGGCCACTGCCTGTAATGATTTAGCAAATGAAACCAGCAGTGTCTATGTGCACTGCAGTTAATGGGTGATACTCAAAAACTTGGTCCACTAGCAATTATGGGCCTCCCAGAGTTGTCACTAATCTGAACTGGTTTTGCTCCACGCAGCCCCAAGACACAAGCACTCATTGGTTTCCTATTTCTCAAGTACCTAAAAAAACCCAGGCAAGCCAAAGCAATAATTTAGTTTATTATATGGCAAAGGTATACTAGGCACTTGGGTCCTCTCTAATCACCATCCTTGGCAGTATTTATCTTTTTTGAGATTTTTTTTTAGATATAAAAGAGTGGATCTAAGCAATCAAAAATGTAGCACTATAGGTCTTGGGGGAAAAAAGATGCAGGAAGTCTTAATCTTCTTAATTGCCCAGCTAAATAACCTCAGATAACAGAGAAGGTGAGGTAGGTAAACATTTACCTTGGTCAGGAATGACAGTCTTGTGTTTCACACTGAACTTAGCAATTGTTCCTGCCTTTTTGCATCCTGTTGTCTGCCACGGTCCATTAAATGTGTACCCACCTGCTCTGCACAGACTCTTTTCCTTTAGCCAGCACTCTCAGCCATACTTCATCCTAAGTGAAGAAACCTGATGCGCAAGGCCAGGCTCCAGGATAAGGGCACTTGATTGCTGATCAAACTCAACCACAAACTGCTGCTGCATTGATTTAACATGTATGTATATATCTAGGAATCTGTAACCTTTATGTTAATTATGTAATAATGCACACTAACTTATTTTTCTTCACTGGAGTATGTATGTATTTAAGTTAAAAGAAGTGAATTCACAGCTAAAGTGTAATGGAGAGACAGAAATACGTTTGATATATTGCACACATATGAGAGCCCTATAATGCCCTAATTGATCTGATATAATCTCACAGCTGGCCATGTCTTGAGCAGGAGACTGGACTGAAGTCCTTCCCAGTCAGGGTGATGCTGTGAAATCAGACAGAAGAGAGCAGAGTTCTTCAGTGGTTCTTATCTTTCAGTAACTTAATAATTTGGCAAGGAAATATTATAATTTCTGCTTTTCAGATTTATTTTGTTGGTCATTGCCTGGCTTTGAATCAATCTTCACAAAACTGAGATATGAGCATCTCAAATGAAAATGAACAAAACCACACTCAGACAATCAAGCATGTTGGCATTTTCATCCCAAAGACATGAAATTAACTCTGGTGAATATTTTTTTAAGCCATTTCAGTTTCCACCCAGGAGAATAAGTTTGCTTTTGTCATAGTTGCAAGCACCTCAATCTGTTCAGCATTCCGGGAACAGAGTTCTTAGGCAGAGGTGTTTGAAGCTTTTAGAGCTTGGGCCTGGGTCCATCTCACACAAAGTTAGGTACCTAATTAAGAGCAAAATTGAGTTTGGCTGCCTGGATATCAAAGGGATTGAGAAGCAGCTCAGCTTGAGGTAGTAATATGGATATGCTTCTTTCTGTGGAGGTTTGGGTTGGCTCCCTCCCAAGCCCAAGTGCCAGCCACACAGATTCCCCCCTCCTAAGAGAGAAGGGAAAAAAAAGTACCCCAAAATACAATTTTAGTAAAAGTATATATATATATATTCATATATATTACAATTATATACAATCAAACACTATGAATCTACAGAACAAACAAATCCTAGAGCAACCCCAAAAGGGAAAAGAGGGGAAGGGAAAAGGGAATGGGTAAAACCAAACCAAACAAATACACATACTTGTAAACTCAGGGAAAAACTCAATAAGTAACTAATACGATCAGTTCTCACCAGCCTCCCCTTAAGAGAAAGCAAGTCCTTCCCCTCCGTACGGCTGGGACAGCAGCTTCTCCGAGAGGCCTCAGCTCACAGAGGTAAGGGCTAAAGCTGACACAGAGAGCTGATGTCCTCCAGGCAGATGAAGAGGAGAGGGAGAGGGAGAGGGAGAGGGAAGAGAAGAAGAGGAAAAAAGCCCTTTCCTCCTGTCTTTATATACACCTGATTATGTGAAGGAACGGTGTGGAATACTTCCTTAGTTATGACCTCACTACCAAGGAAGGCCCACACCAAAACCAAGAAAACTAAACCACCACACTTTCCTTTACCAGCATATCTGCTTACCATAAATTTGAGCTGGGGGATGAATATTTTTTAATGTAACACAACTAAGAGTAAGTAAATTTTCTCTTGAACTACTGAAGTAAATTTAGAAACAAATCATGAGGACATCATAAAATAACATTGAATTAGTATGTTCATTTCACGCGCAGTTAACCTCTACATCTCTTTAATAATTGATTGCTTTAATACGTTGTTAATATTATTAGCTTAATTAGTTTATGATCTTTTTTCCTTACCTTTGGTCTTTTATTACATTAGGTCTATAAATTTTCACAGAATTGATTAGTCACAAGAATGAAGTTGTTATGCCCTAATACCATTCTGTCTTTCATGGAAGGAAAACACTTCTAATTTTGTTACATATCTCTCTTCACAAGGATAATTGAAATACAGTGATTACTAATTAAATTGGTATAGTTATGCTAGCTCTGCCAAAATGTTATGATTTATAGTTTTGGTCAAAAACAAGAGTAAAACTAAGCTATTTTTTATAGTTATTTTATTAATTAATAAGGTTGTATTTTTGTCTTTCCAGTAATGGGTCATGACCTCTAAGTATCTCAAACTATGTTACTTAATCATGTAGGAAGAAAGACAACTTGATGGCATAAAATGTATAATATTCTAGATAAGAAAAGAGCAGGTCAAGCGATTCTTACTATATGGTTGCATCAGAACTTAAAAGTGAGTGAAATCTTGAAATGTACCTGTAGGAAGCACCAGCTAGTCCATTTAGTTTCCTAAATAAAATGTGAATTTATAAGCATTTTGAGATTGAATTAAATAAAATCTTCACATAAAAACCTAGGCAAGCTGAGATCAGCGACCAAGTGTATTCAAAGGCTTCTTTGCTTGCTTCTTGTCGAATTTTTTCCCATCACCCGAGAAATCTGACTGGCTTAGTTAAATTTTGTTAACTGCCTTGACTCATTTAACATTGCTACTGTCTAGTACTGCTATCAAATTCCAACTGAGCTTGATTCAACACCTACCAAATTGAATGGAAATGTTCCCAGTGCCTCTGGCTGACACTGGAGCAGTTCCATGGTTTGTATCATTTATTAGGGCATTTTGTTTGTCATTATTTGAGATGTGCTTTGGTAAAACTCACACCTTTCTGTCTGCATTAGGTCTGTATTCCAAAATCCTGTCATTATTAAAGAGCTCTGTTAAAAACCTGTACAAACCTTGGAGACTAATAATACAACAGTCTTCAAAACATATTTTTATGGCAGATCTAAATCTAGAACAATCTGTTAACAATCAAATTTCAGAGCATGCTCTTCAGTGGAAAATTTTCAAATCATTTTACTCAACTTGCTGCAACACCTGGGTTCAGACTGGAATTGTGACTCGTCTGCACATTACTAGTCTATTAGAATCATAGAATCGTAGAATCACAGATTGGAAGGGACCTGCAATGATCATCGAAGTCTGTCTTATGGTTCGGCACAGGACAGTCCCAGGTCACATCCCACCACACACATAGTATTGTCTTATTGGTCATCAGAGAATGGTCACCACACTTATATTTACTAGATTTCATTTCTTCTGTATATAGTATTATTTTGATACTGTTATTTCTATTCTAAGAGTTCAGTAAACAAGATAGTTCTTCTAATGGATTTTCCTGGCAAAAATTCTATAATGTAAATGTATCCAGTCCAAGGTAATTTGTGCTAATGGCCAGTAAACATATTTGAAATATGACTGGTTTAGTTGAGAAAATTAAGCCTATTTCTTCCATATGTCAGTAGAGGTAGCTGCTCCAAGAAACTCAAAATCTGAATGTACCACAATTCAGAGAAATTTCTATACCATTAGAAGGCAAAAAGCCTTCAACGCAAATACTAAGTTTGGACAGTGGCCAATATATTGCACAGTAGCTGTCAACATATGCTGTGGTTAGGGAAGACATTTTCAAGTTTGTGCTCGTAGAATAACATTTCACTCAAGGAGCGTAAGAAGCAAGTCAAGTTAGACGAGCTAAACTGCTTTATATGAAGCTTTACTCTTTCATTCAGATTAAAGAAGACATTAAACATTTTCAGATGTTATTCATGTTCTGTTCTTAAAGTTTATCTCGTGGAGATTACTGATGCAATTTATCAGGAACTGATTGTAAAGTGAATGTGGAGAACTGGCAAGCAAAATTAAATTGATTTCATCTGCACTTGCTTTCCTTTTGTGACACTTCACTAACTTCAGTAGACCCACTTCTTGCCCATAAATATGGGATCAAAATCAGACCCAGAAATACAGTCTGTATTTCATTCGCTGATTTTCAGGGAATAGCTCACAAAACTATTGAACTCATGTACATAGTAGGAAAACTATAAAATATTCAGTCTTAGAGGTATGGATTTGCTTTTTTCCTCATCTCTATACGCGTATAACATAGGGTTGTGTGTTTTTAAATAAATGTCATAAATGTTTCAGTTTATGCTATACCTTCTAGGATGAATACCTATACTTAGATCATAGTGCTATCTGAAGAATAGGCAAGAAAATAAAAAAAAATCCTTTTTGAAGAAACAATACAAAGATTTTGTTGTTAGTTTAGAAAATTCTCTATTTATTTTCATCTGCTTCACTCTTAGGAGCAACTGGCTTTAACAACCTAAACTTACTACAGTGACTTGGGAACAAGGCAATTCTTATCGTTGGGAGTTGGCTTTCAAGGCCAGAAAAAATGAAAAGATGCTGGAGGAAACTGTGCTTTTCTTTTTCTGCATTAGAAATATATCTATTATGGCTGGGTGTGGGGAAAGGGTGACTGTTCAGTGTATGAAAAATTCCCTTTTAAAATCATATACTGCTTTCTTTGAAGATGCAGCTTTCAGGCACTATTTTAATTAGTTGTTGATCCCTAGGGGAAAGGGCCTATATGTTGAGGAATATATCTGGTGCAGGTAGCTCAGTTTGCAAGCTGCAGATTGAGATGCAGGCTGAGCTCTGGGTGGAGGCCTGAGACAAGAGGCTGTGAACTTTCAACCCTTTGGTTAAGAGGGGGCATGAAGATGGATGATGCCAGCCTGGAGAATGGACAGTGACGCACACAGCAGGGGGTGAAGACTTGGGAAGATGAGCAAGAGTTCTGTGTGTTCGAACTGTGAGGTGATAAAAGCCCAGGGGATCCTTTGTTTGGGGTCCTTCCTTGGAGGAACAAGCTCGTGCTGTTTCTGTGTTACTGTACCATGAATAAATGATGGAACCACAGAATATGCCAATTTGGAAGGGACCCACAGGGTTTCTTGAGTCATCTGTGACTCTGCTATGGGAAACTGGGTCTGACTGTGTCAGTGGGGTGTGTGGGGGATCAAATGGGGTACCATGGGGCTCACTGGAGCCATCTGTTGTGAAAAGGATTTTGGTCCCAGCAGTGAAAGAGTCTGGCCTTGGGAGCGTGACTGCCAGAGAGTCTCGTGAACGGTCAGACTTGAAAGTTTCCTTAGCATACATGCGTTTGCACAGTTGGATCACTAAACACAGATAGTGAATGGGATGGAAATCCAGCTGAAAGTGTTAGGAGTGCACAGTTACACACATGGGCTTGTAGGTAACCAAATACTCCCAGAATTCTTGTGCCAGATTACCATGTACAAAACCATTAACTATCTAGGTGCTGCCATGAACACAACGAGACAGCAGAGCCCTAACACGTGAGTGAAGCATAACTCCCCCCCAAAACAACTAAAAACCTCACTGTGAATAAAAAATAGATTTAACTCATCACTATTTCTAAACTTTGGTTGCCATTGCTTACAACTTAAATTACCTCAGCATTTTAAATAGCAC
Source organism: Campylorhamphus procurvoides (assembly GCA_013396655.1). Lineage (NCBI taxonomy): Eukaryota > Metazoa > Chordata > Aves > Passeriformes > Dendrocolaptidae > Campylorhamphus > Campylorhamphus procurvoides. The sequence goes on along the minus strand of WBMV01004981.1, from coordinate 1,074,749 downwards.
TTAATACATTCCCTGTCCTCCATACACTCTAATCTCATTTTTAGACCAGAATGTTGCTGATTACATTTTCCTGGACGATCATGCATAAACATGGATGGCTCTTAATGAGATGAATGCAGTTCCTATTTTAAGCTGATATTTTTAAAGACAATTTCCGTTTCTCATAATGTTACAGATATGTCAGTAAATAGGTCGGTTAGTTTTAGTTGTTAAGTGTAAGTTAGCTCAGCTAAATATTTCTTACCTTTTACAGTCCAAAATGCTGGATTCTATGTACTAGCCACAGCACCTATTACTTAGTATTGTATATAACACTGATAGGCTGACCTTCCATCTGGCTGCAAAGCATTGATGGAGTCCTAGGCATTTGTAACTGGAGAAGGACCAAAAGGGGGCTGGATTTACTTACCAGTTTGATGTTCTGCTCAATGATATTGTTGCTTTTGGTGTTTTAGATTGCCAGGATATGGTGAGATGTAAATGAAGTCAAGTGTGCCTAAGAAATACAGATAGTTTTCCTTTTTGAAGTGTGATGGATTTCCTAGTGTGCCTAAGTGCCAAGAGCCTATTGAGTATTGATATTTCTAGTAGCATTTATAAATCTAAAAATAATGGGCTTTTTGGTATTGAGATACATGCATAAAAACAGAATAAATTATGTGGGTTGACTTTGTATCAAAAGCCTTCTAAAGAAGACACTTAAAACAATATAATTATGAAATCAGAAGGGTCAAAGGATATCCTGTAATAATATTTTAAGTCTTCACTGGTAATTTGTGACATATTGTACAAATCTTCTCTGCGGCACTATGCATATACACATATGTTCCATAATTTCTGATATAAAGCAGCTTTTGCTAGGAACATTATCAGTCAGGGGATTTCTGAGATATCATAGTTTTGTATCTGACTAAGTGAATAATTTCTGCTTTCCAAAGGTGAAAACTAGGAATGATATTTAGTGTTCCCTAATCATTAAGTTTAATGCTCCATTTCTGATGCATAATTATCAAAGCCAATATAAAACAGTCCAACTACTGGACCTACTATTTCTACCAATTTATATCTGTATATTATTTTATGATTCTGTGTTTTTGTGATGCAATCTGTAGAAAATAAGAAGCTCTGAATCGATACAGAGACACCTCACTAAGCTGACATCTTTCTATGTTGAGTCATAGGATCTTCCATATGAAAACCTCTTTGTTTTATAGATCACACTTAAATAAGCATGAGGTTGTTAAAGCAGAAAATAAACTCTAACAAGTCTCTCGTTATTCTGTACACTGAAGTATTTATTATCTTAAGGCACATTACTGGCCACAGTAATGTTTTATTGGTCACAACAGGTTTTCCTGATAATAAAGAATAGATTTTTCCATTATATCACTCTATAACAAGCACTGAAGAGCAGCTAAACTGTGGTAACTTAAATCCAGATCCCTGTTGTCCTGGCTCTGTTATTGCTCATGATAGGTACTTATCTGATAGAGGTGTGTTCAGCTGGAAAGACATTTCTCGAGCCACTGAATCCTTTCCTGTTGTCCTGTGTCCCCCCAGCCCTGATTAAGATAACACTGTAATGTAACATCAATTCCATTTACCTTCCAAACCACAATATCACAATCCTTCCAAACACCCTATTATAAATCTATAAATCTATACAGTAGGAGACAGCAGAAGTCACAAGCTATAATGAGCCATAGGGGAACTCAAGGTCATCACCCACGTCTGAGAAGCCTTCAGTATGAGAGACTTTGTTAGCTGACAGCAGTGGATTTGGGATAATGCATCCCCTGGAGAAGTCAAGAAAGGAGATGAGTTCACATTGTCTGATATAATCTTTCCTCAGTCTGTTAACCTTAAAATTGGAAATAAGGTAAAGTGGCTTCAGACCAGGCTAGCTGTGAAAGAATACAGGGCAGTGGGCTGTGAACAGACAACTGAGCTCCACCAGCTGTAAGCCAGTCAGAAAGGAATTGCACTGGAAAATTTCTTGCTTGACAGACTGCAAATTTATTATATAGTAATATTGTGATCCAATTAAACCTTGATCCTTGCATTCTGTCCAGATACCCATGTGTCTGGGACAAAAAAATCAAGAAAATCAGAAGACCCCATTGCCTAAGTAGAAATAAAACAAAAGTATAAACAGAAAAGATGTCAGTACTACATGTCAGCTGAAAAAGGAGTAGAAAAGGAGTATGAAGCAAATTGTTTTTTTTTTTTCCTACATAGTGACTTCTCAAATGAGAAGTTGTAGGAATCATAAAAGCAAATAATCAACTCCCAGTCAATCCTGACCTTGTCTGCTGCTCCAGCTGGATCCCTACAAATCTATGGGGCCTGATAGGATTAATCTCAGAATCCCCAAAGAGCTGGCTGATGTCATCACAAAACCTCTCGATGATTTTTAAGTAGTCTTGAGAATCGAGAGGTCTCAGCTGACTGGTATCTGGTGAATGTTGCCCCAGTTTTCAAAAAGGGCAAGAAGGAGGATCCCAAAAACTACAGGACTGTCGGTCTCACATCAGTGCATGCTAAAGTTATGGAGAATATTATTCTGGGAAGTATTGAAAAACACCTGAAAGACAGCACAGTCATTGGTCACAGCCAGCACAGCTTCATGAGCAGAAAGTCCTGCTTATCCAGCCTGATTTCCTTCTGTGACAAGGTAACCCACCTAGTTGATCAAAGGAAGCCAGGTGATGCAATCTTTTGGATTTCAGTAAAGATTTCAGTACTGTCTCTCACAGGATCCTTCTGGACAAAATGTCCAGCCCACAGCTGGATAAACACGTCATGTGGTGGGTGAACAATTGGCTCACAGGTTGAGCACAGAGGGTCATAGTGAATGGGGTGACATCAGACGGGTGACCTGTCACTAGTGGGGTTCCACAGGGCACCATCTGAGGCCCTGTGCTCTTCAACATCTTCATCAATGACTTGGACAGAGGACTGAAAGGGATACCAAGCAAGTTTGCAGATGACACAAAACTGGGAGGAGCTGTTGACTCCCTTAAAGGCAGGGAGGGTCCTGCAGAGAGACCTCAACAAATTGGAGGGCTGGGCAATCACCAACCATTTGGAGCTCAAGAATGGGAAGTACCAGGTTCTTCAGCTGCGATGGGGCAACCCTAGATGTTCGTACAGTCTGGGGAATGAAATGCTGGAAAGCAATGCCATGGAAAGGGGCCTGGGGGTCCTGGTCGATGGCAAGTTGAATGTGAGTCAGCAGTGCCCTGGCAGCCAGGAGGGCCAACCCTGTCCTGGGGGGCATCAAGCAAAGCATCGCCAGCTGGGTGAGGGATGGGATTGTCCCGTTCTGCTCTGCACTGGGGTGGCCTCACCTTGGATATTGTGTGCAGTTTTAGGCACAGCAATATAAGAAAGATACCAAGCTCTTAGAGAGTGTCCAAAGGAGGGCCTTGAGGGCAAGCTATATGAGGAGTTGCTGAGGTCATTTGGTCACTTTTTTGGGCACTGGAACAGGCTCCCCAGGGAAGTGGACACAGCACCAAGCCTGCCAGAGTTCAAGAAACATTTGAACAATGCTCTCAGGCACACAGAGATGTGCCTGACACTCTTGGGGATAGTCTTGCGCAGGTCTAAGAGTGGGACTCGATGATCCTTGTGGGTCCCTTCCGACGCAGCATATTCTATGATCCTGTGAACTGCTGCACCAGGCTCTTACCTAGTGTGACTGTCCAAAGAGTTTAGCCAGCAAGTGAGAACATTGTGTGCAGCTACAGTTTGCAGCATTCCTTCTATAGACTTTTATGCTAATGCATTCATATTTTCCTTCAAGATCCTTCTTCTTTATTATCAGTGCCAGTCTTATGTTTTATGAACTTTATTTTGCTTGAAAAAAAAGATGCTTGGTTGTCATGGTTTAATCCAACAGGTAGCTAAACACCACATGGCTGCTTGCTCACTTTTGCCCCACAAGTAGGAGGGGGAGTAATTTTGGGGGAAAAAAAAAGAGTAAAATTTAATAGGACAGAAATGGGAGGGAGAATAATATGAACACTAATACTACAAAATAAGTGATGCACAATGCAATTGCTCACCATTTGCTGACTGATGCCCAGCCAGTTCTGGAGCAGCTGCCACTGGGCAGCTTTCCCTCTAGTTTACGTACTAACCATGACACTATATGATGTGGGATATCCCTTTGGCCAGTTCTGGCTGTCCTGGCTGTGTCCCTTTCTAATTTCACCAGCCTGCTCACTGGTGGGGTGCTGTGAGAAGCTGAAAAGTCCTATGCTCTGTGTTAGCACCGCTCAGCAACAACTAAAACATCCCTGTGTTATCAACTTTATTCCCATCCTAAATCCACAGCATAGCACTATACCAGCTGCTAGGAAGAAAACTAACTCTGTTGCAGCTGGAACCAGGACATTGTCTTGGCTTGGGCAAGGGTAAATGTGACTTTCAGGAACATCCAGATTAAAATAGTCTTCAATTGCTTTCTGCCACTTTATCTTTACACTGTCTGCTCTGGAACAAAAAGATAGACACACGAAAAGCCTTTTGGAGAACTTCTTCTAACTGTGTAATGAAAAGACATTAATGAACAACCTGCAATAAGCACTGGGGAAAAAAAGGTATCCTCAATGCAGAAAAACAGAATCGTGTTTCAATGATTTTCCTAACACTGAATGCCTCAAACCAAAGGCCAAGTCCCACTGAAGCTAACAGCATACCTTCTCTTAATTTAAGACTGGAGGAATGTGGATATATATCTGAGCTTTCAAATTCTCTGAGGAAGAAGAGTGCATAGGAGTACAAAAGATGACCAACAAAGTCTACTACTTCGATCCTGGAAAAAAATAGCAGCAACTTTATGGAGAGTGTTAAGGTAGGGCTTCTGGGAGATCCTTCCAATTTTAACACTTATTTTGGGGACCAAATCACTTTGGACCTGATTTGAAAGTCATATTTATTTAGTCAGTAAGCTGAGGACCCTGGTTCATGCAGTAGTTACACACACCAACAGAACTATGCTGGTGTGAATATCTGTCTTAAAAGAGATCTTAATCCACTAAAGCAGCAGGAATTTAATGTCACTTAAGATTGGGACCCTGTTTTCACAACAGTTTAACAGTTATATCTACTTTGATCTTTGATTCACAAGGGATTGAGAATAATGCTATCTTTCTTTTTCAGCACTCTGTGATTTTGTTTTTATTAAAAAGTAAACATATCTCTCTGTACTTTGTATTTTTTGTAGTGGCTGGAAGGCCCTGTAATACAAAATCATTTCACTAAGGTCATATGTCATCCAGCCTTTTACATTAAAGTATTTTGTAAATCTAGATTCTGAACCTAGTATGGTTCCAACAAAAACAGCAAAAAACGTTGCTCACAGATGAGCAACGAGATGAGGAAGGTATATATAATAGGTGTAGTCAATGATATATTGAGTGGTTTATCCTAAGGGCATAAAGATTTATAGTGTCCTAAATATCTCACTACACATTCTGATTTTGATGAGACACCATTAAACATTACAGTAGGTGAAGACTTTTTTCAATACATGTGTTAATCTGGCCCTTGGGATGTCTGAAGTATTCCTGTGGAGAGAACTACAGAAATGCTGAAAATCTCAGAGAACAATTATGAAGGTTTAAACTGGATGTTAAAGATTTCTGAAGTTGTCTGTGATCACATAATAAAGTTGAAACAGAGAATTTAAATAACAGTTTGGCAGAATACTGTCTTTCCTAATTGTATACTCTGGGGGAAAGTTTCCAGCTGGATGCTGAACTGAATTTCAATGATGGTAAGAAAAGCATAGAAGACAGACTGTTCCATAGGTGGACAGTGATGTTATTTTATCTGTTTCATTAGTAATGAAAAAATAATTCACCTTTGGTTTATATAAAGTTATTTAATTTACAGAAGAAAGAACCCCTCACTGTCTGCACAGAAATTAACGTATTTTCCTCTGAACATTAAGGTGTGCCCAAAAATACACATCAAATATGCTTGTGCACAGCAACCCTACTTACATGATACAGCATACAACATAGACATAATCTATTCAATTATCATGACCTGATCAATGGGTACATATTTGGGAAGTTTCCTCAGAGGAAATTCAGGAACACATGGTAAACTCATCTCAAACAAGTAAGTATAAAAGTTTCTTGCCACATCAGTTTATCACATAGGGATTGATACTTTACAGAAAAAAACCCTGGGTATTTTAGAGACACTTCATGCTTTAACAGAAATATTCTTTCTTTTTTGTCAGAAGTTAGAGTCCAATTTTCATTCTAGTAGCATATGATTCAATAGCAGAAAAGAATACATTATTTATAAGTCCCACTCTTATCAATACAAATAAAAGTGGTATTTCTTGTAAGTTAAAATATAGCAAATGGAATCTATGGTTTTGTAATTCCAAAATATTGCATATTCCTATTTTAAAAGTAGCAGAATCTTTCTTGAATGGTTTCAAACCCAGTAGATATGAAAGAGGCAGAATGGAAATCAGGCTGGCCACCAGACAGATCCCTCTCAAAATACCTAATCTACTGAAACAACTCTAACATTGATGATACCTTTCCTTATGTTGTTAGTCTGTTCTGTACCACTGAGGCACACTCTTGGATGTCTTAGGTGGAATTTACTTATGCATACATGTCTACAACATGGACATGTTGATGTCAGTGATTGTAACTAAACCCCTGCTGTCTTCAACAGAGATTGTAGGTGGGATTCAGCTCTTCTTCCTTCTAGATCTGTAAGCATTAAGTATCAGATGTGTGCTACATAGCTCAGATTTCTTTCATGATTGATGACGGAGAGATATCAATGCTTTCTAAAAGGGATTCACCTGACCTATGAGACCTCTATCTCAAGAAAAATTTAACACTCTGAAGTCACCTGTTTATCTCCATTGACAGGGAAGACAAATGACTACTTTGAACATAATGATCTGCCTTTGAGACCAATAGGTTATAAAAGATGATTCCTTTCTGATATAACAATCCATAGGTACTAAAGGTCTCTAGCAGTGTCTGCAGGGTTTTCTTCCATCCTTTGGGACTGGTTTCCAAAACATTCACAACAAAAACTGCTGTGAAATAGGTAATCAGGAATACAGCCGTGTGACAGCATTCAGCGAACTACCCAATGATCCAGTATTTTGTACTGAATCCCAAGAGAATCCCAGTGCTCTGACTGACATTGATGATATTTTTTAAACATCTTTAAGTAATTTTTAACCTCACTGTGAAAACTAAATGATCTTTATACAGGACAGTTTCCTTTTCAGAATCATGTTCTCTCTCTGAGATGCTGTTCTAACTTCATGGCTCAGGCAGTGCGCTGCCGTGAACAGCCCAGTGAGCAGGGCAAATGCTGATGAAGCCTGGTCAAGGATACTCGTTGGCAAGCAACTGCCTGCTTGCCCATAAGCTTTATGAGATGAACACCTTGCAGACTGGGTTGGAGAGCATTGATATAAACTGTCCATAGAGCCTTGCTAAATCTACATAGATAGATCATTTTTTGCTCTGGCAATAACTGTCTTTCTGTATAGAAGCACTTGCAAGTGATTTTATTCATGTGGAAATATTCCTTGACCTCCTACTTTGGTGTAGAGTTACCAGAGAAAAGAGAAGGAGAATCATACAAGACTATGAAAAGGCCCAGGTTGTTTGGGAAACACACTTAGAAACTGCAGATTATCAGAGCCTTGTATTTCTCTGTTGATTTCAGACAAGAAAATAAAGTCCTATCCTGTACATGAAAAAACATGTTACCATAAATTCCCTTTTTAAAAAAAAATAACATCAATGATAATCCTAAAACAGGATTCACTTGTGGCAATTTAGCATCTCATTGAAGGACAAATACAGTTTATTAGACTAGTCAGCAATAGCTATTTTTGGCTTCTCTTTAGTGAACAGTTTAATGCAAAGTTAAATTACTACTCATAGCCATAGAAAGAAGCTTTTTTATTATTTGAATTTTTAGAGCCTCACTATAAATTGCTAGAGGTGAATTTTACACTAACACTATAAAAATAAAATGGAAAACCTCTAAAGTGCAGCAATCCAGAAAATATATGCACTGCTGTCACAGATCTCGAATGCAACTCCCGATAATTTTAAACACATGGTAAGCTTCTCTTTAAGTATTTATATTTTAGGGAGCATAACTGCTTTAAATCTTATTGTAGCCACACAGTAATCTTGGTTCAAATGTTGGTGTAGGTAAACCTAGTACTGCGCATTATGATACTTATTGAAGCTGGACTGGTTTACAATTTGCAACTCATTAATTCTGTATATAATTTGAAATAAACAAGGAGTTTCTTGTATAGCTATTTAATTCAACAGCAATCCCTTACTGTAAAATATAAGCTATCAACAATTGTTTCATGAGTAGCAGAACTAACGAGGTCCAGTGTGTTTATCAGTTACTTTCTGGCATTTCTCTATACAACAGTTTACTTTGCTGCTGTGTTCCATATCCGCAGTTTCTGCCACTCTTCTTTTCCCACTACTACCCGAATTAAATTCACCTTTCTACTGAATTTAATTGAAATTGCTCAGTGTATATTCCATCCAGGTACTGCTGAGGGCTGACTCTGATCTGATAATATCATAGTAAAGACCCTCAAGAGAATAAGACAATCACTAGAGTTAAGCCAATGTTTGTGAGGATTTTTTTTAAAGCTTTAATTATGTAAGGAAAAGAAAAGTAGAAAGTCAGACTCAAACCATAGAATTACAGAACCACACAGCAACCCTGGCTGAAAGAGACCTTGAAAGGTCATCCAGTCCAACCTTTCAGGGAAAGGGAGCCTGGATGAGATTATCTAGTATCATCTCCAGATATATCTTGAAAACCTTCCTGGTAAGGTTGTTCAGTGATTGATTGTTCTCAGCATAAAAAATTTCTTTCTTATATCAAGATAAAACCTCTTCCTGTACAACTTGTTCCTACTGCTCCTTGTCTTCTCCATGTATCTACTCATGAAGAGAGCATCTGTTCTTTTTCAGGGGAAGATTTTAATCTGAGGGTTTTTAAAAATTGTTGAAGTTATTATTAATAACTATTGATTTATGGCATAGTTTTTAATTTGTTTACAAGTTGAAGAAAAAACTCCTCTTGGATTATATTTTTGACAGATATTTATCCAAATGAGTGCACAAGTTAGGGATGCTATATCTTGACTTTCATTTGATTCTTTGAGATCTGAGTAAAATGTGCATGGTCACTGAAACATGAGAGACCTTTAATTCCTTATGTAATAAAATTCTATTTTTTCCATGCCTGTTACCTCTTGTTTTACACAAAAGTTGATATATAGGCTGATATATTAGTTCCAGATCTTAATACTTTTATTTTGAAGATTGATTTTCTTAGGCTGCCTCACGATTTTTAAGATATCCCCAAATATTCCTTAATTTATCTGTGTCTAATTATGGGCAGTGGCTTAGGACTGTGAACCAGTCCTGTTAGCTTTGAACCTGTTCAAGTATTAGGCTTCTGACTATTCAATTCTTACACAAACATAATGTGATTTGCAAAGTGAATAAAAGAAACCAAACCCACAACTGAATGCAAAGACAAGTAAAATTTTGGGGAAAATTTACTTGTTAAAAATAATTAAATTCTAAGGAATAACTTACAATATTTTTTATTTTTAATAATAATATTATCATGAAAGTAATTTGAATGTTGGTGGACTTCAACACTACACTGTGCAAAGAAAATAGAAAAAAATGGCAACCTGGGCTTCTTGGCTTCTACTCTCTAAAAAGATTTGATAAAGAAAATGTTGATGAAGGTAGAAAGGGATAAATTATGCAGTCCAACAACCAAATGTAAGTATTTTGAAAGGAATATTGATGTTATTATTTCTTTTAAAAGTATTATGGAGAAAGGAGAGCATATACAAGTGGAGTTTAGATACAGAGAGAGTACAAAGTGATTAAAAAAAAAGAGTAAAACAAGAAGAGTCTGAGGGAGAGCTGGAGGGAAATTGAGATAAACACATAATGCAGGAGGCTGAGTAAAAAATACATCTCAGCAGATAATATCCAAGGACACAAGCATAGATCCTCTGTGTCAATTTTCTTGCCTAGTACATGAAATAGCTCCCATTCTCAGCCACTGGTGGTGGGTGCAGCTCTGAGGCCAGGCTTCTCTGGTGTGGACTTGTAATGTACCCAGGGCAGATGCACAAAATTCAAGCAAGAATGTATTCCCAGATGGCTTAATATGTTTCCCTGGGTTCACTGCTCAATCCACTGATCATCACATCTTTGCCCCCTTAAGTCTCCCCTGGTGAGGCAACCAGTTGCCTACCAATACAGTTGAACTGAGTAGAAATGTAAGGATTAGAGAGAACCCAGGCTCGACAGATACATGCCAGGTGAACAGTAGAGTCAGAACCTTGAAGTTTAGGAGAATGAGCTTTAAGTTGTTTATGAAATTAGTGGATAGACCCCTCTGGGAATCTGCCTTCAGAATAAAGTAGCTGAACAGAGTTGTCAGCTTTTTAAGGATGTTTTTCTTAGAGTGCAAGAGCTTTTGATTCCCACGTGGAGAAAATCAGAGAAGGGGGATAGGAGACCAGCAGGGCTGAGTAAGGGTCTCCTGGTCAAATTGAAGGGTAAGAAGTAAATACACAGGCAGTAGAACAAGGGACATGTCTCCCGGGAAGAATATAGATGTGTAGGGATGAGATCAGGAAAGTTAAGGCACAGTTGGAGCTGAATTTGGCAAGGGATGTGAAGAATAATAAGTGTTTCTACAGGTACCTTGAGCAGAAAAGGAAGATTAAAGAAAATGCACTCCCTCCAAGAAATAAGAACTAGTGGCAACCAATGTGTAGAAGGCCAAGATACTCAACATTTTTTTTCCTCAGTTTTCAAAGGTAATTTCTCGTCCCACATCTCTCAAGACCCTGAACCTCAAGGCAGGGAGTTGGGAAATGAAGACCAGGTTCAAAGACATTTGAGGAACCTGAAAATACATAAGTCCATGGGACCTGATGGGATAAATCCCAGAGTCCTGAGGCAAATGGCTGATGTAGTTGCTGAGCCACTCTCTACCATACTGTAAAAGTGGCAATCAAGCAAAATCCCCAGTGACTGGAAAAGGTGAAACATCACCCTTATTTAAAAAAAAAAGTTAAAAATGAGGACCCTGGGAACTGCTGACCAGTCACCCTCACATTTGTGTCCCATAAGATAATGGAGCTGATCTTCCTGGAACATATATCAAAATATGGAAGACAGAGAAATGATTAGAGACAGCTGACATGCCTTTACCACAGAAAAATTGTGCCTGAGTAATCTAGTGGACTTCCTCAATGGAGTGATTGTATCAGTGGACAAGGGAAGATACAACCAGTCAACGCAGCACTACCACTGTAACCCACAGACCACTAAACCATATCACCCAACCAGATCCAGATAACTTTTAAACACCTCCAGGAATGGTGACTCCACTACCTCCCTGGGCAACCTATTCCGATGCCTGACCACCCTAACAGTGGAAATTTTTTTTCTAATATCTAACCTGAATCTTCCCTGTCTCACCTTAAAACCATTTCCTCTGGTCTGCTAACTGCAGGCAAGGTAGAAGAGACCAGCCCTTACTTCACTAGAACCTCCTTTCAGGTTGTTGTAGAGTGATGAGGTCACCTCTGAGCCTCCTCTTCTCAAGACTAAACAAACCCATCTCCCCCAGCTGTTCCTCATAAGACATGTTTTCTAGACCTTTCACGAGCCTTGTTGCCCTTTGCTGGAGACACTCCAGCACCTCCATGTCCTTTTTAAAGTGAGTGGCCCAGAACTGGACACAATATGTGAGGTGCAGCCTCACCAATGCTGAGTACAGGGGAATGATCACTTCCCTAGTCCTGATGGCTACACTACTCTTGATACAGGCCAAGATGCCACTGGCCTTCTTGGCCACCTGGGTACACTGCTGCCTTAGTGGGGATAGGCAGATATAAATAAGAGTCAGTATAATTCAAATTAAAAAAAAAGCAGTATAAAACTTACAGTATGTATTCGAAGTTCAGAGAAAAGAGAGATTAAGTTAAAGAGAAATGTCATGCTTTCATAGGTTCCTGTCTCACAAATCAGTTTTGGGATGAATTTTTACATCATGGTGAGGTTTTTTCCTAAATATGTTGCTTCAGTCTACATAATTTCCAAGTAAAAACTACAATGTAGAACAGAAATGTCAGCAAAGTGTGGCCATTCTGGATGCTTAAGTCTCATTTAAGAAAGCTACCTCAAATTTTAATAAAGGTATCTCTGCAGACCTGGAGAAGGAATGGAGTATAGATCACATTAGGGGGCAGTCTTCAGGGTATTTTTAATTTTAAAGTGACCTTCTGAAACTCAAGAGACCAGCTGTGATTTACAAATGTAGTTCAAGATGGTCCCAAGTTCACTGCAACTAAATTTATGAAATGAATTGTAGCCAGCCTGTAGGAACCTACTGAATTTAGGAATACAGCCTAGAAACGCATATGTCTCTAGAGGTGACTCACATTTAAAAAAGATTCCTGGCTCTGCATTCAGATCAACAGGTGCTGAATTCTGTATAAAAAATTGGGTATTTTTGAGATGTCCGCTGTCTGCTGGAAAGCTTTGGAGATACAGCTTTGCTAGGCACAACAGGGGTTTGCATTTGTTAATCAGAACTGCAAAAGTGCAACATAAGCTAAAATATTTGAAGATAGATTATCCTCAATTTTTGCTTCCTAAGGAAGTCTCTGATTAATTGCCATATTTGTTATTTAGCAGAATTTGTTCAAGTTCAAATTCAAATGCCAGATCACTGCAATGGTCTGCTTATGATGACTAAAATGCAGTATATGAAAGATCATTTCTGACTACAGAGATGGTTAAGCTTCTCCAGCTGGATACGCTAGCTGACAGGGAAAAAGACACCTTTGAAAACCAAATGGCAAATGAGAACAGTATACTGGGGTGGGGGAAAGTAGCTCTTTAAAACATGATGGAGCGCAGTGATTCATTTTATATTTCATTTCACTATTGTTCACACTAAAGTTAGTACTCTCTTAAAAGCATACTTTCCCTTCTGCTGGGGAGTACAGCAGAGAAATCATTTCTTGTTAAATTTGGGTTATTTCTGAGCAGAACTCTTTTTGCTTTGAATAATCAACATTAATCATAAACCTACAAGATTTCTGTACTCAGTAATGATAGTCAGAATTCAGAGACCAAAGTGAAATATGAAATATTAATATTATAAGAAAATGAAAATGATTCAACATACTGCACAAAAGAATGTATGTTTTTCTTTCCTTTTGCACAGATGCATTCTTTTATGCTAAAGCATTCTGTGTAAAAGGAAAACTGTTTTTGTTTTGTGGCACCTTGAGACATTGCCTAATAGCATTGAGTATGTAGACCTGTATAGTCAAATAAGTAAAAAAAGTAGAGCACTGCAAGCTGGTCTATTTTAATACCTTCCCTCCAAACCTGACAAACAACAACAAAAAATGGTCTAAAAAACACTGGTGTAAAATTGCGAGTTTAGTATTTCATCAACATGACGTAATTTTTACGTATTTCATATTCTTCTTTGGCAAAATAGTAAATTTCTCATTTTTAAATGTATTTAAATAGTTGTGGCTCCCTGCAAATGATGAATCTAACCAATGGATGTGAGAGTACCTGGGCTACAGTCTTGGCTCAGTTGAAATCACTGTGAAAATTCCTTTGATTTAGTAGTGTTAGGATTTTACTCATGATTTGTAGGCAAAATGATGTTCAGATTATTTCATGACACTGCTACCTATCTATTAATGATGCTTTTTAATGTGCTGTTGTATGTGCTTCTGCCCTGGGGTACAAAGAACACGGAGGCAGCATTTCCTTTGCCACAAGAAGCAAGGGATAAATCATGAAGAAGGCATATGCAGGAGAGGTAAAGGAAGAAGGCTCGTTTTAGTGACAAATTAATGAGAGGACCTAAGAGCAAAGGTCAAACACTGGCATGGAAAGTCAGGATGAGGCTGCAAAGTGGGTGGATTACATGCTTCTCCTTTCTCAGTTTGTTCATTATGTAAACAATTTGACACAGGCCATTTAGTTTGTAAATAATTATCAGTTCTTAGAAATAACATTGAATCCTTGGTCTTACTAAAAATGTCTTTGTAAACTGTGGCATGAAATGGAAAGGGCGGTCATACTCCTACCCTCATACATACCTGGAAGAGCCCTCAGCTATCCATTGTTATGGTAATTTCCTTGTGTGTATTGGATTTGCATTCCAGGTTTTGATAGAGGGGGCCAGGGATGGCTTCTGTGAGAAACTGCCAGAAGCTTCGCCTCTGTCCAACAGAGCCAATGCCAGCCAGTTGTAAGACAGATCTGTGACTGGCCAAGACTGAATCCATCACTGATGGTGGTAGCACCTTTGGGATAACATATTTAAGAAGAATGAAAAATTTCTGTGCAAGAGTGATGGCAGGCAGAGAGAGGAGGGAGAATATGTCAGAGAAACAGCCCTGCAGGCACCAGGTTCAGGGAAGAAGAAGGGGGAGGAGGTGCTCCAGGCACAGAGAATCCCCTGCAGCCTGTAGCGCAGACCATGGTGAGGCAGGCTGTCCCTCTGTAGCCCATGGGGGTGTACGGTGGAGGAGAGTCTGCTTGCAGCCCATAGAGGACTCCACACTGGAGCAGGTGGATGTCCAAATGCCTGTGACCCTGTGGGAAGCTTGTGCTGGAGCAGACTCCTGGCAAGACCTGTGGCTCCATGGAGAGAGGAGCCCACACTGGAGCAGGTGTGCTGTCAGACTCATGATCCAGTGGGGGACCCACAATGGAGCAGGCTGTTCCTGAAGAACTGCACTCTATGGAAGAGTCCCACACTGGAGCAGTTGTGAAGAACTGCAGCCCATGGGAAGGACTCACTTTGGTGTGTTTTATAAAGGCCTGTCTCCCTTGAGAGGGACCCCAAGCTGAATCAGGGAAAGAGTATAAGGAGTCTTTCCCCTGAGGAGGAAAGAACGGTACAGACAATGTGCAATGAACTGACCACAACCTCCATTCCCTGTACCCATCAAGGAATTTTTTGTACATCATTTTGAAAGGATCACTTTTCATAGGTCTCAGCAGGCCCTGTTCTGCAAACCCTTACCTCAGCACAATGCCTTCAACATACAGCTCTGCAGGTAGTGATATGACAGCTTGTGTGAGCAAGGGTTTCAGCATCCCATCACTGAGATTTCTATCAGGGAACAGGTAAATCTATAAGGAATATTTGAAAAATCTCTCAAGCATTTCCAGCACATATAACTGAGACACAGGGAAGATTTATTTAACATGCTTGAAAATCTGAAAGCTTTTTTTCTTTCAAAAAAGTTGTGAAAGCAATTTAAAAATTAAATAACCCTCATGCCCCAGAATGTTTATTGCTGAATTATCCTTTTAGGATTTTGTTGGATCCTGCTGTGCCATTTATCACTCTAAGAAGCAATTTCTTAAAGATTTCACCATTACCTTCTTGCTGTAATAAAAATGTGTTTACTTCTTAGAACTTGAAAAATGTATGTGTGTGCACAACACCTACACAGGTAGTGCTTTTCTTCTGGGGCAGAGATTTGGAATAGAGAGAAGGAACCCACTGCTTTCTTCCTAGCATGAAATATTTATAGATTGGTTCTGTGAAGAGCAGCAGCCTTTCTCTAGGAAACAGAAAACTGGTGCTTTCTTGAACCCTGTCTTTAGGTCTTGCTGTTTAGCTCAAACTGCTCTACTTGCAGCACCTAGGTTATGTGCCTGTGCAGCCACCACCCTTCTTTCCTTGCTGCTACACACTTACTCTTTCCTCCAACTGAAGCCTGTCTGTAACACTGCAGAGGTGGGGAGGCTGGTCACCTTCCTGCAGAAGGAGGGTTTCATCTTTGAAGAGTACTCCCCAGTGGAGCATTGCTCAAGTAGGCAAAACACGACTAAGAGCAGGGTCAGCTGCAGCACGCTAACCAGCACCCTGTCCTGTTGGGTTTTGAATATATCTCGATCAATAGAGACTGCCTCCCTGGACAAACTGTATCAATGTTTTACCATCCTTACAGTAATTTTTTCTTTTTTTCTGAATCTTAAATGACTGTTTGGATTTGTCCTAGTTTCCTCACACTGTGCACCAGTGCAAAGGGCCTGGCTCCAACTTTTTTACTCCCCCCCTGCCATTAGGAATTTATATACATTGATGAGTTCTTCCCCGAACTTTCTCATCTCCAGATATGTTCCAGTCACTTAACCATCTAAATGTCCCTTTGCTGGACTCAACTCCAGTATGTCCATGTCTCCTGTACTCTGCATTGCAATCTCAGTGCAGGATAGCACTCATGGGGCTGACCCACACATGGACCACCACAAACCCACCATGAGCTGCCTCACTGACAGCCCACCAGGGAGAGGTGTTAGACCAATGCCTTCTCCTGGCTTACTTCCCTGAAGCAGCAGCCAGGGCAAGGATCTCACTCACTTTGACTCTTATGAGTGTAAGCAATCAATCTGACTGTCTTGCAGTGCCTGCAGTTTTCTCTTATGAGATTTTTTTAAAGTAGGAATTGGAAGCACTTCTATATTGTTCCAAATAACAAAGGACCTGAACTTTCAAAACTGCCAAGTTCTAAGCAGAATCCAAACTACTTACCTTCAGACACTGCTCACTAAGTCCTTTTTTTCGTTCGTTTGACTTGGGTCACTGGCACATAATCTTAATTTCAAGTCAAAGGCAGTAAACTTTTATTCAGCACATTGAATGCTCATCCTGACCTAAGTAACTCAAATTCTGAAGATTAATGTATTACACAAATTTAGTTTGAATTTTATTAGGCGTTTCTCAACACTATACTTCTTCAGCTACTCTGAGATACATTCGCACTCTCAGAAGACATGGTAATTTGCCCTTCTGCACAAGCATCTTTGCTGCAGATGTTGTGAGACTGGCAAGTGCTTCTCAGTATATTCCCTCAAGACCCTGTAAATTTAAACTGAATCTCAAAGATAATTTTCAGTCTTCTAATTTATATATGCTGAGTTCAAGTTCACTGTACATAATTATATTCAGCACCCTGTCACAAAAAGGAATCAATCTAGCCATACTCTGTTAACTACACCACTTCATGCTCCGCACCCAAATTATGCTTTGTGGTATTTTACAGGTGCAACATGTAGAAAAGGCACAGAAAACACTGGAAACAGCCAGTGACCCAAAATACCTTGGAGAACTGAAGAAACCTCTTCCATCCTTTTATCTCAGAGAAATACTTTCAGATTTCTTTGCTTTGATGATTTGGGATTCTGCTGATGTACAAATTATGAGATCTAGTCAATTGTATAATACTATTCTAAAAAGTCTGGTTTTTATTTCAATCTATGGGTGAGGAATTTTTTCATTTTCTGAAAAGTTTTGTACTACTTACCAGAGTAGGCACTATGGTGAGTCATTAACCTTCTGTCTGCAAAGAAGGCATGCTCAGGAGGCCAGTTAAAGATAGAAAAGCAGTTTTTTACCTCTCCTCTTTTTCTATAAAAGAGAACAAAAGGTAAAAAAGCAAACTTTCTTTTCAAGGCAGCAAGACAAGGCAACTAAGTAGGGAACAAGAAATTATTCATATAAGAGGAAATAAAGGTGCTATAAGGAGGTTTCTGGCAAAAGTGAAGAATTTGTGGCTACCAGCCACTGCCATGGAAAGCTTCTGATCTGGGGAGGCTCTGGGTGAGGTGCTCTGTGGCAGCACAGGGAACACAGTACCTGAGCCCATCCAGCAAAATGCAAGCAAAGTTTGTTACTTAATCCAGGTTTTCTTATCACTCACCCTGTCATGCAAAAAATCTGAATGTTCACTGCTCTATGCAGGGACAGCTGAGCAAAGCAAGCATGAATGACATATGCACATTGCATTTCAATCTGCTTTGCCCATGTGTCAAGTGTCAGCCCAAGAAGGAGGGCAGAAAAATTAAGCTCTGCACACTTCTAAAGTGCAGTCACAAGGGTGGTTCCTGTCCCTTTTAATTTCAGCCTCCAATTCAGATAAGTCAGCTCCATCCTTGGGTGAAAAGCAGCATATCCCACCCCACCTAAGAGCTTCCTGCCCCAGACAACAGCCAACCTGCAAGGCCAGAAACAAAAAGCATCACTTACAAACACATTTGTAGAATTTTTCAGTGCTGCTCACTGCTTCACATAGTTCCCTGCAATTTCTACACAGGTTTTATTAAAATTTACTTAATTTCCTGTGGCAGATACAAGAATAATTTCCAGTAATTATATTTCATTACTATTTCATCCTTTTTATTTTATGCATTTATACATGATACCATTTTAATTAATAACTTTTCTATTCAGTCTCCAGCTCTGGTGAAATTATTGATATTAAAACAATTATGAATTAAAAGCATGTGTGAAACTGAATAAATTTTGAAGTTTTACCCTAAATTTGCTTTTCTGAAGCCTATTATTGGCATTTTTTTGGGTAAATATTAGTATAGGTAAAACATGGACAAGGAAAAGAGAAACACAGAATAAGCTAAGAGAATGTGATTTAATATTATTTGACAGGAAATCAAAACAAAAAAGCCCCACCAGAACAAATGGGGGCTTCAAACCCAAATGTTAGTTCCATATTACCATCAAAGCCAAACTGCAGAGGCAAATGATTTTCATACTACTATCACTTTACATCTAGCAAAACATTTAGCACAAAACAACATTCTTCCACTTAGGCCTAAATCCAAAAATGATACTGAGTTGCTCATATCCAATTGAAATTAATGGTCCATTTAAATCAAAGGGAGGAGGAATCTCAAACCTGATGCAATGTTGAAGCAGTATCCATAAAGAGAGGAATCTCAAGTAGTTCAGAAATCTAGCACGTTGCCTGATGAGGAGCACATTTCCAAGTGTCTTTTCCTACATTCTTTGTATAGGTATTGGCACCTTGGGAGCCAGACATCCAAAAATCTGATATAATGATATTTGTGCATTTAAGTGATTTGTGCATCTTAAGTTCCATATGCTGGAGTGATAAGCACTGAGAATACTAACGTGTGCTTTTGTGGGACTCACTGTTAGGTTTGCAAAATATGGAGAATATGGCTCTTTATTACATTTCCATTTATGGAAAGAACTGTTATTGAACAACTGCAGGAGTATTGCAACCTTTATGTTGAAAATTAATACAAAATTAATTAGAAATGAAATTAACTCAAATGTGCTGCTTTCCTGACTGAATACCAAGTTTGTATCAATTCTTTTAGGCACAGACATAAAAAAAAAAAAAAGGTGAAGCATGAAGCATAATAGAGCGTTAAAAGTGGAGCATTGTTGCCATACCCATGAGACTGATTTTTCTTTGAAGTATTTCAATTATCCTGACAATAAAAGAACAGCTATATTAGCATCATATTATTTTTACAACAATTATCTTCAGTCACTTCTGATCTGACAAATTTCTACATATATTGCAGCTAATAAGCTTGTTTTACTTGTTTTTTGCAATGCCCTTGATGAAGTGTAAATCACACAACAATGGTTTAACTGGAAGCTTGCTATATGCATCATCCTACAGAGCCTGTTGCTAAGACAGAGCATGTGGCAAGGCTCCACTGTGGCAACAACTACCAGCTCATGATACACTAAAATCCTTGGATCCTTGGTGCTAAAGATCATCATGTCTTAAATAGGAATGCTATAATCTGAACAAACAGAAATATCCTGCTCTTTCTGGTAGTGGTGCAATATCAGCAATGAGCTGGTGAGTCCCAGACTGTATCCCAGAAGATGAGAAGAACAGCTGCTTTGGCTTATTAATGGCCAGTGGCATTATAGCATTCTGATTTTAATTTGGGCAGTGCATTGTGCTTAGTTCGCCTCCAAGAAACAGAGGAATCTACAAAAATCTTCAAGATCAGTCATCTTGACTGATTTCTGATGCTTTTAACCTTATCAAACCTTACCAGGTGTTTTCTGCAAGAGTCTTCCCAAAGTTGCTGGTTGTGCTCATAGAAAGCTGGTTTCATGAAGATTCAGTCATCAACATTGTACATGTCACACTGTAAGGAGTCCTGCATATATCTCCCCAAACAGTAGATTCCCAGAAGAATGACAGCCAGTGTCTGTATGGAGGTATTATGTCAAAAGACTCTATTATTAATGAGGTAAAGCTTGATGTTGTGTAAAAATCAATACATACTCTTAAGGAGATCTGTGCAGGCTTACAGTGGTTATAAATTCCCTTTTTTCAGCAAGTGTAAATACAAGAGATATAAATATGCTAAACAGTTCAAAATTCTTTGATGAAAGCTAAAACTAATTTGTGTGTTATAATATGCAGTCTTGTTGAACGCAATCTTATGAGCTGCAGCAATCTTGACCGGAGTTTAAAGGTATACAGTCACTGAAATGTTCATTAAGCATTATCTCAAGAGGCAGTTCTGTTTGCTAGAATGATCTTTTTTAATTAGTGAATTACAGAACCACAGAAAAACCTTCAGCTGTTGTTGCCTTCTGCTTACACAACATCTTTCTGCTGCCTAAGAACAAAATTGCTCTGTAATTGTATCCTCTACTGCAAATAAGCAAAAATGTACTTCAGGAAAGCCCTAGCAGTTCCTAACAGGGTTGAAATAAAGATGAAGAATCAAACACCTTGCAGGTTAGTATAATCCAGTTTTCTTTTCTGTCTTGCAGAATCTCTTAATGGTAGTTATTTCATTAAGAAAAATTACTATTATTGATATCATATGAGTTGTGTGAAATCAAAGTGGCATTCACCAAATAAAAGATCCTGCCTCTCAAGCCACAGTTAAAAATAATGCAAAAAAGCCCAGTCTGTGGAAGATGGAGAAACAGTTATTCTGGCCAGGCATTGTGCAATTCTGCCTGATCAAGCACTGAACATAGGCCTATATGTCCTAATAGTCTCAGAACAAGAGTAACATATTCCAGCTAGATTTTTGTGATGTCTTGTTCTTTTAACTTGATTAATTATTGCTCAGTGTCAGAATGATTGACTCTCGTCATCTCCCTCATCTTGCTGTCAGATGAGGGAGAGAAGCTGGGAATATTTTACTGATAATTATCTACTCATCCAATTACTTCTGCCCATTTAAGAAATGGTTCAAAACTGATAAAAACCAGTAGCTTCCAGAATATTATTTCCACCTGTTCACCATGGAAGAGACTGATCTAAACTGTAGACAATCTGTATATAATCTCATATATCTGAAAACTCTGGCTGTAGCAAGAGATCGTAAATAAGCATGGTATGTAATGATTGTGAAAGGGTGCATGAGGTTTATAGGATGAGGTTACAAGTACCAGTTAAATGGGTGTAAATAGTAATTCTGTCAGTCAATGAGTGTGCAGTAAACAAGGGAGTACAAAATTTCCAGTATAGTCTTTAGGATAAACAAGTCAGCACTTCTAAAATATAGTTAGCCTGAAGATAAGTAAAAGGTACTTTGCTCGATAGGTTATCTGAATGCAAGAACCCAGCCTGTAATTTTGTCTGTACTACTGACTGTACAAGGTTTGAACAGAGCTGTAAAAACATCAATACACAGATGTCTGTTGCGTCAGAAAAACAAATACATGAAGAAAACCAACCAACCAACACTGCAATTCAGACAACAGCCATTTTTTCCATCATTATCAATATACACGTCTTAGCTGAGGAGAGAGCGAAGGAAAATTGTTCACACCAATTTTCTGCATTACTTCAAAACAAATGCACAGTGACCCCAGGAAGACAAAAAATACCACAGCACTACAAAATAGTAAAGTTGGTCAAATCAAATGAGAAGCTGATAAAAAATTACATGATCCATAAAACATCCTGAGAAAAATGAGAGAAGAGGGAAGAAGAGCCCTAGCAGTGTAAAGGAGGAAGCTGAAGAAGCTGGGGACCACACACAGTTTTATCTCAGTTTTAACTTCTCAGGACTGAGTAACAATTTACAGTGAGAAAGTAAGCCCAAGTGTGCCCCACAAGGACAGCAGTGCAGAGCCTTGAGCAAATGGTGCTTTCCTTTGCAACTTTGAACATTCATCCCTCTGCCAAAGACATTTTTAAAAGGAATTATATTTTGTTTCATGCACTTAAAAATTCAGTGACTCCTCACAGAAGCTGTCTGCACTGGGATTAGGAAAAAAGGGTCTCAGTTCACCTCATCTGGTCAATATCTAGATTAGAAACGTGCACAAAGGCAGCTCTTCCTTCTTCTGATGAACATCTTGGCTTTCATATTTTAATGAGAATGACTACATGAAATTTTGAGGATGAAATGAAAATGATATTCTAATAAAAATCATGTCACAGGTCAATAGCTTCATGGACATGGGGAAAAAAATATGAATTGCTTGACTACTAATATTTGGTTTAAACTAAATGAGGGCATTTTTGAGGTCAGTTAAAGTGCTGCTGCATCTTCGCCTCATATGTTTTCAACTTAGTAGCTTCATAGCCTTAGTGCAAGTATTTCAAGACCAGCTTTTTTTTTTTTTTTTTTTTTTTTTTTGGGCAATCTCAGATACTGTACTGTTATGCAGGGTTATGTAAAGGAAACTTTTTTAGGTTTTCTCATCTGTCACCAGCTGCTGAGGATTGTTTAGAGCAAAACACGGCTTAACAGTGTAAGTTCTCATCTACTAATGCCCTTTCCCCTTATTTTCAGGCCTTTGGAAATAAGAGGAGGAATGGGAAAAGCAGTATTTTTTTCAGAATTAAAGGTTAGATGTGAGGATATTTTGGATAAACACAGCCTTAAAAAAGTTGCTGCGTGTTTACTGTTACACCAGAATTTGTAAGTGTCCTCATTTGCCCCAAGCACATCCATGGTATTGCAAAGGATTTCTTTTAGAGCTCATTGAACAGTGGGAAGACCATAATAATGTCAATGAATGATAAATCAGAGGAAAGGATTGCACTAGTAAAATAGATTTTAAAAAGCATTATCTTCCTCTTCTTTGCAGATACTTTTCTGCAAATACCATATAGTATCTTTTAGCACAGATTTAGTTGCCCCTTTCTCAAATAACCTAAATTTCACTGGATACATTACACATGATTGGAAAAAAAAATATACTCCTGGGATAAAACTGGAATTTCCTTGAGGGCAACAGACAATCCTTCTAAGAGAATCAGGAAAATTTAAACACCATGGACAGAGGCAATAGCCTTGGCCCTTATCAATTTAGCAGTATGTCCCATCCAATAAAGTCTATTTAAACTCAACTCAGAATTAATGAAAAAGGTAAAAAGTAGTTTAGGTCAGATATTTTAATAGAGCACTGTAATGATTAAACTTTAAAGCACTGATTATTTTTGGTTTTTTAGTAACAGGAATTGCATTTCTTATTTGATTACAGAAAGTCAAAAAATTAAGAGATAAAGACATTGCTTCCAACAGCTAGTGTCCTATGTCTGGAAAGAATCAGTACCCCATTAAGGCAATTACCATTCTCATTTGGAATCCTGGTAAGCTCTTAAATAGTCTGTCATTAAGATATATATAGCACATCTCTTTAATAAGATCACTTGACTTGATGAGACCCTTATTAATATCATCAAAGGTCCCAGAAGAACACTTCCATTTTTTGTGAGTGTTCTATTCAAGATTATTTTGGTGTCATTGATGCTGCTCTTTGTATAATCAGGCTCGCATGCAGACCTCTTCTTCAGTTTTCAAGACAGTTTAGAAAGTGTGCTGTGTGATGTAGCTCCCTTTAGAGAAGCAGCTTCTAATGTGAAAAGAATATATTTTAAATTATTTTTTTAAGAACAAATTACTACAATTTCCAATTCACCTACCTTTTCCTAAAGAGAAGAAATTTTATATAAATGTAAAAACATGCCACACTTTAAAAAATATGTATTCTGAAATAACTTATTTCCAACAGGCATATCCTTTTGTTCCTCTTGTTTTGATATTTTGTAATGAGAAGAATAAAACACACACTCATTCATCAGGCTGGAGTTTGGATTAAGATTAGGTGGTTACCTCCTTTGGTGTCTGGTGTTACAAACACAATCCATAAATTGATTAAGTGTTTTATCACAGGTACAGTCCTATTAGCCCATGTTAAAAATGATTGTTTGATTCAGAGAGAGAGATGGAAAAAGTAAAAACTTGAACGGATAAACATATGCCTCTTAAAGATGCCTCTTACAGAAGGACCTCTCTGACCCACTGCCACAGCTGTGACGCACAGAAGTGGCAAGCTGTCTGAAATCTGTCAGATGAACCTGACAGAGGCCATGAATGTTGGTCTTCCCTGAAAATCAGGCTGTTGATGCAGGTACTGGATGCATGCCCTGGTAACTAAGCAAGCACCAAAGTTTGCCCAGCCATCCACAAGAACTCATCGCTTTTAGAATTGCTATAGTTTCAATTCAGATGTCTAGTACTCAGCAAATCCTAAAAAGACTATTAAAAATTGCATGCACAGCATTGTTGAAAACCTGGTCACTTATTTGTATACTTTAACAAGGGCGGGACTGTTCTAAATACCTCTTTACGTCTTTATATTCACCTTGTGATTCAAACTGTTACATTATATAAAGCTTAAAATGCCACTGAAAACAGGGAGAACATGTGAGAATACCTCCATGCTGTTTGATGACAAAATCTCTCTGGGAAAGCACTAGAGAAAAAGTGTTCATTTTAGAATAATTGCCATGGTTCAAGAAGTTTTTAAAGTTACAGTGATTTAAAAATGAATTAAAAGTTACAATGTATTCAGTGCAATTTTAGACACCATTAATCCAGACAATATTTGTGGAGTTCTGCATGAAAAGGTGTTATTTTCTTATTGCCTATCATTCAGAGGTACTTTTGCATGCACTGAAAATTTTCCATATCCTTTCTTTCTTTTTTTTTTTCACTTACAAAAGAGTTTGCCACCAAAAAGAAAAATGTAGACATGTGTCCGATATTTTATCAAAATACTTAAGATGAGACACTTTTCTAATGCTCTTTGATGTGTGCAGGGGATTTGTTCTGTTCCTTCTGCATATATTCAAAAATGTTAAGACTCATGCAAAAATGAGTAGATAATTCAGAATGTGGGCAGAAAAGACAACCTGCCCATCTAAGATAAGTAAAACCTAGGAGAACTGTGTAATTAGGTCACTTTTGGAGCCAAGCAAACACACCTTGTGGGCTGAGTGGCAATATCTCCATTTGTTTGGAGACATCTTCTAGGAGACTGAGGGGAAACCTCATACAACTTCCTCGTGAGGGGAAGAGGAGGGACAGGCACTGCTCTCTTCTCTGTGGTGATCAGTGACAAGACCTGAGGGTCTTGATCTGAAGCTGTGTCAGTGGCAGGTTTAGGTTGGATGTTAGAGAGAGGTTTTTCACACAGAGGGTGGTTGGGCACTGGAACAGGCTCCCCAGGGAAGTGGTCACAGCACGAAGCCTGTTCAAAAAGTATTTGAACAATGTTTTCAGGAACTTGATGCAGGGTCAGGAGCTGGACTTTGATGATCCTTGTGGGTCCCTTCAAACTCGAGATATTCTGTAAGTCTATTACTCTATGATTCCATGATTCACAGCAAATGCATGTGATGGAGGTTTGCTTTAATTGCAAAGCAGGACAAGTGGCAATTGCCATAGCAGTGTTCAAAGAATTATGAAGGATGGATTTAGATGACTTCACTAACCCTGAAGCAAGGAAATTGTGCTAGATATCCTGATTTCTAAAAAATTCCCAGAGAATGAGTGCCTTAACTTGTTTTCTCAGCTCCCTAGGGTCCTCTTAAATGAAGAAAAATCCATTCAAATGCTTCATCTCACAAACAATTTCGGTAGCTTATTGTATATGAACTGATTCAACTTTTCTACAATTTGGTACTATTTGTTCTCTTGAATTCTTTACTATTGTTAAGAATATTGCCACAATTTAGAAGAAAAAAAAGAGGCAAATGATCACAACTAGTAACAGAAACAATATTTGTGATGGAACTTTGTCTTCCGTAATTCATCTGCAAAATTTTGTACTAAATCAGGATGGGATTACTCAGTTATTTAGAAAAAAACCCCTCAACTGCTTTCACGTTGCTGGACTTAGTCTGAGCATTTGCTCTTTTGCTGTTGTGCTTCTGGGTTTTCATTTTGCTTCTATCAGCCATACCAAAATGGCATCAAAGATATGAAAAATTTGCATTTTTACATGAGGGAATTTTTTCCTTAATTAATGCAACCCATATAAAAGAATAAAGAGCCCATGTGCTAGAAAAAAGTCACCTCCAATCGTTTTGCTGTCTCATTTTGTTAAAATATTGTATGATTTTCCAAATTTACTAAATAGAGGTGTGATAAATGAACAGACATGAAATGATATACATCATTTCAAATGCATCAATCTCTCTCTCTCTCTCTCTAATTTATATTGCTGTGTACAGTTTTCTTCTCCATTGCTGAGACTGTAGATTGAACTGCAGGTACACAGTTCTATCTGCTTAAAGAAGCAAGTAAAGTAGTCTGGCATCAATTAGTTTTATAACTAGAGAGCTTTTAAAGAGAAAAAAAAAGAAAAGCAATGCAGGAGTGAAAGTGCCCAAGTACCACCAGGAAATAGTAATAAATATATTTACTTCTTATTTATTTAAATCCCTATGTATACTGGGTCTGGTTGGGATGGAGATGGAAGCAGCCTGTATGACGTTGCATTTCCGATTTGGGACTAAAACAATGTTGATAACACTGTCTCTGAACAGTGTCTGTACAGTGTGAGGCTTTCTCCAGTGCTGTCTGCCACTTCATGAGGAGGCTGCGGGTGGACAAGAAGTCAAGAGGTGACACAGCCAGGGCAGCTGATCTGAACTGATCAATATGACCCCATATATATCCCATACCATATGACATTGTGCTCAGCAATAAAACTGTCTTCCATGGTGTCCATTGCTTGGAGACTGGCTGGTACCAGTCTGCCTGTGGGAGGTGGTGACTGACTGTCATTGCAACAACTGTGAATTTCTTCCCTCTTCCTTTCGCTGTCTTTAATTTGATGCCAAAATTTTCTCTGTTTTGCTCTTCCCTTTCTCTCCCCAATTCTACTGTGATGAGCAGGTATGTGGATGCTTAGCTGCTGGCCAGACTCAAATCACAACATGAATTAATATTAAACTAGGAATCCAATAAATGAAAATCACATTTTTAAATGGAATCACAAAATTTCTTAAGGGATAGCTCTTTCTTTCCAAACATATTTGATCTATAAACTTTAGGACTTTACAAGTAAAATAAATACAGTTTAAACTCCATCTTGAGAACAGTAAAGGAAATGAAAAGTTCAGGTTCAGTTTGACAATCCATTTACAACTTGCAATACTAGATCTGTGAACCCACTTTTTAAAAAGTAAAATCGGCATTTCATCATTAAATAAAAGTTCTACTGGGAAGAGTTCACTGAGTGCTGGCAGTATAACTTTGAAAAGTATTAATTTACGGGCAAAAGGATAAATATGAATTAGACCTAAGGAAAGGAAATCAGGGATGGAAGCTACACTGTGTTGCAATTATAGTAACTTAAGAGCTCTGTTCCCTTTAGTCCAATTCTCAGTGCTAGAGTTAGTTTAGTCCTACTAGAAAAATAAGTATTACAATTTCTAGTGTTATGAGGTGGTGTCATGTTACTGGGAACTCTATAAACATTACAGCACCTTTTAAAATTTTGGCCTGTACTTTTAAACAAGGTTCTCCATGTTGCTGGGAGTCCCTGAGCAAGTACTAGTTGACAGTCATGAAGCAGCAGATGTTAGCAGAGTTTTGATTTTCATTTCAACAGTTTGTTATCGTACACTTTTGCTGTTGCCAGTACTCCTGCTTTTTCCAGCAATACAAAAGCATTTATGACTACTGGCACTTCAAAATAATCTCTATGGCCACAGCTACAATTTGGTTTGAGAAAAGTATTGCTTGGCATACTAACCCCTTTTCTATTTTAAGGAACATGGTTTGCTTTTAGAAAACCTACAAACACTAGAGCTTCCTCCTCTGAGAGAAAAACTTTCTTTCCAGTTTGAAGTGTATTAATGCATGTTAACGAACACACCATTTAACCTGTGATGTAATTATACAGATGTTTGCAACTGAAGAAAGCATTCTTTGGGCCTACCTTGATTAAGATACAGAGTCTATCCCAATGGTTGCCTTGAAGGAACTAAATATTACAGAAACCTATTCCAAGTGGGTCACTTGGAATCCCATGAGTGTTTTGCAGACAGAGAAAAGATAGGAGGTATTTCCCAACAAAAAGCTTTTCTTTCTTTACTTTTTCCATACCAAGACAGCCCAAGCACTTGGCTTGGGTAATACTCTTAATTTCTGTGACTATGACAAGGAATGTATGCAAGAGATCAAAGGAGAGTGGTTCTATAACTCAGTGGTCCCTTCCAGAAATACATTTAAAATTAATTTTAGTGTTTGACAGATATGAAGGGAGCAAATGGAGACTGTTGTAGAACATCTGCAAGCAAAGTGAAGAGTGAAAAAGAAAAAAGAGAGAGAGAAAGAGAGAAAAAATGATTCTGGAAAGCATAGCACTAGTAGTGATACAAAGAAGTATGCAACACGAGCAGTGCTGGAACACAAGAGTTTATAGCTTTCCAAAGGAATGAAGACAGATGAGTTGGAGAGACTCTGTTTAAAGAAAAGGCTGATATAAAAAACCCACTTGCTTAGTTTTAAACATAAAGGCCAGTTTTGTGACATAGCTAGAAGGATAGTTATGTTCACTGCTCAGGTCTATACCATCAGAGAAAATAGCCTCATGTGAGTTTTGCTTTAACCATAATTTAATTATACATTTCCTTCCTTATTCAAAAGAAAGTATCAGGAATCTGCAGGGTATAAGATATATTCATAGCTTTCACAAAAAAGGCTGAAAAGGATAAATGGAAGGGTACTATCGACTCAAGTGCAATGTACTGACCTACACTACCATGCTTGAAAAAAATGGTTCTCCTCCCTGCCTTTATGTGTGTTGATTCTAAAATCTCTCTGAAGCTCTCCAAAGGCATGGGTTTATGTATTCATTTTCTGCTTTTGTAGGACTATGTTATTAAAACTGCAATACTGTGTATGAAAGCTGCAAAGACAAAAGCTTGAAAATCAGAACATTTCATAATTAAAGTCACATGTAAAACTTTAAATGTACTGCTGCTGCTGTGCACATGTAGTATGTCCACTTTTAATGTCATCCCCACATATTATTTTTCTCAAAGTAGGCCTGTTTCATCTAATGTGCACAGTGGATAATGCTCACGATACTCCCCCAGGAAGTGGTTTAATATTTTTGAGAAATTATAATTCAGTCTTTACAAGGTTTTCAGCCCATCACTCATGAACCTGGAAGTGTGTGGCCAATCATTTCATCTCCAATATGACACTATGTATTTCACAGCTGGAGAAACAGAGACAAAATCTTTTGAGGGCAACATATGGGCTCAGCGGTAAATGAAGGGTTATAATTTAGGACCACCTGACTGCCAGGCATGTGTTATAACATGATACATTTCCTTCAAATGTGATGAACATAAGGATGTTCAAACCAGGTCAGACTGTAATCTGGCATCCTTTTTCTGACCTTGGGGAGCCAACAGGAAAGTCTGTGAGGACAGGAAAAGCATGTAGTGATACAAATCAATTGTATTTGTAAATATTGTAGTATCTTCTGCAGAATATTTTGGTCTTAAATGACATCTGACCCTGAGACTTCCTGATACAAAAGTGGTGGTTTCTTTTACTTAAGAGCCATCAATTTTCTTCTATGAATTTATCCTGGTGCTTTTTGTTAACGTGATATCTTAAGTTCTAGTAAAGTGAGTTGAAATTGTGCATGCTCTTTATTTCTGTTGTAAAACCTGGAGGTATCAAAATAAGTACCTGGGATCTGAGGTCACGATGCGGAAACCTGTAAAAAATGCTGGTTTACATAATTTCTGAGCAGGATGATGGGGAAATTGTTACCTGCAGAAAAATGAATATTTTCAGTGAGTTTCCAGAGCTGATTGGAAAGGAAGACCTTGGTGAAACTGAGATCAAAATAGGTATAAACCAAAAAACCATGGGTGATGAGTCTTTTTTAAATTGTAAACTTGATTGACTGTTATGGCACCTTACACAGGGAACAGTGAGATAACAGTGGGATCGAAAAAAAATCAAAACACCTAAAAGGGGACAAACCCAGAACCTACCCTGAATGTATTATTTGCTGTTACTGCTTTCTGCCATTTGATGCCTCTTTATCTGGAACCCTGAGGTCAGTTTGAATCTGGATGTTAGAAATTAACATTCATTCAGCATCAGGTCATGGTTTTTGTTGGGGATTATTAGCCCAGGCACAACTTTACTGAATGCAAATTACTTCTATTACATGTATACATAGTTATTGTATTTGACGTTGGCTGGTTAAATCCTATCAGAAGCATTCTGGTGCATCAAAAACTGTAAGTTACTGCAATTATTGCAACACTAACACATTTAGCACACCTACTCAAAAGCTTTCCTTCTTTTATATTATTTACTAAGCTTTGTATTGAACCTTTTTCATCTGCTAAAGAAATGAAGCAGGGCTGCTACAGGCTGTCACTGGTCATATTGGCTCCCACACTGAACAGCATGAGATTCTCCTTTGGAAAAATTTGTGATGAAAAAAGGTGAGAAAATTCAGGTGGTATGAATAGCTTACATTCTGACAGCAAGTATCTTGATACTTCTCATTTTGCAACTTGCAAAATGTATTTTATGTTTTTTTTATATTTAGTTGCTTTTTTTCAAACAAGAGGAACAAAGGTGAATACGAAATCTGTTATGCTCAACCACAACAGCATTCCTTAGTGTATTCATTAAAAAGCACTTGGACCATAAACCATGGACCTGTCGCTGTATTTTCAGTATTGCACACAATGGCCCTCTCATCTTATTAAATAGTTTCCTTTTGTGGGAAACTGAAACATGCAACAAAGTGTTTTTATTTCTGTACAATACTTTGTACCACTGAAAAAAAGCAATGTAACAAGGGATGATATACCAAGCACTTAAAATGCTTCCTACCATGGGTTTTCAACAAATGTGTTAATCCATGGTAATCTGGTTCAGTGTTTTGAAAACTATTATATGCTTTTTACAGCCCACTTGCTATCCCTACAATTATTACAAATACCCTCCATTGCATGTGTGATTTTATTTTATTGCACATTTAGGCAAATTTAAAGCAAATCAAAAGATATAATTATGTTTGATTAAGGTAGCCTGGTGGTATACTTGTGTCAATTAGTTCAGTGTCTATAGTTTTATTTTTTTTATTATTTTACTTTCATTGAATATGTAAAAGGGATAGACAGATCTCAGAAGGAGTTTTGTGCTCTGCTCTGGAGATCTACTTTGTTCAATTTAAAAGAAAGGATTACAGTATTATTGAAAAACAGAAGAGACATGCACACCTCTGGTGGATGATTCCCCAAGACTTGAATTACCCCTCAGAGATGCCCATCTATCTTCATTGTTTATAGATAACATTTAGGAAAACTGCATGATAAAATAGACTCATCAGTTTTATACCTATATTGGCTGTACATGTCAGGGTGTTAGTGGTGGTGTCAGGGGTCACTTCTGAGGGAAGAGGTCAGGGGCTGCTCTCTTCAAGCAGCCCACTTCAGGGCACAGATGAACCTCTCAGCTGCAGTGGTTGCACCTCCAGGAAAGCATATTTAAGAAAGGCTAAAAATGCCAAATAGACAGACAAAAAAAGCTAAAACAGGAAGAAACAGCTCTGTAGAGGCCAAAGCCAGAGAAGGAGAATGGGAAGGATATGCTCCACGTATTGGAGCAAAGGCCCCTGCAGCCCATGCGGGACTCACACTGTAGCAGGCTTCCCCTCGAAGGACTGCTGCTCCTGTGGAGCCCACACTGGAGCCAGTAAAACACATGAGAGGGATGTAGAGACAGAGATCAATAATTTTACATGGACCCCACCTCCTTCCCACTCTCCCTGCACTATTCAGCGGGGTAGAGAGGAGTTTGGAGTCTGGAGTGAAGGTGAATGTGGGAAAGGGGGAGAATAATGTGTTGTTTCAATGTTTATCTTTGATTCTTTCTATTAAAATCTATTTTAATTGCCAATAATTTAAATTAGTTTTTCAAAAGTGTTTTGCCCATGATGGCAATTGGTTAAGCAATCTCCCCATCTTCATCTTGAACTGTGAACTTTCATGTCACATCTTCTCCCTAGGCCTGATAAAGAGGGGGAACGAGAAATAGTCCAAGTGGGGGTCTGGCTGCTGGCCAAGGTTAGCCCACCACAATATCTAAGCTGAAAGGAATGGCATCAAGTTGTAAATGGCGAAGAGGAGACATACCAGCATTCAATTTATGAAAAGTATTTGTATTATTTTTCTGGAAAGGAAAAATCTGTGCCTAAGATTAAGGCATGTACTGCATCATTTTACTATTATTTCTGTTTCAACTGGAATTATTATATTATAATTATAGGCAATACAGCAGTTCTTCTGTTAAGACATTATATTCCATTAAACCCCTTTGTGTGAATCCCACTCAAAATGAGACATCCCACTGACCATGAGATATGCCACAGTCCGAACACGCAATACAGGTTTGCACAAAATCATAAAGCTAGAAGACTAACTTTGTCAGTTCCTTAGTGTTTTAATTTTCTTGAAAAAATATAATTCTGACTACCAGTACATAAGCACACTAGCAGAAGAAGCAAAAAATGAGTTGGTGGCATGGTTGGGCACATTCTACTTAGAATACATGCTGGCCTTGAAATTCTACAGCCTAAATAACTAAGACTGAGCCAGTAGGACAGCAAAGATCCCTAATGCAACCACATACTTAAATCAAAATGTTGGAAAACCAAAACAAGACCCTAGCTGTACTCTAGGTCACTGTTGCTCTCCAGGTTTCCAAATTAGCTGTCTCAGATTTCCCTTTAGTAATGATATATGCTCTTCTACCAATATTTGTATAAGATAAAGGGCATAGTGTCTTTGGAACTGCAGTGCGTTAACAGATGCACAATTAATCTAGTCAAGTTTCCTTTCCTTTACCTTTCTTGATAACCTTGATGAAACATATTGCTGCTGGTACATTGTTCTGATTGTCTGTCTCATTAAGTACGTTGTGAGTAACAAATGACAGCACTACCTAAGATACACTTTGTAGTATATACTCAGCAATAAAAAAGAAATAATTTTAAGTACTTCAAAACCAGTTATTTTCTTCATGTATTTACTTTTAATTAAAGATGCATCCACTTATAAGAATATATATCATCACCATCAACATGCTGCTGGCAAGGAAATCTCTTGTTTTAAGAATACCCTTACTAATCAGTTCCTACTGGGAAAATTTGTGTAGAGACTACAAGAAATACATAGAAAAGTAATTCCTCATCATGTCCTAATTTGAAAGATATCTAAAATTTCATCACGCCACCTTGGGTTTGGCACTTCATGTCACTTTCACCAAGAAAGAAAAAGAACAAAACCACCATATTAAGTGCCTCTACAAATGATGGACTTCAGTTCAGTCCCTCATATCTGATGTAAGTGCCCCTAACAGAACACATACTGGTACAGTTTAAAGGAAGCTTGCATCTTTCCAGAAAACATTTCAGTTATAATGAACTGATATACCTTGATTACATAAAAAAGGATAAATTCCATCCAATTCTCAAATGTGTCTGGTGGTAGATAAGGCTGTGGAGTGCTATGATGGATAAGATGGGATTGTATATATTCTGTCCCACCGGAGATTCACTTTCTAGGGAAGGCGAGTTTTCTTCCTTCAGTCCCTTTTGTGGAAAGGATGAAGAACCAAGGATCCTTGCTCCTCAGTATTTCCACAAACCAAGCTTTACATCAGCACTTCTAATGCCTCATCTTCCTGGGATCAGTTTTGCTTTGAGTGTGGAAACAGGACTGCTAACGTGAAATATTTTATTTTAAAATAAGTAGTCTATCTGCAATGGCATAAAACTTTGCAAGAGAAGCAAGTGCAGATAAAATGCATTTTAAGATAGTCTACCTAAAACTCCCATTCCATGCAAGGGCCAAAATGTTCTTATTTATTTCTACTCAGCTATTCTTCCTGCTGACTTTATACTTTTAAACTGAAGTTTACAGATTATACATTGCTAAAGTTTGTTGCCATTGTTAAGTTACACTGACATTTGTCTTATTAAGTGCTATGTAAGGCCTATGCTTTACAGTGTACATAAGTGTGTGTATCAACATATGATTAGAATCAGTAATCGTGCAGAGTGCTATAAAGGTTTTATTGCCAGTATGCCATTTGTGAGCTATGTAGGTCATCCCAAACAAGTGACAAAACAACTTTTACAGCAACCTGCACTATCATATTTCAGTCATGCCACACAGAATATATCACAGCAACATTGAAGAAAAGAATTTAGCAAGCTTTTAAAATAAAATGTTGTTATTTGAACTGCTTTTACGTGACCCTCCACCTGCAAAATGAGTTGCCTTGCTTACCCATAAATCACAAAGATTTAGGGAACTCTTTGCTTTGGTTACTCTATGAACATATTTAGTGAAACAATAATGCTGTCTACTTCTTTTTATATTCACTATCTTATTTTGTTGCACAGTTTAGCTTTTAAGATGTGTAATCACTTATCCGTGTTCTTAGTGAGGTAAAGCCCTACTTTGATTCCTCACAAATCAAAATAATTTTTTTTCTGCCACACTGTTATTTTAGTTAGGCTTTAAATTTCACTTGCTGCCTTAAGCTAAAATATATGTGAAAGGAGGTGCAAGGTCATCTGCACAGGATATTAACATTTTTACAAAACAAGAACCAATTCTCCCCATATCACACTATGCTTTCGGTCCTATGGTATTAATAAACCCTGTTTACACACTCTAGTTATATCAAAACCTATTAAAATGCCAGGGATCACTTATTCAAACAGGGCTTTAATGGTTAATCAGGAAATTTAGCATTGATTATACTGCATGTGCTATTAAATAAAATAAATGAAATTTACCTGCTTAAGAGTCATGATCAATCCATTTGGGACATCGAGGGGAATTAGCACATTTAATTACCCTGCAATGGATTCTTTTTTCACTCAATATTTAAGACATATTGTATTACTGCAAAAGGTGACTAACGGCTTTATGAACTGCACAAGAGACTTGGTATTGCTGTGAGGAAGTGGTTTACTTTTATTTTGTCCTGCTACAGGATGACAAATATTTTCTTCTACCTATTCAAAACTATTTGATACCTAGTTTCTGATCTTCAAGTGGGAGCATCCTGAAAATACACTGTTACTAGTAGTCAATGAGATGCAGGGTTGCTTAAGGAATGGGCACACCCTAAGAACCCAGTTCCAGGCTTCCAATTTTATTCCCCTTCCACAAATCCAACCTCCATTTATATTTTTGATAAAGCTGAAACTGTTGCAGTAATGCCTCTCTCTGTGCACCTAGGGAAGTGTACAAAAGCAAAGCCAAGATCAGGACCGAGGCCAAATTCATCTCCTTTCCACATTATGTGCTGTGAGAGTGTCTTCAGGGCTGTCTCTGAGATAACTGGGATGGTTCCTGGGAAAAGGTTCCCCTAAACCCCACACTCAGTAGGTATGTGGGTAATCCCAGAGCACAGAGCAGCAGTCTTGTATTTGCTTTTGCAGTGTTCTTACATGATTAATGCTGGCCAGAAAAGACAACAGGGTCACAGAATCAAAGAATACACTGGGTTGCAAAGGACCCCCAAGGATGATCAAGTCCAACTCTTAACCCTGCACAGGACCACCCCCAAGGGTCACACTATGTATCTAAGAATATCATATAAACCCTTCTTGAACTCTGTCAGGCTTGGTGCTGTGATCACTGCCCTGGGGAGCCTGTTCCAGTGCCCAACCACCCTCTGGGTGAAAAAACTTTCTCTAGCATCCAACCTAAACCTCCCCTGACACAACTTAGGCCATTCCCTTGGGTTCTGTCACTGGTCACCACAGAGAAGAGATCAGTGCCTGCCCCTCCTCTTCTTCTCACAAGGAAGTTGTAACTGCAATGAGGTCTCCCCTCAGTCTCCTCTTCTCCACACTGAACAGACCTCAGCTGCTTCTCATACAGCTTCCACTCAAGGCCCTTCACCGCCTTCCTTGCCCTCCTTTGGACACTAAGAACTTAACATCTTTCTAATATTGCAGTGCACAAAACTGCTCACAGTATTCAAGGTGAGGCTGCCCCAGTGCAGAGAAGAGTGGGACAATTCCCTCCCTCACCCAGCTGGCGATGCTTTGCTTGATGCCCCCCAGGACAGGGTTGGCCCTCCTGGCTGCCAGGGCACTGCTGATTCATATTCTGCTTGCCATAGACCAGGACTCCCAGGCCCCTTTCCATGGCACTGCTTTCCAGCATCTCATTCCCCAGTCTGTATGAACATCCAGGGTTGCCCCATCCCGGGTGCAGAACCTGGTACTTCCCCTTCTTGAGCTCCAAATGGTTGGTGATTGCCCAGTCCTCTAATTTGTCCAGGTCTCCCTGCAGGGCCTCCCTGCCTTTAAGGGAGTCAACAGTTCCTCCCAGTTTTGTGTCATCTGCAAACTTGCTTGGTATCCCTTTCAGTCCTTTGTCCAAATCATTGATGAAGGTGTTGAAGAGCACAAGATGGAGCCCTGTGGAACCCCACTAGTGACAGGTCACCACTCTGATGTTCCTCCATTCACTATGACCCTCTGTACTTGACCCATGAGCCAATTGCTCACCCACCACATAGTGTGTTTATCCAGCTGTGGGCTGGACATTTTGTCCAGAAGGATCCTGTGAGAGACAGTATGGAAAACTTTGCTGAAATCCAAAAATATTACATCATCTGGCTTCCTTTGACCAACTACGTGTGTTACCTTGTCATAAAAGGAAATCAGGTTGGACCAGGGTGCTTCCTAGAAGGAAAGAAACTTAGAGTGTGTAGCAGAGTCTGCACATCAGGTATGGTATTTCATATAGCCCAGGAGTCAGCAGT
This sequence comes from Campylorhamphus procurvoides, assembly GCA_013396655.1. Classification (NCBI taxonomy): domain Eukaryota; kingdom Metazoa; phylum Chordata; class Aves; order Passeriformes; family Dendrocolaptidae; genus Campylorhamphus; species Campylorhamphus procurvoides. Next base: position 1,037,697 of record WBMV01004981.1, on the reverse strand, counting down.
TCAGCTACATTGCAGACATGGAGGTACCTCATGACACCACAACCCTGAGATATGCAAGCATGCCAAGTGAGCCCGTGGCCCTGCTACCTCTGGGTGTCTCTGCACACCCTGCTGCTCCAGAAAGCTTTCTGTGTTGAGCTCTTGGTCACAGCTTCTGGTCTTATTGCTCAATTATTTTTCTCCCCCAAGGCTGATTAAAAGTGAGGGAAACTGTCTTTCCCCTTTTATGAACTTTTCTGTTATGTGAATACCTCATCTATCCTCTGTAAAGGATTTCTTGAACAAGGAAAGGGAATTGGAGTTTTTGTGGGTGATTATTTCTGGATTATTAATTACCTTTAATTACCATGTAACACCTAGATTAAAATGTATTCTAAAACTTGACACTTCAATCTTATTAGCTTACAACAAGAGTACGGTAGTTTCAACCATTCTATTTATCAAAGGTAAACCGCTTATTAAGACCTTCTAATTATTAAGGTAGTGCAATCAATCTTCAGTAAAATTCCATTAGAGAGAATAAGCCCTTGAGGAAACTGCTTGTGACTCTTATGAACTTGACCAATTCTGAAATGTATAAGAAATCTCTCTTCTCCCACCATGAGATATATATATTCAAATTTTCTACTTTGACTCTTTAGAAAGAAAAGCTTTTGGTTGATTGTTGATATGCCCCTGAAGCACTTTAATCATCTTGTAAATGCTGATGTTCTTATTACTCCTCTTTTTGTAAAAATTCTATTCCACAAACAGATAATTCGATGACAGGAAAGGTAATTCATAAATCCATTAGAAAGCACAATCTTTTCCCCAATGTGTTTACTGTCTAAATAGTTTAGAAACACTATTCTCCCTCTAATTTACCTCTTTACTGCATCACCTGGGTATCATCCCCCTCATGTTATTTATTCTGCTCATGTTTTCAGCATGCATCTGGACTTTGTGTTCCTTAGGTCATCCACACATTCTCTAAAAGCCTTAATCTCATCCACACTTTGAATTTTTCATGTGTCTTATGTTCGTTTTGGCTATGTCTATATTGCTGCACTGGAAATCCTTTCCATCTGCAGGTGTGTGACTTAGTTGCTAATACTGGGATGGGAGGTAGCCTGGACTTACAGTGTAGTCCCTTCCTCACCTTCAGAGCCATGTGCTCTGACCTGCCTCCCAGGGTGCTGGGAGGTGGTCATTTGGTAATGTTTCCTTATCCCTGCCTCCTAACATTTACCACAGCATTCTGCATTTCTCTGTCTCATAAACTTCATACCTTTCTAAACCTCACCAGAATTTTTGCACCATCATATATGCCTCCTAACAACGAGGCTCAATTTATTCCTTATAATTTTCTTACAAATTGATGTTTCTTTATTCACCCCCAAACTAACCTTGCAACAGATTCCTGCAATGTTTGGTACATACTTTTCAGCATTGTTAAGAAAATAAATGTTTTGGAAAAAGTTGAATGCAAAATGATACAAAGGCATATTACTCACTCTGTGGTTTTTACAACAAATTAAACATGAAAATTATCTTTAATGATTTTTTTAAATAAGATTTTACAGAATAAGTTTCCTGAGCTCTGTCAGGCTTGTTGCTGTGCATTTAATGAGAATTGTTAGTAAGGAAAAAATAGGTACCCTTTTTACATTTTTTCCTTTTTGCACAGCTTCTCTGATACTAAAAAAACCATGTTATAAACAGGAATGAAAAATTCTGGACAAGTTGCAAAATAAAAGATCAAGGGTTATGGCATTTTATCCCTTTGCCTCTTCTTTCTTCGTTTTATGAGCCCCCACTGGTACATGTATTCTTTCCCACTGACAAAGTGATGTATTTTTTCCCTAGCATACAGGCCTCTTCAGCTTTGTTATTCATATAAGTAAGGTCTTCTTGTAAGACATTTTCTGCCAAGTTAATACACCAAAGCTTTAAAGGTGGAATACAAGAGCTTTTTCAAATGTTTTAGGGTACCTCCTTTCATACTGTCAAGAGTAACTGCAATTCATTTAAGTCAAACGCTTCATATAAAAAGAAGCATTTAGAGCAGCAGGGTTGTTATAGAAGCAGTTTATTTTCTATAACAGTTTTGGCCCAGCCCTTTAGTGTTCAAGTATTTAACTCATAGACAGAAATCTTAACTTTCTTCCCACAAAGCATAAGTAACAGTTTTTTATGTAACAGTCCTTGCAGCTTGAACGACTATAAATACCTATTCAAGGCTTGCTATTTGTTTCTGCCTTGCTTGGAACGACTCAGTACTGTGATAATGCAATTAAATGCTGTGACTTACTACAAAGTAATGGAATAAACAATTGCCATGTGGTTTAGTTTGCCTGTGGAATATGGCCAGTGTGTGTAATGGATGCTCTTCGCAAAGAGAAATGAGAATGTAACATCTCAAAGTGCAGGTAATCTGGTCTGATAATGATAGCCTGATAATCAGACCATCCATTCTCAGGAATCAGATCAAAGAAAGATTATTATCATTATGCAGTCAATGACATTAGGTTTTGAACTGCTCTGGCTTGATTGGTAAGCAAGATCTAAATATTGACATTCTTATCATAAGTAAATTGTTTAAAAATGAGATACTGGACAGTCCTTCAGGCCATGGAGGTGCATCCAGTCTATGTAACATCTCCATCGGGGATGGCAATGAGGTGTAAATGTTTTCTCCCTAATTTCTGACTTTCATAGAAAGGTTGAAGACACGTCGGCAGGAGGGCAGGGTGCTGAGGTGTACTGCTGAGCACAGCTACCCACAGCATGGCTCTAGCTTTTGAAACTCTAAAAATGGGCCTGATTAATAAAAATCTCAGCTACCATATTGTTTTCATCCTTCTTTTATATACTCTTTGAAATTTCTGTACTCCATGTTGTGAAGGCGTAAACCTCTTTAGAAATTTCATATGGGATATGTAGTCTTCTTTCCTTACTCCTATTTTATGGAGTCTTCAGAAGCAGCTGTCAAAGCCCTGTTGTTCTCTTGACCAAGCATTGAAAAATTAAGGCTGAATAGTCTTTGGCTAGAATGTAGCTGTTTACATGTTGATTCTGAGTCATGTACATGTAATGTAAGGCTGCATCTACATGTCGGAAGACATATTTGGATCAAATGTCTCTCTAGATAACCCTATTCTTTATTGCCTCTTTTGGCATTAACCTATTAATTCTCTGTTTTAAAAATGATTGTTTTACCTGTTTCAAAATGCAAAAGCTCAGGTTTTGTTCTTTTATCTCCCCAAAGACATGTAAATTCATCTGTCTTTATTTGTTTCTTTAGTAAGCTCTAGGTATATACCAGATGGGAAGCAACAGATCTGCATATCTATGTATAATTCTGACATTTTAAAGTCTTTTTATAAAAACACAAAGTTATATTTATAAGGGCCTTCCAAATGAAAATATATCACTTTATGCAAAATGTTTACAGTTTGCTTATCCACATAACAACCATTTCAGAGATCCCAAAATATTTATTTTCAATATTGAACTTCTTTTTATGGTTGATCCACTCTCTTTCAAAGCTGTTCAGTTTACACAACTAGTAAATTACTTTTCCATAATTGCTGTAATTACAGTCCTCCTCATGTGCTTACTCTTATCTCAGAACTGTGCTACTGCTGAACATTCTGGTAACAAAAAACCTCATGTTTATTTAGGAGGTAACATAGAACACTCTGTAAACTAAAATATCTATTTGGGAAGCTCTCTGTAGTTAATGTAACGTGATATTACTGCTGGTAGCAACATACCAGCTATACAAAAAGGTTTTAAATACAATGTATAGCTCAATGAAACCTTGAAATGTTAAAGATTTTCCTATTAAAAAGCAGGCTGAAACCATGGCTTTCCTATGTAATGGGAAAATACGCTAATAGTAAAAGAAAAAAAAATTACACCAATATAGTCTAGGTTATTACTACAGAACATGGGAAATCCCCATTTCACTTTTTGTACTGAATTATTTATTTCTTCCATAAAGTGATATTGTGGCACATGAGTTAATTCAGATAGCTGAGGCCTATCCCTCTTAAAAGCCTATCCAAGTTTTGTATCAGGGGGAGGCTTTTAAGCTGGTTCTGGTCCCAGTCAGCTCTCCATGGGCTGAGTGCTCCATTTCTGATGGAAAAGGCACTGCAGAAACACATGTCAAGGACAGAAATATGCTTGACCTGTTCGTTGCCTGCAGTTTCATTTCTCTGTAGCATCAAACTAATCTCTTAAATCAGAAACTGGTTGATATTTCCAGATATCACTGGCCTAGGGAGCTCTTTTTCTCTCCCTGACATGCTCTCCTCATTGTGGGCTCATTCCTACCATGCTGCCTGTCCCTGCTCTGTGCTGGCAGTGCAGCTGGTCTGCGTGAAGGTTCTCAAGATCAAGGTGCTGTTGTCAGTACAATGGTACAACCACACACACCTGGCTGCCCTGTGGGTACTGCCTGAATTGGCTTAAGCAGGATGGGTGCCAAATGTGCAAGCACTACCAGATAGTGGTTCCCAAATGCAGCTTGCTCAAATGCTGCCTTCACAGGACTAGAATTGTTTTCTGTCACACCTTCCTACTCTGTGCCAGACCATATGCTTAGGAGAAAACGTGGCACCAGCTCTGACTGGCCCTCGCATACATGACAGTAGTAACAGCAGCGGCAGATCCTTGTTGCTTCACACAGGAGGATCCACAGGAAGAGGCTTTCAGGCTCTCTTTGTCTCCTCACCTTAGTGAATCCCTGAGAGGGATCTGGCTAGACCTATTCCTGTTGTGAGGAAAAAGGATTAAGAAGCTTTACATAAAAATCTAGGGTAGTTTTTATATATGAGGACAACTAATGCAAAGAATTCAGTACACAGAACATCTTAGGATGTTCGTTCTTTGTTTATTGATGTGTCCTAGCTCACCACACATCTCCTCATTTGCCATAGTGCCAGAACCCATTGGGTGACAGAGTGAGACAAGTCAGAGAACAAACTCAGCTAAGCACACTCATTGGAAAAAACAGAAGAGAAAGAAGTGGTTTTCATAGAGATCAGCTCTCTGGCCCCCAGTGCTGGGACTGAAATACTGGAAAGTGCAAGGATGTGTGCCTGGCATCACTCTTTTCTGAAGCAATATCATCTTAGATGAACTTAGATCAGCTAATAATGAAGCCGCATCTTCAGGCAACATTCAGAATTCTGCACAAAAAGCAGGCAAAAATGCACATCAACTCCAGTGCCTGGGTGCAATCTTCACTGGTCAGCAGCTGCTCAGAGCCCATGAGATCTGTATTATTTGCTTCCTGTGCAGTTTTGGATCATTGCCACACATATCACATACACAGTGAGTTTCTGCAGGGAAACAATAATTTCAGCTGTCTTAGGTAAGAGCTTCCTAGAGGCAAAATTATCCACATTTATGTGAAATTTCAGATAGACATGATAACTTCTCTGAGTGTACATTGAAATCTAAAAATTATTGCCTTAAACACTGGTAATTGAATAAGCCTTTTCAGATTGAAAGTCGGTGATGTAGAGACAGTCTGAATCATTCTGGGAATTTTGAGATGCCTCAGTTGCAGTTTATTAGTACATGAGCCCTAAACTGTGATAATTAATCTCTTTTCAGGTTTATACCTGCAGGAATTGTATATATTGGAAATCAAGAAGATTAAGACTCTTCCTCAACATCTCTTTTTGCCTCTACACTGTTTTCCTTTAAAAAAAGGCAATTAACCTATTCCTTCAGTCTTTGTAGCAAGAGGGAAGATGGTATTCTACTTGGAAATATCCACCCTGACTTTGCAGATAATAGATGTGGCTGGACTATTAGTAAATAGCTCAATACAGGTTACAAGACTCAGAAGCTCAGGGAAAAACAGACAGCAAGCCTAGATTCAACTCCGTGCTACCATTATATATTGTAATTAGTATGTAATCCAGATTTTAGTCCCTAAACTCAATAAAGTTTAAGTCACACCTTAGCTGCAGTAAAAGCATTTGGCAAAGCATCTTATTGATATCTGTATTTACTGTATTACTTTTAGTAATAAAGCTTTTTTGATGTGACCTGAATTTTCAACCCATACAAACTCCCTTATTCCAGCAAGCTGTTGTGGGAATTTACATGTTGGTAAAAAAAGGTACCACTCTCATTAAGCATACAATCGTTCATTTAATATTCAAATAGTGGAAAGGAATGTGTAGGTCATCACAGTGCTTCCAATTGACAATAATTCACTCCACAAGTTGCTGCAATTATTAGAAAATACTTTCTGTTAGTCTAGTTTACATGTTAGAAAAACAGGATGAAACCTGCTGTTGTGCTGGCCAATGTTCAAGTAAAGAAAAACCTGTGATTTCCAAAGGCCTGTTTTTTTTAATCTTTCTGTGTTTCTTTGACTCACTAAAAGGTGGAACATACTACTTGCAGTGTTGAACCATTATTTCTTTCAAATGATACTATTGTTAAAAGATGTTTTGGTTGGGATGGTGCACATTCATATTCCTGGCCCTTCTCTAAAATCTTGAAGGAATTTCCTCCGTTTTCCCCCAAATAAACAAACTACAGCTGCTATTCTTCAAGCATCAGCTAGCTGCCTCTGCTTAAATATAGTTTTTTAATATATAAACATTTTAACATTCTTAAATTTTATTAATTAAAATGTCATGTAACACACTCCTGGGAACTCACTCCGCTCCCATACCCTTTCATTCCCTATGTAAGAAGCATAAATAAAATATATTCATATATATAAGGTGGAATAGAACAACTCTACACCTTTTCTCTTACCTTTCACATACGTTACTTAAATTCTCCTATTTTTTCTTGAGTGAGATCCCCTTCAACTGTTTGAATTTGGTGAGCTTATTTTATATGCTTCAGAGAAATATTCAGCCATCGAATAGAAACCAAACAAAAGGAATTTTTCTATATTATCTGTGTCTGTTTAAACTGAAGGAATCTGATAGATGACCAAAGTTTTGAACAGGTATAGAATTCAGACTCAAATGAAGGAAATACAATAGCTACTCTCTTTCCACAGAAAATAAGGTATTTCATACATAAGCCATTTGCCTTGAATTCTAACTCTTCTACAAGGAGTTCAATGGCAATATAACAGTTATTTATTCTATTAATTTCAACAGAATTTCAGTACAAAATAATAAAAAGCAGAGACTGTTCATCCTGTAACTACTAATTCAATACCATTTTTTATTTTTTATTTTAAAGAGCATATTTTCACAAGGATTGAAAAGTAATTTGGTCTACAGGAAAAGCTAATTAGTTTTTTCATGTTCACATTAGGGATCTTCAATAGTTGGAATAATACTTTTATGCCTGAAGGTCTTTCAGTCGACCCTGAGCAGTATTCTGAACCAGAGGGGAAATTCTCAGGAAATCTACCCTCTTTCCCTCAAAAAAATCTTCTGAAACACAGTAAGTCAGAGATGTGTGTGTCTTTTGTCTCTTGTATAACAGGTTAGCACATATGTATAGGATATATTGAGAGTCAGTTTCCAAGAAAAAGGTGCTGTGGTAAGGTCTGCAAATAAATGAGCTGGAATACTCAACACATGAGATAAATGAAGACTGATTTTGGGCAGAACTATTTACTCTGTATCATATTCCCAGGTCTCTTAAACTTGGTGTAGATTTATGGAGAAGCATTCAAAAATTTGAGCAAAAAGACTTCTGATAACACAGAGATTTTGTGTCCAACCTAAAAATTATAAGATGTATTATCCTTCCTCATAAATGCTTATTATTTTCATCTGTAGCAAATGCAATGTTTTTCAGTTTAAACATTTGTTTCAGAAGTCCACAGAGGAGAAAGTGACAACAAAATAGAATGCTTTTGGAAAAATAAGTGATGAATTGTGGCAAGTGGAAACACATTTCCTACAAAGCTGATTAAGCTATAGTACAAGACTCCTGTGTGCAACATGCTTTGCATACTAAAAATCTAAGAAGTGAGCACAAATGGAAAAAAACCCACAAGACCCTCCAATGAAACTGTGTTTACTGGCATTAGATAAAAAGGATTGTGTTCTTGTCACTTACAGAGTAGTATAAAGTCACAAGACTTTACACAATTTGGACCTATATCACCATTTGGACCAAATGAAATAAGCGTGAAATGAAGAGAAAATGAAAATTAGAATTCAGAGTCATGTACTTTAGAAAAAGCTATTTGTAACCTGTTGTTTCCCTCTGAGACCATTTATTTTCCAAATAGTGCAATTTATGTTGATTTGATGGTTTATTTCCCTGCAAAGAGGAGCTGTCTAGAGGTTGTGCTTTGTAGCCTGTTCTGCTTGGACAACAGCAACAAGGAAGATTGGAATAGAATTATCTTCATGTCAACTCTCTCTAGGCTTGGGTTTAATATTGCCAGATTTCAATAAAATGTGAATACAACTTGAAATATTATGCAAGACTACCCTGACGCTATGCACTGAACTTTATGCAGCAGTTCTGCTTTAGACCTCATGGCCTATATAACTAGATATTCTAATTATTAATTTTTTTTGTAAGGGAAGACAAATCCTCCTGCATGTTACAATTAAGAGACTTTCATTCTTCTTAACTGAATGGGAGCTGGGGAGCTTGGAGGTGCTTTTACACAAAGCAAAATAAGTACTTTCTTTCCTCATCTTTCCATAACAAATAGCTTGACAACATGAAATAATTTAAGAATTGTGGGGTTTTTTAATTATTTTTTTTTATTTTAGAGACACATTCAATAACAGTGGTATTAGATCATCATGTATTGTTCACTGCCATATTTCCATTAGTAAATTATTGGCATCAGTTAAAGTTCTGCCAGGCTGTCCCACCTGATTTCAACCTGAGCAATATATTACACTTTTAAACTTTTATAGAAATGTCTGATCACAATTGAAATTTCAGATGTTTCTTAAAAAGGCACTAAAATATTACCATAATTTTGATCATTTTTAAAATACTCATTTGTATATACACTTTTCAAAACACATATCAGTCAGGCAACTAAGTTCTATATGCATTTTTCGAGGAGTTGCACTTAAAAAACCCAAATAAAATATGAACTTATATCAATAAAAGATTGAGACACTGTAAGAATATATAAATCTTATATGGAGAAGACAATCAAAATAAATATTATGATATGACTCAATCATAATTTAGAAGTGATTTATCTGAGTATAGTCAACATGCTAAAATGAGAATGCAGTCATTAATATCTGGAATAAAAGATTTCTATATTACTATAATGTGGTTTTAGCCATCAGTGTAACTTGGAGTAGCCATTTTTCATGACTCCGACAGAAAGGTTTTCCTGACAGAAAATGTCCCATGATAAAGTAGAAAGAAAACATAATAATTCCATTTCTAATTGCTATGAAAAGTTAACCAAATAGTAAATGCAGTACAAAGAGTAGAACCTGATTTAAAGTATGTCTTCAGCACCGCAAATATCAGCAAAATTTCAACTGACAAAATATTTATGGATTAATTTTTAGTTTCTCATAAGGAATACATAAGTCCCTTCTTTTGAGTGTCCAAATGAAATACAAATCACAAACTTGTGGCCAGAACTGTCACTCACGTTCCTATATATAGGCGTTCCAGTCTATAGTCTATATCCTGTTTATCACCTTCCTTTCACTGATCTCATTCTACAGTTGAACTAAGTGCAAGATGCTGTTGTAGCCTGCATGCTGAAAATAAAGACTGACCTTCATCTCATTTTACAACCTCACAGTGAGATGCAGTGCTTAGCTGGAAAATTGGACTGTTTTCTGAGATCAGCAACAAATATCCAGTGGAAACAAAATTGCATTCTTTATTTTTCAAGCTGCTATTTTCTCCTACATAGTTACCTGTATCTTAAGAGTTAACAAGACAAGGCAGATGAAAAGGCTCCTTGCTGCTGCAAATTGAAGTGTGATATTATGAAGGTGGGCTCCTACTGACATGGAAAGTTCTGGTGGCTAAATGAAAAATGCATGTCATGGGAGTTTAAATTCCCATAGGTGAACATGCAATATAAATGACATTAAGGGATGTTGAATGTTATATTACAGGGCAGGTGACACTAAATAACACAGAGAAATAAGAAATACAAGAGCTGAATTTTTTATATTACTCTCTAAACATATTGGAATTTCCCCAATGCATCAGAACCATTTTAGATTTCACTCGTGCAAAAATGCTCAGTGAATTTTGGCCACACCAGCTTTGTCATAGCACTCTGAATCAAGCTAGTTCTCCTGACCACAGAAATGTTAAGTTTTTCTGTTAGTAGGGCAGAGAGAACAGATGGAAAAAAACCCCTGTTTTTCTTAATAATTCCTACACCTGAAAAAAATTTCTTTACAAGAAGAGATGAAGGGTTGACATATTTCAAGAAGGGAATCCATAGGATGCTTATCAGAAAGAAATAACTATTTCCTGAATATTTTGTTTTATTAAAATTCTAACCTGTCTAATGGTTTTATGTCTTTACTCCACTAAGTCAGGCAATGACATGGGGTACTGGGTAGGGATTTTTATCATAGTCTCTTTACCAAGTCATAAGAAATTTATAGCCCACTCTTTACCCTTTTTTATCAGCTTATCTTTAAAATGTCTTTCAGAAACAAGAACATTGATGGAGTGTAATCTGTGCCCTTGTATATCTATGTGGCTTCATTAGGAAAAAAACACCAAAACAATGTGTTTACATTAAGGAACATATGTTTTTATATATATATATACATACATATATATATGTAAATATGTGGTATCCACACAAAATTATACATTTGAGTAGGTTTTGTTAAAAATATTTGGAGCTTTTGGCAATATTGTATAAAATATGTATGGCTCAAAAAAATCTTCATAAGCAGTCAAAAAGTAAAGACAATTTAGTGATTTAGGCTGACAGTGTCCATATTTGAATTTCTTTAATGAGGTGTGAGTTCAGTTTTTAGTCTTCAAGAAATGCAAAATTAAAGCTTTCTCTGAAATTCAAGGACTGAATAAGAAATAAGGAAATGATACTAAGAAACCTCAAAATGTCTCATTAATGGAATTTGGCAGATAAATTTCAACCAAAATTGCTTTATTTGTGTGTGTGTGTATATTGCTCTTGTGCAGAATTAGGATTTACTTGTAAGGAGAAATTAAGGTGGGTTGCCAATACTGCTTTGTTTCTGTATTTCAAAAATAAATATGTGCCTCTGAATAGATAATACATTACCTAAGCTATTATCATAAACAGATTAGCCTTCACCAAGCAATGGCTCAAAATTATAATGCAAAGCAAATAAATATCAATTTTCTTTGACATCATTGTGGTAAGAAATCACTTTTTATTGATATTGTATAATAAACACAGCAAAGTTTTATCAGATGTAACCAAATGTTGTAATAGTAGTAAGGTAAGGAGGTTACTTGTTGTGGAGCAAATTTGCTCTGTTATATTTATCTCTCCATTACATTTACCTGAATAATGGAGAACATAACTTAGCATTTGTTTCTAATATGATGTTTAGAGAATCTGAAATAGTTGGTAAATCAATCTATCAGAAAACCCCCCAGATCATTCAAAATATGATATAGTTTATTTTCAGTGTATGAAAACTGTTTCCTATTTATGCAGTTTTATAAAATCGATGCAGATTCCAAGACAAAATATTTTAAAAGTATAAAAGGATGTCATGGTGCAAAAAACCACTTTCCTCAGATACATGATCTTAAATACAGCTGGATTCAAACAGAAATGAAACACAGAAAAATGCACAGAGAGAGAGAAAAAAGTTGAAATAAAACTGTCAGTACTCCTCTGGGGAACATTCTAATTATTGCATAATTATTTTTTCCCTTAAAAATAGGAGTATTTGTAAAATGTAGAATTCAGATGACCTCAAATTTATCAATACTGACCAGGTCAAGTGATGTAACTGAAGATATGTTTTTAGAAATATTATCAGTTTCTCCCTTCCCAGTGTAATACACCATTGCCTCAATTAAGCAAAGCTGAAGTACAAAGTTCAAACCAATTAAAATTATATTTAAAGCCTCCTGCTTGGGTAAAATGAAAGAAATCATGTTCTTCATTTGGATTTGTACTCCTTAAAAAAACCCCACAACTGCATCAAAGTAGACCTTTGATCTGAACTGTAAGAGCATGGCCAAGTTTTGTAGTCTGTGTATGTGCTCCATTCGCAGTCATATGTCAGAGAGACCTGCTGCCTCAAATCCCCCTAACCAGGAGGGAAACCAGACCAGGTGAGAGGCACGGTATTTCCCATCTGGTCCCCGGCTTGTGAAACAGGGAGATCAGCACAATGAAGTGCCTGAGGGATATCTCTACAGGTAAACAGGGATTAAGCTCTACATAAATGCAATTAATTGAGAGATCAAATCCTCCACTGAAGGGAAAAGTCTTTTGAGGTGCTAATATACATGGCAACCTAGAACAAAAAATGCTGCACTGTTTTATGCACTCCTGGAAGCAAGAAGTTCCTAGAGAGGGCATAGCTATGGACTTGGAAAAATACAAAATAACAACAACAACAATAATAAAAAATACAGTATCTGAGCAATAAATAAGTAACATATTTTCCTGATTCTAGAGATATCTTATTTAAGATTCCTGTGTTAATTCATTGTGTTTTAAGACCAGTGACAAAATAGCTTGTGCAGCACGTCCCCTGAATGTGTAGAGAAATTTGCTATTTTATGCAGCTTCCAAACTGTGCTCATGAGTACTAGACAGACATTTCACTTTCATGTGAAATGATGTGAGGAGGTGGAGACAAGGAATGAAAATGGAACTAAAATGTCATCATTTGGGTCCAATGGTTTAATTATAAAGTCTTTTTAACTGTTTTGACAGTGCGGATCCATCTTGTTATTTTCAAAAGAAGCTGTAACAGCTAAGTGCTACAGTCATATAGGGCTCTGTTGTGCCCAATGAAAATGCTGAGTATGTAGCTTGCATACCACTTCAAGATTTAAGAAGCTTTGTCCTACAAATGAAGAAATCATACAGCTCAAGAGAACTGTGTACAGATGCAGAATGGTTGAATCTGATCATGTATTTGTAATTGTCTCATGAAATTATGATGGGCGATTGTTTCACATGTACTAATATCTTTCCAGCCTTAAAGAAAATGGCATAGTTAATCACCATACTTCAGTTCCAAAAGTCACATCAAAGCTCAGGAGCCCAAGAAGTCTGTTGCTATCATTCAGCTAAATAGCTGCATCTTCAGATATCCACAGCCCGCCTTTGGGAGCTGCAATTTTCAAGTCACTCTGAGTGAAGTCATTAGCATCCTTTAAGGATGCAATCCTCTAATAATAAGCTGTCAGTGGTGTCACTGGCAAGATCAAGCCAGGTGAATCTCAGCCCTCTTGAGCCAGTAACTGGAGCACGAGATCCCCATAGTCCTACAGATGGGAATCCCCTTCAGTGACACATCCTGACCCAAATATGCAGGGCAAGGGATGCTGTGAGTTGCTTGTAAGAATCTGTATTGCCCCAGGAGGAGGCACAGAGATTTGGCAGGGTAAGCAGAGTTTAAGCAGCAGGCAAATGCTGGTGCTATTTGCATTCTGCTGGCAGTCCCATAACTTCAGAGAGCTTCTCTCAGGCTGAATTTGTTACCATCTGAGGAATTACATGCCCAGGCTGTGTATCCTTTATACTTCTCAATAAGAGAAACAGAAGAGAAATAACATATACAATTCCCCTCTTCTTCATATTATTTACCTCACTGAATGGTGATGTTCCCTTTTTTCCCCTCTTTTTTTTTTTTTTTTCAGGAATGCTCCTGCTTATTTTAAGTCATCAGATCTATATTTAGATTGTAGGCAGTGATTCTACTATTTCTGGAAAACAAGGGGAAAATATGGGATCATGGAGGTCACTCCTTATTAGAGAATTTTAAAAGTATAATGCTGCAATCTTTAAATTAGGTATTGTCAAGTTAAGTTCACTTTTCATTTGTAAATTATATATTTTTAACCTGAACTGACATAACTGTCTTATGAGATGGCAACATATAAAAAATATCACAGCATAGTTTCATACAATGATTAAGGAAGAAGGTGTTAGAAGGAAGATATTCAAGTCTCAGGTAACTAAGCTTGCTAAAATCCAAGATTTTAGCTCTTATTTACTATGATTAAGCAGGAGCAAGACTTTTGCCTACTGTGAGTTACAACAAATTGTCAGCCTTTGGTCTGTAGTGTGCAAGGATACATGCAAGGGACAGATGGAGCAGATTGTCCTGGAAACTGTGTTAAGGCACATGAAACAAAGGGGTGATTGGTAAAAGCCAACGTTGCTTTCCAAAGGGGAAATCATGCCTGACAAATTTGGTGACCTTCTATGACGAGGCTACAGCATTAGTGGATAGGGACAGAGCAACTGACATCATCTACCTGAACTTAGGCAAAATGTTTGACCATTTGACATGCACGTCCTGCATGACATCCTTGCCTCTAAATTGGAGTGACATGTATTTGACGGAAATGATTAAGAGCAGCCCTGAGGAGAAAGACTTGGGAGTGATGGTTGACAAAAAACTCAACATGAGCTGGCAGTGAGTGCTTGTGGCCCAGAAAGCTAATGGAATCCTGGGCTGCATTAAAGGGAACAGGTCAAAGACAGTGACTTTGTCTGTCTAGTCTGCTCTGTTGAGACCCCACCTGCAGTGCTGTGTCCAGCTCTGTGGCTCTGACATAAGGACATGGAACTGTTGCAGCAAGTCCAGAGAAGGGCCACCAAGGTGATAAGAGCAATGGAGCACCTCGCCAAAGAAGACAGGCTAAGCAAGCAGGGGCTGTTCAGCCTGGAGAAGAGAAGGTTGTGTGGAGACATAGCAACATTCCAGTATGAGAAGGGGGCCCACACAGAAACCGGTGAGGGACTCTTTGTCAGGAACTGTAGTAATAGGACAAGGAGTAATGGGTACAAATGGAAAGAGGGGAAATTTAGAAATTTAGCTTAGATATCAGGAAGAAATTCTTTACTGTGAGTGTGGGGAGACACTGGCACAGGGTGCCCAGGGAGGTTGTGGATGTCCCAGTCCTGGTGGTGTTCAAAGCCAGTTGGGTAAGTAACCTGGTCTAGTGGGAGGTGTCCCTGCCCATGCCAGCAGGGATTGGGACCAGATGATCTATAAGGCCCTTTTAAACACTTAAAATTCTATAATTCTACAATTCTGTGCTGTACACTTTAGAAAAAGAAGGTATGAAAAAGCTCCCAACTGTTTTGAATATTATCTCAATACACTTCAGTAATTTTCATTAACCTAAAATGTAGTTGCCTACACATCTATGTCTGTGTTTATTAACAATAGCCATGTACACAAGAACAAGAAAATAGTATAGGATTACTATTACAGTTCTAGACTGATTTTCCTATGGTCCAAAGAGAGTCTTGAAGACCACAGTTATTCTTGTCATAAGCCATTACAAAAAGTCAAATCCAGGAGGTGACTTGAAGTGTCAAAATGGAAAGGTTTATCCTTGTACTTGCCCACAGAAGAAAGAAAACACAGAGGCCTGAAGATTTTTGCAAGCAGTAAATAAACTGACTGCATATTTTCAGCACTAAAGCTTTCACTAGGAGTAAGTAGATAAGGTTTTGTTGGGGAGTTTTACTTAAAATAGTCTAGTTGCTCTAAGTGAAACTGCATGGTCTCCTCTGCCTCAGGAGATCTCCTAAGGTCAGTGTCTGAGTCATCCTGATGCGAAGGAAAAAAGGATTCTTAAAACACAAGAAGAAGAAAGTTTATCAGCAATGCAGAGCTGCTATAATGACAGTAAGTGAAATAACTTCAACACTGGAAGGAGAATCTTTTACTGAAGCCTTTCATATACAATTTTTTTCTCTGGCTGAAGTTGAGCAGGATGGTGGCAGTAAAAGGTGTCTCTGGCTCTCTGAGCCTGGATGCCAGCCTTGCAGGCCTTGAGTACTGAAGTGTGAACACAACTACATGCTGATCTGTCTTACTACGCTACAGAGCTTGTAAAATATTGAATACACTGATAGCAAAGTCACTTTCTCTCCAATCGAAGCAGAAGGACAGTTGTGGACATGAACTAGTGCAGGAACCAATTGGTTCCTTTCCACAGACAGGGATCCAATCCTGAGTTATCAGAATCACTGTTATTTGCACATCTCTGTTACTGCACAACTTCTGAAGTGTTTTGCACAATCTCCCATCTATTAAAAAATTAGTATAAGATTAAGGTTAGTCTGATTTATCATTGAATAATTCTTAGGAAGAAAAAAAAAGACTTGTAAATTCTGCTGTTATAAATAGCCATGCAGTGTCAAAACTCCACGGATTGCATTGCTACACTACTACCCAGTCATTACACCTTATCTCTAAATACAGCAACAAAGCATTTATGCATTACTTTACATGTCCACAAAAACAAAGCTCAAATAGAGTAATTGATATGTTTAAAACAACTGCCTGGATTTTTTACTCTTCTGTTGTGCTGAATTGCATTATCATATTTGGCTCATAATCTTGTTAGACTTTCATATTTAGTATCATCTACGTTTTCGCCTCAAGACAGAATAAAGTTAACTCCAATGCTAATTGTGAAACAAATCCCAAAACAACAAATGGGTTATGGCCACTTTGCCATCCTGAACCTGTGATTAAGCGAACTGTCAGAATGAGATGCACTTGCTTCGGCGGAAACAACCATTTTACAAATGTTGATTCTGAAGTCGAACGAAGGCACCAAGAGAAAGTGTGGTGTCCACTAAGGTGGGCTCATTCTGCAACTGACATTTCTGCTTGAGAAAAAGAGCGGTTAAGGGGAAATAAATGATCAACTGTAAGGAAACTTAAGACTAGGGAACATCAAAGAATCTTAAGATAGTAACAGGGACTGAAATACAGGTTAGCAAAGAGGAGTAACAGTACTGCTAAAGTTGAATGCCATTCCCTAAGATATATGGGTTTGAATTTTTATAAGTGGGAATGGTTTTATCCATCTCTTCCATGTTTCCATGACAGTATGAACAGTGAGATCCCTCATCCTTATTGCTGTTAATTGGTATAGCTCCACGGGGAGAAGCATAATTTTGACTGTATCTGTTGGGCCATGAGATGGAGAAAATACCCTTTTCCCCATTCCACAGAATCAGACAGCTCCTCCCTCAGGCAATCTCCTTCCTCAGCAGTACAGCTCTTCAGCTCATTCCTTTTATCTTGCATTTGCTAAATTTGCTTGAGACTGGTACAAAGGAGATTATGATAGGTAAACTAACAGGGAAAACTTCAGAAGCAAGCTTTGCCAAAATCCACATTTTCAAAATCAGTGTGGTGGCTTTACTTTTAAATACCCCTTAAATATTTTATAGAGATACCTGGAAGGACTATTTAGTCATTACAGTTTTATAATTATGATATTAAAGACTGTCTTCCTTTCTCAGGCAGAATTCTGAGTTGCAGAGGATCTGCTACAGTAAGATGTTCTACATTTGTCTTTTATTGTGCCATAATGACGGCAACTAAATACAAAAAGGCCATAATGAAACGTTACACAAAAAGGACACAGACCTTCAGGTGACACAAACAGGAAATACATAATAAACCATGTGTCATGCTGCTGCAGCTGTTACAGCTCTTACCAATTTTCACAGTCTATAAAATCTTGGAAAGCACCAGATGTTTAGTGGAAGCTGTCCCACTCTTCCTAGCTTTGAAAGTAGAGGCAAGATTTATTAGTGCTATATACATGTGATTTCGGTTCTGACTTCTATATTTATAAACTAGGTGAAACATGCAACACATCCTGTTGTGAGACAGCCCATTTACTTTCCTCTGCTCCTGCTTATCTGCAGTTCTTTGCTGTTGCTGGATTATTACAGTAACTACAGAACAGTATCAGGACATTCAGTCCAAACTACAGAATTGAGTTATAGACAAACATACCTGAGAGTTTTCTCCTAGTACCATCTTTTGCCAAAACAGTCTGAAATGCACAGATTATGAACTAAGCAAAACTATCTTGTGTATGAATATGCACTAGCATTTGGGATTCCTGCCTACGCAGAGACTGTTATTGCACAAAATTGCTTTTTTTTTTTCCTGGTGCATGGTTCCTGGTATCGGAATAGGGATAAAAACTGCTCATGCATAATTTCCAATCTTTCATAGCTCAGCAGTGCTGTAAAGTGCTGTTGTTCGTTTTAATTCAGTGAGTAGAAGTTTTGTTTGGTTTACTACTAAGGGAATTGCATGTGTTATTAGAAAGCCTCTGACAGCTGTCAGAGACAGAGACAACTTGCCTCATTTCAATCTTTCATAAGTGAAGGACCCTTTTCTTCAACAAAGCTATCAAGGGCCTGAAAAATGAGATAAAACAGAATACCTTTTCCAAACACATGAAAATCTCTGTTCCTCTCCTATGGTCTTCCCCATAAAGTTATAGAGGAGAAGTTGTATAGTTGGAAGAAAGAGGAAATATGATTTAATCTATTTGTACATTGTCTTGTCATCTCTGACCTGCAGGCAAAATTGCATATAAGCCTGATTGACATAGTATTTAATCAATTAGCACGATGTTTTAACATAATGTACAAGGTTTCATGCAGCTTTTCTTTTCTGAGAGCAAGAACAATAAAAACCTGAAAAACATTGATGAAGACAAGGGCTTTGCATTAAAGCCTCTGAAAGTCTGAATCTGTAAGCATTTCCACACTTTCCAACACATATCTCACCCTGCACAGCACTCTTACTGAATTTAAAGCACCAGAAAAGGAAATCTTCTCTTAAGACCTGAAACCTTACCTTTCAGCTTTTGATTTAAACAGATGCATGCCTTGATAAAAAAAACTGTTGTTTATTTTAGTTCAAATGTTTGGAGGTTTTTTTTCTAAAAGTCTAGATTATTGTCTTTGATCAGAAATAGGGAAATTTCAGCTTTTGCTTATTCTTTAATAACAAAGGGAAAATAGCTTATGCAATGTCTTTAATATGTGCATTGTTTTCACATCAGCTCCTACTTCGCTTTCTGATGATGACTGGACTCTTTTTCACATCAGTAATCCCATGGGTATCCTTCCATACAGCACTGTTTCTGATGTCAACTCCTTTAACTGGTACAAGGGAGTGGAAAGGCATGTGTATGTACATCATTTGTTTAGTAGTGTTGTTTGCATGCTATTTTTACAGTACACTCAATGCTCGTTTTCAAATTTCATACTCTGGTTCATTTTTCATCCTGTTTTCTTCTCCCTATCCATCTTGCACTGCTGAGTAAAGCAAAAATCCATGAATGAATCAGAGTCAAATTTTCAAAGTCACATTGGTCAGTAGGGTTTGAAATTCAGCAGAATGAGATCACTTATGTTTTATCTTTCCAAAAGCAGAAAATAACATTTCCTTTTTCAGTTGCAATACAGAAAGTTTTATCCTATTTTTCCCAGCTACATTAATTTTCTTGAAATCCAATCTAAACTATGATGCTCATTAGTGACTGGTATGACTATCTGTTTCTGTTCTTTCTATATTATCATGAGCCTTGTCTAATTTCTCACCCCATCCTGTCATCACCAAAAGCAACTTAAAACTCTTATTTCTTGTTATATATGTTACTGTTATGGGAGGGGTTTTGTTTGGGTTTTTATATTTGTTTGTTTTTTATGTTTTGTGGGGTTTGTTTTGGTTTTGGGGTCTTCTGCGGTTGTTTTGGGGTGTTTTGTTTTGTTTTGTTTTGTTTTTCCTACAGGATAACTGAAAAGCTATTTAAGGGAAATTTCTTGTTTTCTTCTTAGTTTACTTGAGTGAGGAATGACGTGAATAAAACTGTAGTACCAGTTTTCACTAAATACATATTCTGTGCTCCATTTTAACATTTGATTGCATGTTTGGTACTTTCTATTCAGTACACTGAAAGGGAGACATTAACACATTTTAGGCAAGAATAAGGAATTAATAATTTCTCATGTGTATAACTTTTAAAGTCTTTTGCCTATATACTACCAGAATTAAGAACAGTATCTGTCGTGATTTATGTTGACTGGATGTTATACAATGTTATTATTTTCTCAGCTTGCAAAAACCTGGTGTTCAGTTGTAATGCATACTATTTCTGCCATGTTAAGCTTGTTATCAAATCCTCATCCAAATCTTTCTTGACATTTCACATAGCAAGTAATAATTCAGCTCAGAAGCTGTAACACCACACCATTCCCTCTGAAATACAAAATACTAGATGTGACTGGCTCAGGGCAGGGCAAACAGTTATTTCAATACAAGCCAGGAAGGTCAATTAGAAAGTGAGGTGCATCAGTAGTTGCTTCATTCCAAATATTGACCAGCAGTGTCTTCTAACCTCACAGAAGTCAGCAGATATTTGCTATTACCAGCGTTTCCTTTCACTAATATTTTAACTCTTACCTATGAACAGATTCCACTCAGTATCCAAATCAGCCTGATTTGCTAGGCAGCCCTTCATTACATTGAGGCAATAGTTGTTGCAAGGTTTCACAGTGGGAAGTCCTCTGCAGTAAGGGCAGTACAACATCTTCATTAACGCCCGGATGCACCCTGGGGTGGGACTGACCTGCAGAGTTTAAGGCGAGGAGAGAAAAAGAAAGAGAAAAAGGAGGAAATCAATCTCCTGTTCTGTGAATTTTGGGATCGCTGAGATTATGCCTCTCAAGCAGTAAGTGCAGAAGGGGCTGTTTGTGAAAAGAGCTCAACCCTTAATAACACCCTCTTATGAGACTAATTGATTCCTGTCAATTATCTTCATTTAGCACAGCAGCAACTTTCAGGAATGTAAAAATCAACACACCCCTACTCATGACAGTGCTTGTCTCCCCAGCCCTCCCACACAAAATCTACTGAAAAGTGAAGGAAAAACATCCAGGGAATCAGCTGGATAGTAAGAGAGTGATTCTAATGCGGGGGATCCGGAGGAGACTTCTCACTCTTCCTATGTAAGCTAGAACTGTCAGTCACACCATCACTGGATTAAAATCTCATCTTTATCAAAGCACAATAAATCCTAGATAATCTTGACGATTTTTATAAAATTATTCAGAACTGCACCATGACAAAGGGATATAATTCTGTTTTCAGACAAAAATACCCTTCTGTTTTCTCAGAAAATTTTATAATGAGATCTGTCAGGCTTTGGTGTTTTCTGGGCTTTTTTTGTGTTGTGGGTTTTTTTTCTTTTTTGCATGCTTTCAATATCTCAAGTGACAAAAAGCATTATAGACAACAGTCTAATGCATTTCCATTTACATATCAGAATGCCACATGGCAAACTTTAAAGAGACAACATAGACAGTGGAAAGACACCCAATGAGTTTAGGATTTTTAGTCTAAGTCATTAACACTGGGCACAGTTGACAGAAGGAAGCAGTGTGTAGATAGAAATTTTTAGCAATAGGTGTTACAGTTTGCACTAGAAGAGAATGGACTTCCTGGAGACAGAACATGGAGGTTGGGGAAAGGTTTTTGAGTAAGACTGCATTATTTGCAATGATCCTTAATCTCATTTTTCCAGTCATCAAAATGTTGGGCATCTATTCAACAGTATGCCTTCTGTGTTCAATGGAGAGAAATAGCCCTTTTGGTATGTTTTTTCATCTTATCTCTTGAAGGGTAGGATTAATCATATTCTGGAAGACATCCAGTGAATGCTCCATATCTAAATTTGGATCAACAAATCAGTCACATTTGACTACATGTGGGAGCTCCTCAGGTAAATATTATTTTCCTCACTCGCATATTTAAACGTTCCATCTTAGGCTTTTAAAGTTATATGTACAATGTACATTTTCAGGCCAGAATTTTTAACTTGGTTTAAAAGTGCACATTAGGTGCTACTCACAATAGCATCTTGTCACAGTGCAGTGAAGTACAAGTTTCTCATGCTAGAGTGACAATCTAGAACAGTGACAAAGGACTGCAAGTTCCTCAGGGATTTCAAAATTCCTGGACAGGAGATCTCAGAGCAATGACACTCCTTTCACTCCTTCTGTTGGTTTATGAATAAATGCAACACTTGTAATAAGAACTCAAAGAGATTAAGCTTTTTCCTATAATCATGGTAACTTGTGTTGAAAACATGAATCTGACTTTGCACTATAGTGGTACTGGCTAAACTTGTTGATGTGGTTTGTATTATCAGAATTGTACTACAATTTTTTCCTCTGGAATTTGCTTCTCCCTTTTTGATGTTAAATCATTGATCTTCAGAGAACTATGCGGAACATAATTTTTACACCTGATGTTTTTACATGAAAATGGTTCTGCTATGAGATATAGCAGATGCTTCTGAGTATGCTTAGAAGGGATTTTTGCCTTAGTTTCCTAGGGAAGTGCACTTCACTAGCACAACACTGATGGTGTGTGTGAAGGTATATTTAACCACCCTTTTCCAATAGCTTTTGAGCTGTCAGACGATTTCAGTCAAATTTGGCTGAGCACTTCAGGTATCAGTACATTAAGATTTGAGATGTTTTTTCGAAATAGCTGAGAGAAGAAGAGGAAAGGGGATCCGTTATTGCCTTTATTGAGGAAAGGGTGAAAGATGAGGTCAGTTCCTCATAGATATCAAAGATTCTACGTGGAAGAATGATGCTATGAATGACTCCAGGTTAGAAGAAGTACCAGGGGGAACTTTCACTTTATTAAACAGCAGAAAATCCAAATTCAAGAGCTGGACTTTATTATTTTCACTGATCTGAACTACTTTCAGAGTCACTTATCCAACTGTTTTGTACCTCCAAACCTAGAACAGGTCAATTTTTACAAAGAGACTAGCACCAAAGCAGGAAATAAGTAATACAGATTTTTATGGTCAACAAGGGAATTTTCACTGTTAAAGTGAAATTGCCGCTTAAAGTCATAGACATTTCTATCTGTGAGTACTAAGAGTTTCATCTGCAAAGTTCCTTTCAAGCTTAAAATTATGCTTATTTCCAGTTCCAGAACTCTTGCCAACACTAAGTTGTCGGCATCTAGTTGACCTCTAAGTTCAGCTGGAGTCCACATGTTCTCCCATCCACACCTTCCCAAGTCCACTTTGATACCTCTGTTAACAGCACATATACCTGTAGGATCTTGATCTTACATTAAAACTTCCTGGCAATCTAATTCTTGAAAACCATATCTAGGAGAGAGAAGACAGTCCCTGCCTTTATATTATATTTATATAAACCAAATACCAATAGTTACGTGAGCCTTATTTTATAACAAGTGTAATCTGAGAGGAAACTAGCTATTATATCTTGCTCTGACAAACGCACAGATCATATTCCCAGTCTGCTAGGACAGGACCCCAAAAGGCCAGTTGGAATAACTATTTACACAGGCCCTGTGAATCTCGAATTCTTGACACATTGCAGAACTGCTTTAACCAGAACTTCCAGACACAATTCACTGTGAAGTAGTTCTCATGCTAGAGAACCATGTAATGAGAATGGGCAGGACCCAGGTGTCCGTTATCTTCTCTTAATGTTTTTATATTCCCCATAAAAAATGGTGGCATCATAACCATTATTTTACAAGAAAGAAAGGTGCCCTGCTTATGTTAGGAGAGAAGTAATACAGTTTTTAAGAGAAGAGGCAAAGCGATGAGTGCAAGCAGAAAGCAGATGGAGAAGGTTTCTTCAGAGTTCTCTGACATATCTATATCAGCATCTGACATATCTACATCATCCTCAGACAAAGACAAACAGATCCTTGCTGATCAAGCTGGATGTTACAGACCTTGGTTTCAGAATACACTATGCTGGTGACACAAAATACAAGCACAGGTCAGTTGCTGTCTTTTCTGGCTTACGTTCACTTTGCTTACTGCTACAACCTTCTGCTACAAGATGGCCACATCCTATACTACCACATAGAATTTGGCACTATGTCTCCTCTGGGTCCCACTTAGTGTCTGAGTTACTAAAACACACGATATTTTGTGTGGTTATTTTTCAGCTTAAAGTGTTTGGAATAATAGGCATCAGTAATGCAAGTAATGGGAGTAAAAGGAAGTTAAATATAATACTGGGTGTTTTGAAGTGAGACAGGAGGTTTGACAGTGCTTAGATTATACTTGGCTTAGCATTGGAAAGAAGAGAGTGGACCAAAATAAGACAGGTGTCTTCATGTCAGTCTCTGGAGGCACTGCCTGTCCTGCCAACAGTGCTCTGCATGGAGAGAGTCAGACAGAGAGGTCCAAAACACACCCAGGAGGAGGGCTAACAATTAAGCTGTGACCTGAGCATTGGATAAGTCCTGTTCTCAATCTTGCTCCATATTTACCTGCCACTTAGCAGTACTGGTGTACCTTTAGGGACCCAAATTGTAGTTCAGGGAAATATTACCAATAGCACAGCTCCTTTGGAAGTCTTAAGGCTAAAAGTTAAATGCTGTGTTACAGCAGTTAAGTGCCTTTCCGAACCAAGCCTTCATTGAGCAGTGAAAATTCAGTTGTCAGCTTCAGCTGTTTTTTATGTACCTTTATTTTCAAAGAGTACCATCAGGTCCTTTTCCTCCCTTAAAAATAGCTGAATTATCTTTCATGCAAAAAATGATCAAGTTTAGCTAGGAGATTCTGAAGTCTTGGTAAGAGCCCAAACATAAAAGGTATTCAGCTTAGAGTGTGAGTATTTCAGAAAGCTATGAACTCATGAAATCCAGAGATTATCACAGAAAGATGATTTTCAACCACCTTCTTGCTGCTGGCAAATGCTATGAAATGAATTTTCAAAGCCCATTTTTCATTTCCATCTAAAAAAAAATAAAAATTCAGAGTCTATCACACCTAAATACATTTCTGCAGACCAGCTAAAAAGCAGATATTAATTTCATTCAGAAGTATTAAAAACATGCATTTGCTGAGGAGAGCTGTTTTTCAGCTCAGAAATGTCAATGTTTTCTTCTGTAACATTTGTGGATGGATATGGCTTTACTTTTTCCTTTTTTGTCTTTTAAAATATATTGCAATTGGCTACATAATAGTAGTAGCAGAGAAAACTGCATACTTTTCATAGACTTCAAAGTTTAGCCCTTATGTAAATCATATAAATCAATCAGATCACACTGAATAATATACCTGGGGAAATTTCTATAAAGAAGTCATTAATTATAGTATGCTATCTCCCTGACTTACTGGGACAGCTTCATTTTAGTGTAAGCATAAGTGGAATACAGGACATCAGAAAAGTGCCTTTCAGAGATTTCATTGAGCCTAGTAGCTGCAGTACTTGTTACATTGCTGCATTTTGTAATATTTCCTCACAGCTTCAGCTTTACCTAAATGCATGGTTTTGAATACATGCAAAAATCCCCAAAAGCAATATTCTTAAGGGCTTCATTACTGAACATTTGTTTTCCCCTTTCAGAAATTCTAGGAGGAATATCGTCTCATCTAGAAGACAGATTTCGCAATGGTGAACTTGCAAATATAAATAATTGAGGAGAGAACTTCTGTGGGTAAAGCCAGGAAGTGGTACTCTCTTGTAACACTGCATTTGCAGATTGCTTTTTTATGTGTTTGACCTGTTTTTATAGTCAAAATCCTTGGCTTTGTCAGGTGTATCAACATAAATCTTTTTTTCTGACATAAAAAATCAGACAAACTGATTAAACAACTGGTCACCTTTAGAAGGATCAAATATATGACGTATGTTTTCTCTAATTTTATTTATAGGACATTTCTTACCAAAGTAGCTGGTATACATTTTCTGGTAATAAAGTAGGGGTGTTCTTCCAAAGTTACATTAAATATATTTAGACAGAATAAATCCATACTTAGGTCCAGATATTGTCATTCATTGGCATAAACTAAAAGTTGTCAAATACGAGCAAAATGAATCAAAACTGAGACCACATCAAGGGAGACAGATGTTTCTTATGCTTCCAAAGGAACTCTTTCAATTTGAAATCACAGAGTGACTCCTTAGCGTAAAGACCTTGTGGGGGAAACTGCTGCAAGGAAACAAACAATTTCTATCCACTTGGAAATGGATACTCTTTAAAAATACCTCTGCACTAGAACAACCCATAGTTGTTAAGGAGAAGATCATATTTTATTTTTCATAAGCTTTATGAATGTATTAACAACCAGGTTGCTGGATAAAAAATGGAAACTTCTACTTTCTTCCCATTTGGTGTTCAACATGAGTGAGGTATATTTCTGCAATTCCATGTAAATGGCCCATAAGTGGAGAGAATTTTGAAAGGAATCCCTGTCTTTAACACTTGAGTGTTGGCTAAATTATCCACCTTCTCACTCAGCAAGCTGAGGTGTGTCCTGAGCAGGCATGGTACACTGTCTAAGAAACTGAGGCAATGGCATCCTTAAATTGTTTTTTGGATCTCTGTGCAGTCCATCTACAAGTTAATGATACAAAAATGAGTAAGTTTCCCTAGCATAATTTTATTCATAGCCTAATAAACTCAAGAGTTTACAGAGGAGTAGAGTCATAGAATATGCTGAGTTGGAAAGGACCCATCAGGATCATTGAGTCCAACTCCTGACCCTGCACAGGACCATCCCCAAGAGTCACACCATGTGCCTGAGAATATCATCCAAACATCTTTTGAACTCTGTTAGGCTTGGTGCTGTGACCACTTCCCTGGGGAGCCTGTTCTAGAGCCCAACCACCCTCTGGATGAAGAATCTTTTTCCTGATATTCAACCTAAACCTCCCCTGACACAGCTTTATGCTGTTTCCTCAAGTCCTGTCATGGGTCACCATAGAGATCAGTGCCTGCCCCTTCTCTTCTCCTCATGAGGAAGTTGTAACTGCAATGAGGTCTCCTTTCAGCCTCCTCTTCTGGATGAACAAACTAAGTGACATCAGCTGTTCCTCATTCCGGCTTCTTCTCAAGGCCCTTCACCCTCCTCATGTAATAAAATGCTTGTGTATGTGGCTGGGTCAGAGTTTTAACTTGCATATATTGGAATGTCTTGACTAACTTCAAGAAGTCTCCCCACATTCTTCTACAGAAAGGCTAATATATCTGTGGATAAATCCATGGGACAATTCTAGGGCTTTCTGTCCAAAACCACTCCTCCTAGTTTTAATTCTAGCATTTTTATTAAATATTTTATTTAAAATCAAATGGAACATAAGGTTGCTTGTGATTTCAGAAGAGAAGGAAGAAAATCGACCTTTAGTTAAGAATTGGTGATTTTTGCATTCAACCTGCTAGAACTGAGGAAACAAAACCATTGTTTCTGATCACCCATCATAACAGCGATGTAACCAAGATCCAACTGAGATGTATCTTGAAGCACACTTTATAGGGTACACAAGATTACTACAAATTTTTGCCCACCCATCCTAAAAGCTACAGATCCTTTTTCCTTTCGTTTCATCTTTAATTAACTTCAGTGCAAAGATGAAACTCCAGCCCAATCACTTACTACTTTTTGCCATGTGGCTTTGACATTATCTTCTCAACATATTACAATAACTCGGTATTGATTTTGTTGTTGTTTGCTTTTAATACTGGGAAAAGCAGGTAAAGCTTAGCTGGTAATAATGATTGCTCCTTTTGTTTGTTCTTCTCTTCAAAGAAGATTTGCTTACTGTTGGATCCAAATGAGTGATTTTTCTTCTTGCCCATATTTTGGCTGTTTTTATGAGCACCGTGCTACTGCTGAATTAATTTAATAGTGAAGGCACTGAGGAAGTTCTTTTCAGCAGATTTCATCTGAAATTATATCTGTTTGTATCCAATTAGAACTACATAGAAATATTCATTAGATTTTTAATACTCTATTGAAGTACTTGTCATTATATGCTAAGACCTTAGTTCACTGCTTTTATAGCACAATCTGATATAAAAATGGAAGTACTGCATCAGCCAGTCTCAGAGGGGAATTTATGTTGTAGAGGGTCAATTTGAGGATATTTGCTTATATCAACCAAAAGTCTAGTCCAATACTAGCCTGCTAAAGACAAAAATAGCTACATCTTTAACAATTCATAGCATCCCAGATGACTGAAAACTAGAAGACCTGATTCGAGTAGTACAGCTATGTACTAGTCCCTTTGACTTTGTGTTTGAATTATATCAAAACAAAAATAAAAAACTATGGCCAGTTCAGTAGCTGCAAGGTTCTCACAATTCTAGGATAGTATATCTCCAGAATTTAATGAGATAAATAATTTTAATATTTTCATATCCAAGAAAATATTTTTCTAGAAAATGTATGATGTATAGTTCAATACATTCATTAAAGTATTAGAAAAAACTTAGCGCAATAACTCTAGGGAAGTTTTATAATGGAAGAAAAAAAATTACACATTTACTATCTGATACAAACTGTGCAACATTAAAAAAGAAGAGGAATTTTTAGCCATGATCCTCTCCAACTGAGATGTTCTTTTCCAGTATCCATGACTTTGAAATCATGAAAAATAGGGCAATTGCCTCTCTTACTAATACCTTTTAATATTTGAGGCATTTTTCATACTTATTTGGTCATGTCAATTGTGCTCCAGAATGTGTATAATTCTTGAAGGTGAACTAATATTCTTCTCCATTTTATAGATGAAATACTGAAACATTGCAAGCCATTTTTAAAGGAATTTCAATAGATAAAACCTTAAAAGTTAAGCACCAGAATTTTTCAACACTGTCTGTAAGGATTGCTCTCATCTATAATTTGCCTAAGTTATCAAGACGTACAATTCTGAAACTTGCTCTATGAAAAGAATGGCTTGAAGTCTCTGAGAGATTACAGCACAGGGTTGTACATCAACTAATAAATTACTGTTGGAGAGATGAATTGTGGAATTTCAGAATTTCTCTACAGAAGTCAAGAGCAAAAAAACACAAGGACAAAACAGTCAGATGTTTACTTGAGGGAGAATGAAGCTCTTTTTAGAGAGGAAAAGAATAGCTTTCCCTATTTTTGGGAAACTAGGAAAATGACTTATCAAATAATCTGAATACAGAAAATCTAAATTTAGAAAACCACTTGAAAAGTGGCAGTAACGAGTTTTTTTTTTGTGTGTAAGGCTGTTTTTTAGTCTCTTGATTCACTTCTGAATGATCCTTTAAAGTCTTATTTTTTTTACAAAATAAAAGGTTTGAGCACTCAGATATAAATATTACAATGTTCTTAAATCCCACTTCATCTGCCAAAGACATAGTTAAATTCAAACAAACTGTGTGGAAATTAACATTTCTTTGACTTAAAATACTGCAAGCTGAGAAAATACTCCAGGATATGGGGATTTACATCCCATGAGATATTACTGAGCTGAAAAATCTGCCCTGCAAATTTTGTGGAAAAATATTTATCATTCTCATCTGGTTTTAGAGTAATCCCACATTAAACAGAATTTGAGGTGCAGATTCCATCTGTTACTTTTCTAGCATTTCAAGGGCAATGGTAAGGAGAAAAATATCTGAAATTATTTCTTCCATCCACTTACTGAAGATGAGAAGTTTTCTATTACACAGAAACAAGGAGTTTCACAGCTGTTAGACTTTCAAATCTCTTCTGGAACATAAACTTTAAAACACTCTTTTAATAAAAGATAGTTAGTCTGCTCTTTTCCCAAAGAAAAACAAAACAAAACAAAACTGCATCTCGCTAGAAAGGGAGTGTGCTCATTTCTTCCAGCCTGGTGTAGAAATGGCTATGGCCTCCACCAGATAAGAGTGGCTTGGTTTATGAGGAAAACATCTACAGTTTAGCACAAATTACAGGGCTGAACATAGAATAGGATGTGACTGTAGGTAACAGGGACCAAAAATCCCCTGAAACTGGATACTTCAAATAGTTTTCAAAAAGAAAATCCATAAGGACCATCATTGTAGAAGTCCTTAGTGTGATTTGTTCAAGCAGACAGAGATAGTAAAATCTGATCCATGCTCCCTTGCAAAATAGATTCACTTCAACCTAAACACAGGCATCTAAAATACTTTCTTTTTACTTTCTCTTGTCTGGCTATAATCACTAATCCATGTGCAAATATATTCATGTGTATGTTTAAAGTTAAGCCAGAAGAAACCCCTGGTTTGTGCAATTGGAAAAGCAGGAGGATGTTACTGAGACATGATGTGCTGTTGGGGAAGAAAAACATTAACAGATGGAGCTCTGAAGGGATTGTCCAGCAAGCCCTGGGCAGCAGATACTGAAAGGGTTTCCTTCCTTCGATAAGACAGGAGCCTGCCACGAGAGGATGCCTTGGGGACGAGGACTGTTTTCAGCTATTTATGTGTACTAGCCCTATCTTCCCTTGTAAGATATGGAAGGACTTTACAAGATGTTGCAAGGCATGCAGAAACCCTTTGATCCCCCCAGGTGGTCCTGGTATGGAGAAATGCTTACTGTATGATGAAATACAGTGACTGGATTGCCTAAGTCCTAGTTAACATAGCTTGTCCCTCTCATTAACATGTCCTACTTCCTCATTAAGATACCCTGCTCCTCAGTTCTATATATTGTAACACGAGTGATCAATAAATGTCTCAGTTTCTACCCCCAACTGGGATCACATAGATTATGACCGGCCAACAATGTGCAGTTGCCTTGCAGAACAGTCAAGTTAAAACAGGTGTTAAGAAAAAATGGTGAGGGGAAAAAATGCCAAACTATGCATATTCAAAAAAAGCCCCAAAAAACAGGTGGCTTTGTGCTCCCTGTGAGGGAAAAAATATGTTGTAGAGACATAGGTTAAATATTGCCCAGGTGTAAAGAAGAAATAAAAAGGGAGGTTATTGATAATCTGGCAATCGAACCCAGCAGAAGAAAAAGCTCTGAGGAAAAGAGAACTGCCACAGAAGAAGATAATGATCGAACTGAGCATTTAGATGTTTTGGGCAGCAGTATCTGGGTAAGAAAATGACGTGAAGAATGGTCAAAGTCCATCCTACTTATAACACGCAAAAGATTTGAAATGTGGACTATATACCTGAGAGCAGTCTTGCTGACTGCCTGTGATTCACAGCGCCAACCACAAAAAGTACCTGAGAAAAAATCCAGTTTTCTCAGAGAGAGAGAGAGAGGCAGACAGATAGCAAAACTGTTCTGCTCACTCACAAGTACTCACAAGTACCTCTAGTTACGTGCCTATAGGATTTTTTTCACTGACTTAAAAAAGGCATGAAGCAGAGTGGTGCAGGAGGCTGTGGGATGTCTTATTTGAGCAGTGTCAGCAAGAACACACTAATGAGAAAGAAAGAAAGAAATGCATACATGATATTGGCAGTCTTGGCTCATGAGAAGTTATGCAATAATTTGAGGCGACAAGTGACAACTGATTGACCCAACTTGTTTCAGCTCCTTCCTGTGAAACCCAAAAAGGCCGGATAAAACTGTTTAGAGACAGAGTTTTTAGCCTTTAAACAGCAAGGTATTTATTGGTGCAACGTTGGGGAACCCCGAGCTCTCGCTGGACAAAGAGTTCTGAAGTTTTCAGTGAAAAGCAAGACTATTTATACAATTTTGCAAAGGATTACAACATCTTTTCATGCATATTCATAATATTGCACCATCTGATTATAATATTCATAGTAGGTGGAGAGTAGGTGGAGAGAAGGTGGAGCCTGGGTGTGGTCGTCTCTTTTGGGGAATTTTGCAGGGTACATCCTGTTGCCTTCATCCTCTGGGAGGTCCTGTCTTCACTCCTCTTTGTCATGAACTTTTCAACTTTCTCTGTTTTTGCTGATTCTTGCGAGGAATCTTGGACTTGGGCCCCTGTTCCTTGTTCTGTCTCTTAATGTTCTTGTTCTGTTATTTTAGTACATCCTCCTTATTCATCTTATCTCTATGTACACATCTTTCAGGGCATAGTGACCCAAAATTTGTCTTTAACTAAGCATTTTCTCCTAGACAGTTCTCAGTGTCAATATTCTAAGCTAACTTTTAACTCTTGGAGCCCCTGCTTGGCTTCACCTGCTCTAAGAAACATGGATGCAATCATGATGACACTTTAAAGGTGGTCACTGTTTAGTAAGGTGATCACTATCTGAATTAGTTGTCAATGGCAATTTCCTAGACACAGCAAATAAGGATATGTAGATTCCTTGCAGCTGACTTCCCACATAACTGATAAATTGTCTGGGCTACATATCCACAGTGAGAAAAGGGTAGGAACTGGGTAGACCAGTACTGAAAGAGGGTATTCTACTAGAAAGAGAAATAAAATTGTAGGGAAGCTGGTAACTTCAAGTTTGATGTCTTTGTCTATTTGATAAGCCTCATCATATTCCTATTTTGAACATTTTCCAAGGAAATTCAAGTAGTAAAATTCTATTATTGGTCCTGGACTATTTGGAAAAAAGGCTATGGAATATCCATAGAAATAAAATATGACTTTTCAAGTTGTCTGTATTCTTGGTCTTTCTCAATGTAAATCACAAGACTACATAAAGAGTGCTGGGTTTTGAAACAAAACATTCAATCTCATTATTAGCAATAAACTTGTCATACTGTGTCAGAGGCTATGCATACAAAAAATACAGTCATCACTTCATCAAGGATTGTGAAGACTGCTTTAAAGGCTATTTTTTGAAGACCCTCCAGCCCAGCACTAAGCAAGATGTTAGTTATCTGGGACACAACTGAATATAACATTTTGCTCATGCTCCTTTTTAATTTCATTATGTGAATTAAGCACAAGATGGAGCACAACAGATAGAACAGTAAAACAAATTCTGTGTGGATCATATGCAAGTACTGTGATCAAAAGGGAACATATTTAACTATTTTCTTGAGTTCTAACATGAAGAATTATGTCAGATCCTTAAGGTACTCCAGTAAGGATCTAGTCAGATACATTGTTTGGTTCTAATAATGAACCACAATATCTTGGTAATATATTTGGTGTAGCACATAAGCAGAGTGATGTTTTTATAAATAGTTCACTATCTATTTATAGGATCCATAAATGCCCACTGCATTATGTGAGCCCAAGTCATGTGACACCACCTTATAGCTCCATGTTAACATTTCCTCTTTTATGGTCTTTCAAATGCTCGTTTGATTTTCACAGAGCTACTTGTAAGTATAAGTGCCATATATAAAATATTTAACAGATGCTCAGGTGCACCTTGGGATGATGACTGTGGTCTGGAGTGACCTGTTTATGGGATGTGTGCCCACATTTCTGCTGAGTATTGCATTTGCAGTTTTTAGAACTGCATAGTTGAAAGCAAATCTTCATCTCACCATTTAAGCATTTTTTAATTTTCTTTTATTTTCCTTTTAATCCTTTCCCGATAACTTCATCCCTGTAGACATGAAATGCAACAACAGAGGGGTCCTATTTCCAAGACACTCTAAGGCAAACATAGCGTAGAGACATTAATTCCCCTAACAAATATATGTAGGGGAATTAATGCCTCTACAGTAAGAACAAGGCTTCTTCTCAGCATTTTGTGTCTGAGTTGTATACTAAAGAAAAACATAGTCCAAAGTACTTGCACTGGATGACTATATGACATGAAGTCAAGTATATAATTTCCCAGACAATGTTTTACTGAATCATATTAAAACCATCTAATCCTGTGTAAAAGATTCAACTTTCTTCCTCCTTCATACTCAGATCCACATAAACATAAGAAAATCTGAAATCATATATGTATAAAGTAAAACTAGATGCATTGCCTTGTTCCCTGATAGCTGAAGGGTGAACTACAGCAGCAAACTGCCTCTATGATATCTCATATTATAAAATTACACTTAAGGTACTGTAATTTTGGGAAAATAGTTCTAATTGAAAGTAGCATTGCAGCACTGGTTTAAAATAAGAAAGTATCCAACAAAAGAAAATGTGTCGAGTTTAAACTGTTCATTTGTCCACACTTGCAGGAAGCAGATCAAACCTACTGTATTAAATACCTGGCAATCAAATTTCCTTTTTTATTATTATTTTATTTTGAGACAGACTATATGTGCAATTATCTATCAACTCTTCATTTAATCTATCATGAATTTTAGGTTGAGGCAAAAACCAGAAGTAGAATCCACAACCATATGAAAACATTCTTTTTAATAGTTTGTTCCTCGTAAATTCTCAGCAGGTAAGCTCTTATTCAAATTATTTTTTCTTTACTCAAAACTGATTTTTTTTTTTTACTCAGAACTGAGCAGGAAAATGCATTGTGTAGGACTGACTAGTGGCTAAAAGCCAGCAGATCTGTAAGTGCGAAAATTAAAAGAAGATATTAAGCAGGTAAAGAATGTAGCCTAAGATTATTTTCTTTTGCTCAGACATTTTGCCATAGAAATTTAAAATGCAGCAATTTCAGTTACCACTACAAACTGCCATAATTGTATTGATTTACAGTTCTCACTTTCTCAAGTGAAGAAATCTTTCTTTTATGTGTCATCCTTCAGATCTGTCAACAGCCCTTGAAAGTGCTTATCCTATATCATCCTCGGTGGGCTGGAAGTGCTCTGCAGTATGAACTGAAATCCCTGTCCCAGATGCACACTTCCCAGCTGTTGGCTACGATCAAGTGCATCATCTTCTCTTCTCACTTTATTATCTGACACATTCTCAGCTTAAACATTTTATATTAAAAGGATTTGGAAGGCATGGGAAGGAGTAATCACTTCCTCCATCCACTCCATGCATCAACCTGAAAGGGCAGCTATTGTGGTCACATTGTGACTGCATGTAAAGGTGTGATATCTGGGCATTAAACCATCCTGTGTGCTTAAGTCTTCTTTTAGGTGGAATCTGGATCTGTCATGCTTCCAAGGGACTTCTGGTGATTCAGTCGATGACCACACCAGCCCCCACCCCACTGAGCCTATGTACTCCACAGGGCTGATGCAGCCAGTGCAGTTATGCTCTTCATGAAGGACTCCTGAAATCTTGGTTCCGAGACAGAGTGCACATGGAGAAGGCTTGTAACTGTGACTACCCTTGTCCCCACTGGTGTCACTCTTCCCAGTAAACTGTCACAGTCCTTCCAAAATAAATACAGTCTTGATTGTGCAGTGGACTGAACTAGTCAGGAATACACCTGCAGCCAGACTAGGGAAAGGATTTTTGTATTTCTTCCTCAGCACACCAAGTTCTCCTTTAAGAAAGTGAAAGAAGCTCTATAGCTTGTAAAATAAGATGTCAGTCCTTGCTAGATGGCAAAATCCCCATTCATGTTGAACCTGAGAGGACCACACAGATTGGACTGAATCACAATTTGACCCAAGTCTCTAAGTGGAAAATGACTGAATTTACTGCTAGCTAAGTCAGAAAGTCCAGTAAAATACAGTGCTATATAATGGCTACCTGGCAGCAAATTTGTATTTAAGCTACTCCACTGCTGTTTGTCTTTCTCTGATTAAGCCACCTGATTTATAAACATGGCAGAATACAATTTATATACAGCAATATAATCCACCTAGTGGTCTGGTTTTCAGAACCACAAAGATAAACATGCTCAAACCATAAAGGCACTCTCAGTGCCAGATAGCCATTTATAATGCCTGCAGAAAAATGTCTCATCATTACCATCTCCGGTATGGATGAACTGTCAACTACACTATCACAACCTCTTTCCAAACCTTTTAAAAGTAAGGAAAGTCTTAGCTGTGTTCTAAACACTAAGGTATTTCACAAATTTGGAGAGATTTCCTCAGTGCAGTAATATTACTCTCTTTGAGTGAAGGAACATCACTCAAAGATGTTCCTTCAACAACAACAGGAATATCACTATGAAGTTAGTACTACTGTAAAGCTTTGACAGACAGGCCATTTTTTTATTTTTTAAGTGAATATGAAAAATGCCACAAACTTGATTGTTTCCTGTGTATCTAAAGTTAGAACAAATTTTGAGACTGAAAGCTTTGGTCCAAGTAACACAAGCCATCACAAAAAAAGTACAGTTTTGCTGTGCTTATCCATTCAGCAAAGAGTATCCTGCTTACAGTAGTAACTCTAAAAATGAATGCCCTAAGTAGAAAATTAATGATCTACATCTTATAAAGTTGCTGAAACATTTCTAATGAAAAATTATATGATAGAAGATACCTGGTTTCTTTTATAAAGAGCAGTGGAGTGAATGGAATAGATACTGCACTAACAACTACCAAGGTTCAAGTTTTTATTTACAAGGGCAAGTGCAGTGAGGTTCAAAGCTGTTCAAGGTCCCCAGACACACCACCCACTACCTGGATTTAAAAGATTGCTTCCAGAGCAAGGGAAAGAGTAAATTTGCATATGATTACTTAGTTTTCAGAATCTGCACGTAACATAATTTAAGCATAACAGCCAATTAAAGTCAACAATAACTAAAATCTGCAGCACAAGTATCTCTGGCCTAAGAAGCAAACTGGTATTACCTGCTGATTGCCCATATCAGTGAAATGTCATTTGATAGACGACCTGAAAATTAGTTATTGAGGTCTGTTTCAATTCGGTATTTCCAAATGTCTTTTGTCTCTCATCAAAAGACAGTGTTTCAATTAACAAAAAAGAAATCACGGTATAAAAGTAGTCCTTTTTGTGTTCATTGCTTATTTGGCATGTAATTTTGCCACTACAACTCTGCTGAGTTTTTTTCACAAGTTTCATTTGATGGACACTGTTCTATTCTTAAATAAGTGAAATTAAAAATGAAACAGGTTAAAGTAAAAGTTCAACAGTTTTTTACAGCTTATAAAACAATGCTTCTAATGAGAAGTTCTTGATGATAGCAAGCCTTTCAGAATAATATCAGCTGAAAGGCTAAATTTTCCTTCTGAACTAGTCTAGCAAGGGTAAAATTGGTTTCTAGTTGCAACTAGTCATAGAATGATAGTATGATTTAGGTTGGAAAAAACTGTTGAGGTCATTGAGTCCAACCATTTATGCAGCACTGCCAAGCCCACCAGTAGACCATGTCCCTAGACTGACTCATCTTTTAAATACCTTCAGGGATAGTGTTTCCACCACTTCCCTGGGCAACCTGGTCCAGTGCTTGACAAATCTTTCAGTGAAGAAATTTTTCCCAAGATCCACTCTAAACCTCCCCATGCACAGCTTGAGACCATTTCCACCTGCCCTGTTGCTTGTTACTTGTGAGAAAGGATCCAAGGGACTTTGAGAAACCTGGTGTAGTGGATGGCATCCCTGCCTATGGCAAGAGGGTCAGAACTATGTGATCTACAAGGTTTCTTCCACCCCAAACCATTCTATGTATTCCCAATCCATTCTACAATTCTGTGATTCTGTGGGGCCCATCTCACTCTCTAGGTAGTTCTAGAGAGTGATAAAACCTTCGCTTAGTCTATAGCAAAACTTTCCCTCATTTCATTCATTTGATTTTTTCAGCATCCTTCCTTGTCCTGCTGAGTTTTTCCCATATGCGTTACCCCACTGCCAGAAACCTTTTGACTTGAGCATGGTCGGATTTGTTGTTTTTCTCCCCATGTAAGTGAACATCTAGGCTTTCAAGGAGAAGAGAAAATGGAGCTGTGAGGTCAGTTTTTACAAAAAAAGATTAGGATATATTAGGTGGCCCAGACCTGTCCTTCACTATGTGCCAAAACACCAGAGTTCTTCCGTCCACTGGCTACAGCTGTGTGTATAAAACCCAAACACAGTTTTGGCAAATAACACTGTGCAATAATAACAAAGTGCAAAATAATGCTGCAGAAGTATTTCCTTATAGAAGATGACTCCTGGAAGTGGGTTCCTACTATAATCAGCTTTTTACAACCCATATTCCCATTTCTCATTCTACCTACCACAAACATGTCTGGCTGCATAAACATACTTAAAAATGGTGAGATCAGTGACATTGTTGCTGCCAGAGATGGAGCAAAAATAACTGCTGGGCACCTATTATGAGAAGAAAAGTTAAAGAAAAAAAAAAAGACAAACAAAACCACTGATATCCTGAAGAACAGAACTCAGCCTCTCTCTTCTCTTCTCACCCCTCTCTCTCACCCTACAATGTCAAGGGCACTGAAAGACAAGCTGAACCAGAAAGAATTTCACTAAAGCTGGATTTCTTCAGTCAGAGAAAAAGCATTAACAAAATCCTTTACATATTATCTCTCCAATTTAGATGTATATATTCCCTCTGTAGCAGTTCAAAACAGATGCCAAAATCTTAACACTATTACTTATAGACATAGGTGCAGAATAGACAGAGAAAAAAATTTTAATATTATGAGTTTTAACATAATGGTCTTGCTATATTATCATTTAATGGCTAATCACATGCTACTGAATGAGCAAGCAAATCCCTTATGTACTGCATTTAATTTGTTTATTATTTTAATGTCTGATTAGTAAGTGACACTAGAGATGGTTATTACAGGAAGTTATTACATTACTTACTCATCTAATAAGTTGACTTTCTCTCTGTTGTAGGAAAACTGTCAAAATGAGAATAAAATTTGAAGGAGAAAAGTCCACACTGGGGGCTAAATAAGACTTTGCTATCTCATTAAGAGTACAGTACAATGTCTTGCAGAGGTTGTGTTTGTTTCATTACAGGTATTTTTTATTTTTTGTAAATTATATGGGTTATTTTCACTGACTTGAAAATAATACAAAAATAGAATATACAAGACAAAAGAGAGGCTGTGGAGATGAAGCTTTCAGAAATATGATAGGATACAATAACAATCAGATTAAACTCTACAGATTGATTTCACTCATAGCTCTGAATGAAAAAAAAAGTTAATTTTATTCTCTTTATTTGATTAATTGGAACTTAAATGAAGTTTAACAAAGACAAGTATTGAATTTTGCACCTGGAATGGAACAACCTTGGATGTACGTACAGACTGGGGAATGAGATGCTGGAAAGCAGTGCTATGGAAAGGGACCTGGGGGTCCTGGTCGATGGCATGTTGAATGTGAGTCAGCAGTGCCCTGGCAGCCAGGAGGGCCAACCCTGTCCTGGGGGGCATCAGGCACAGCATCGGCAGCCGGGCAAGGGAGGGGATTGTCCTGCTCTGCTCTGCACTGGGGTGGCCTCACCTTGGATATTGTGTGCAGTTTTGGGCACTGCAATATAAGAAAGGTGTTAAGCTGTTCGAGAGTGTCCAAAGGAGGTCAACGAAGATGGTGAAGAGCCTTGAGGGGAAACCGTATGGGGAGCAGCTGAGGGCACTTGGTCTGTTCAGCCTGGAGAAGAGGAGACTGAGAGAAGACCTCATTGCAGTTACAATTTCCTCGTGAGAGGAAGAGAAAGGGCAGGCACTGATCTCTTCCCTGTGGTGACCAGTGATAGGACCTGAGGGAATGGCCTAAGTTGTGTCAGGAGAGGCTTAGGTTGGATATTAAAAAAAGGTTCTTCAGTCAGAGGGTGGCTGGGCACTGGAACAGGATCCCCAGGGAAGTGGTCACAGCACTAAGCCTGATAGAGTTCAAGAAGCGTTTAGAGAATGTTCTCAAGGCACATGGTGTAATTCCTGGGGTAGTTCTGTGCAGGTCCAGGAGTTGAATCCAATGATGCTTGTGGATCACTTCCAACTCATGATATTCTATGATTCTAAATCTCTCACTTCCAACTCATGATATTCTATGATTCTAAATCTCTCACTAAGTGTTTATGGAACTTGATTCCACTAAGCTGTGATTTTTCCGTGAATACTATTAGTATTTATTTAAGATCCTTGCCTTGAGCAAGTCTGTGTTTTCACTGTACCATGTATTATACAAACACGGAACTACATAGGCTCATGTTCTAAAAATGAAAAACATAATCCTGCATTTAAAAGGTGAATTCTGTCCATTTTTTCAGACATCAACATTACAATGACAACCAATCACATTTTTGTAGAATCATTAGGTTGGAAAAGACCTCTAAGATCATCAAGCCCAACCATTAACCTAGCAACACTGCTAATATTTTTCTTAATTGTTGGTTCTTCAAATCTGTGTAGTTTGACAAAAATGCGAGGCTTAGTCCACAAGACAAATTGAACCTGAATTAATGACCATTTTTTATTAGTCACAAATTTGCCAAACAGATCTGATCCAGAATCAAGAGTGTAAGAGTTAATCAAGTATGTAATAAGGAAACAATGCAATTTTGATTGTTCAGTGAATGTTGGTGTCATTTTACAGATGCTTGAGCATTCCCTTATAGATTTCTATATAGCAAGGCCATTGCTGTTGTATTTTAAGTCCCAAAGAAGTACGTAATAGCATCTTCTAGCTTCCAATTAAGTTACTCATTTTAGTATGAATGGTAAATTTACAGTCTACTTCTAGAGATAGTGAAAGAAGGTATTTTAAACAACTCAAGAAGAGTAGGAAAATGGTTCAAAGGTTGATTTTTAAAAAAATGAAATCTAGAGAAATTTTGGTCTCAAAACCTTCAGAGGTTTCTGTACTCAGAATTAATTGATATCACAGTGTATTCTGAATGGAAGAATTAAAACTTGGATGAAATGAAAGCTTGTGAAGCATAATAAATCAATATTTTGCAGCACGCTTTTAGCCATTCCCTACTCATTTATGAGCATGAAAAAAAAAGTGAAGATGGAGCTGGAGACACCAAAATAGAGTGCAGTCTATTCTGGGAACCATTTATAGTGTAAGTAAAAGTGTAATTAAATAATGACTTCATTTCAGCAGGTTCCCATGATAAGAATCAATAGTCAGGCCACTGATCTTGCATTAATTTGCCCTTACATTGTCACTAAATCTTGTCACAGCCACACTTTCATGACACCCTGAACTAACCTTGACTAGAACCTTGCCTTTAAAATAGAATATTTTTTTTCCTTCCCCACTTCAATGGCTACTTTCTGGGATTAATCATATTCAGCAGAATTCACATATACAAGACAGGATCTTCCATTTTATAAGGTGTAACAGGTGTAACAATACTTGCCCAAAAATAACTTTCATTACATTTCATAACATACAATAAGTTTCATTACATGAAACTGCTATATGTTTTAACTTATCTGTGCCTTTGTTGAAAAACTATTTCAAATTTTTACAAATTTTTATTTTAAGCCTTGGAAGTAAATACTGCATTTTGATTTCAGTCATAAATCCAAAAAAGTGTTAGAAAAAACCGACATCCAAAGATACAAAGAAAATAAACTAAACATGACTAAAATGTTGCAATATAATTTTCAAGCTTGTGGCCCTGCTGGTGATGTGTAATTTTTCCTTTTTTTTCTATGTGCAAAAAACCATCTGATCATCTGCAAGTCAGTGATCAGCACCTGCAATCCATTTTCATTTTGCTTGGATTGTATTTCCTGGCTGAGACTTTCTACTGCTGCAAATACAAAAGGTTTTCCACTCCTTACAGCTCTTTACAGATTTGATAAAAAATGAAATGCTTCAGAACATTTTGTGGATACTATTTTACAGCTTTAAAACCATATGAATGCAAACATAAAGCAGCTCCCTGTCCAGATGATACAGTAGAATTTATGAAAAGACATAATTTTCACTTCAGGGTTTTTTAGGAAATGTGAAGCCTCAATGAATCTTTACCATTCTAGAAGCACAATATGTGCTCTTTCAATCTTGTCTAAAGATTTCATATTACATAATTTCTTCTTGGGTGATACTTCATTAAGTTGCACAGAAAGCTCATTATGCCCCCACTCTGAAAAAGTCAATACAATAACTGGGTCTTTTAATAAAAATAATCAGTTTCAGATTCTTTACTTTCCTGGAGGCTTAAAAGCACACTGGCCTTTGGAACTCAGTGTGATCTGACTGCCTTCTCAGTCTGTATCCATGGAGGGCCTTGTCCTACATCTTACCGTCCGCGTTTATGCTGGTGCCAGATGTGGTCAGGTTGCTTTCAGCCAGATCCTGGAATATTTTCCCGCCTTTGACTAAGCAAAGGGATTTTTTTTTTCTTTTTACTAAAAAGCTGCCTTAGTTTCCAGACTCAGCATTGGTCCCTGAAGCTCAGCAGTCAGACTATGAAGATGGTACCAGCAGAGCAGAGACAAAGGGAGATTTGAAAAGCCTGGTA
Organism: Campylorhamphus procurvoides; assembly: GCA_013396655.1. Taxonomy (NCBI): domain Eukaryota; kingdom Metazoa; phylum Chordata; class Aves; order Passeriformes; family Dendrocolaptidae; genus Campylorhamphus; species Campylorhamphus procurvoides. The sequence continues at coordinate 995,821 of WBMV01004981.1, read as the reverse complement.
TTTTTTGCTGCTTTATGTTCTTGTATCTATGCAGTGTGAAATAGGGAAGCACAAAACCTGGTGATGTAATATTTCACATGATAATATCCATAGCAAGGAACTCAGTTATGAGGAGTGAAAGAAACTTTGGCATCTTATATTTTTAGCTTTCATGAGTTTTTTCAATGGCTTAGGCTGGAAGGAACCTTGAAGACCATATAGTTCCAACCCCACTGCCATGGGCAGGGACACCTTCTACTGTAGCAGGTTGCTCAAAGCCTCATCTAGCCTGGCCTTGAACACTTCCAGGGATGGGACATTCACAACTTCCCTGGGCAACCTGTTCCACTGCCTCACCACCCTCACAGTAAAGAAGCTCTTCCTCAGGTGTAATCAGAACCTACACTCTTTCAGTTTAAAAACAATGCCATTGTGCTATCAGAGGCCCTTGGAAAAAGTCCCTCTCCAGCTTTTCTGTAGGCCCTCCTTAGATACTGGAAGGCCGCACTGTTCCCCTGGAGCCTTTTCTTCTTCAGGGTGATTAACCCAAACTCTCTTGGCCTGTTTTCATATAGAAGGTGCTCCAGGGCTCTGATCATCTTCATGGCCTTCTTCTGGACTCAATGGAGCAGGTCCACATACTTCCTGTGCTGGGTGTTCCAGCAATGGATGCAGTACTCCAGGTACTCCAGGGGTCTCAGAGGAGCACAGAAGAGGGGAGAATCTGTTATATGCTTCTTTTGATGCAGTCCAGAATGTATTTGGGTTTCTGGGCTGTGGGTATACACTGCTGACTCATGTTAATCTTCTCATCTACCAACTCCCCAAGTCCTTCTCAGTAGGGCTGCTATTGACCTGTTCCCTTGTCCAGCCTCTATTTGTGCTCGGGATTGGCCAAGCCCAGCTGCAGGATCCTTAATTGGCCTTGTTGAACTTCATGAATTTTGCAAAGACCCACTTCTCAAGCCCATCAAGGTCCATTTGGCCTTCCTTCCCTCCAGTATGTTGACCACACCACATAACTTGGTGTTTTAATACAACCTTCTAATTAGTAGTACTATATCCCTTGCTAAGCATTTGGTTTGCTGTTCTGTACTCAAGGTCACTCAGACACGAGAGAAAGCAACAATTCAACAAGGAACTGATACAAAATACACAATCTTCTTCCTTTTCAGAGAAATCATTGCCACACAAATGTGCACTTATTTCTGTCTCAATCTTTATTCATATGGATTAATGCCTGGTTTTGTATGACCAAAGAAAAGGTTTATTCTTGTTACTTTAATGGACAATGGTTCTATAAAATTCAGTTTTAGAGGTTCAATAAAAGCATGATAGTGAGTAGTAAAGCTTAATCTACTCTAAAGTGTTATCTAACATCCATATAAAAACATGAGAAAATTTTCAGGAGAGTTTGACTTGAGAAGCCAGCATTACATGTGCTTTGTCCATTTTCTTATTGTCAAATATCCAAACAGAAACGGATGATTTTCTAGCACTTTCCGTATTTAGCTGATATTATCTTCTTGTAATAGACCAGACAGGGCAACTAAACAAAGCAAAAACATTGACATAATGTTGATAAACTAGTGCCTGCCATTTCATTTTCACATCAGTCAGGGTAAGCAGTACCTCCATGAAGAATCAAGAAAGAAAAAAAGGAATTTATTGCCACTAAAGAGTGGCACACAAGAGTGTTTCAAAAGATACACTGTATCTCATCTCCTTTTTGGTTTTGACATTATTATATGGTAGAGAAGATATAGACAGGAGGGTTTACTTGTAGACAGGATGAGTTAAGAGTTAAGGAAAAAAAATATTCCACGTTCCATACTGGCAAACTAACTAATTTTTTTTTCTCCTGTAAGCTAATGAGACAAAGCTAATATCTGCCTGTCCTTCATCCCATAATACACTTATTACAAAACCACTATTCAAATTGCAGTCACATCTTATTAGACAACAGACGGTTTTATCTAAATTGGTTAGTTAATTCAGGTTCATGATTTTGTATTAGTAAAGTCACAGCAATGAATCAAGCCTTCCTAGAACTCTTAGTGAAGTCAGCCATGTCTTGTAGCTAATGACTGCTGTTCAGCAAGAAGTAACAAACTTGAGTAAAGACCACTTGTATAAAATATGTTACGTGGGTTCCTTATGAATCTTCGTTATCGTGCCCTGTAAGTGCATTTCTTCTACCAGTGATAGGCTTCAGAGTCTATTTTCCCCTTGTGATGTATATACTAACTCCATAAAAAGTAAATGAAGATAATTATAATGGAAAAATCTGTGAAACCAACATGACATTCTGCTTTTATTTTACAGAAAAGATTTATGCTCACAAACAGGAGTTCATGTCAAACAAGCTTTTCTAAACATATAATAATTTTTCAGCTTTAAATTTTCAGTTAGCAAAATATTTTTAAAAATATGAACAACAGAAAGCTGGCTACAAGAACTTTCTGATTGTCATATGCGGAAGTTTAAGTTCTATCTTTGCCACATGCTTTTATTTTTCATCTAAGCACTTATGTGAAATTGAGCACAATAACTTCTGCTTCAGAAACTCTAATCTAAAAGTCACATTCTTATCTCCATTATGCTAATTCTGCAGATAGAAAACTGAACTACTCACTGAAGACAGTATAGTGTAAATGTTCCCTTTTTAAGTAAACATTAAGGGAAGGCATAATTTCCAGTGACTCAAAATCTCTCTTTCCTGCAGTGCCTTTTTTCATGTGGCCTGTAGATCAGGTTCTGAAATAGTTATGCTGCCCTCTTCACAGGGCTTATGCACTTCTGCATTCCCTTAAGAGAGCTAGTGCTCCCTGCAAGTTACCGTGCAGTTCCAATGTCTGGAAGCTATTTAATGAGAGGTTTTCCTCTGAAGCAGTAGCTGTATAAGCAGGCTAATCTATCACAACAGCAAATTTAAAAAAGTTGCAAGCCCATGACCAAAAATCTAAGGCAAGCCCTGCCCGATGTTGAAATACCCTAGATGTACAGCTGGTTCATTTTGTATACAAAAGCCAGTGTCTGATCTACTCTAGGTTTATGGCATGAATTTGATGGCCATGCTGAAACAAGATTAACAATAAGCTGAACTTTCCACATCTGAAGCAAAAGATGAGGATAGTTCTTAATACATGTTCTTAACACAAGCAATTTGTGCTTAGGGAGATCCCAGCATGGAGTTGTGGTCAAGTAATCTGCTCTGATTGAGGTCTTACTGTGGAATTGTCATCAGTCTGCGCTGGTGGCAATGGACTACTCTTTTGAGGCAGCCCTTTACCTAGGATTGGCACAAACTGTTGCTGAAAGCCTGAGGGTGAACATATATGGAAGCTAATGGCAAGAGTGGCAATGAAACAGTCTTCATTGGATCTGGAAGACAAAATGGATGTGATTGAAATCACACTTTCAACATTCAGTAACATTTCTTGATTCAGAGATAATTAATCTGGAAACAGTTGAAAAATAACTGATAAATCCTAATAGAAGAATCAGAAAAATACCTAATAGTTGATCCACCCAGACCTGGGGTTTAATATTAGATTCCCAAGTGACAATACCTTCTGAGCCATTAACTAACAGCTACACTATACACACACCACCAACTACAATAAGCATCCTGTGCAGAACAGAAACTGTTGTAATGAAAGAGGACACAGGTTTTGATAGATAACTATAACTCTGCTGGTAGTATTTGCATGCTACAGGTGTAACTTGAAGTTGTCACACTCATAGAAGATGAAAACCATCAGAAGCAACAAACAGTTTCTAGGAATAAAATCCTGATTTGTGTGAATTTGAGAGGAAGACATCACCTGGCCTCAAGGGCCAGACTGCCATTTGGAAATTCACCTAAGCTGTCAAAACAGAGCTCTGAAGGTAAATAATTGAAGCTGAAGTCCCTCCTGAGTCAAACAGGAATAAATCCTGAGTATTGAACAAAGCAGTGCTGTTTTTTAAACTCATGAAGATGCTTTTTCTCATCCACATTCTAACAACCTACACTCCCCTTACCACCCTCTTTTTTTTTTGTTGTGTCGATTGTTGTTTTTCATTGGCATAATGATTTATTTGCATTAGATTTCAGAAGTGAAGATGTCACGTGCATGAAAGGAAAAAGAATTTTGAACCCACATGCTACAGTTTTTCATTTACATTAGACAATGCATATGACACCTCATAAAGAAGATAAAAAGGCACGTCTCTTTGTTGAAGTGAAATACACTTACAATTCAAAGAAGAGGAAAAGGATTTGCAAATTTTGTGCTTTGTCTGGAGACTGCTACTGTATATATTTAGTTCTTCTCATTAAACAGGCCCAATTTTTTTGAGTTCTCTGGCATGATAATAGTTCCCCTCTAGTGTTATTTAATTTAAATTTGATTTCCTTTATACTTGATGCCAAGTTTTCTGCTTTTTTGATTATCATTTGTAAATGATGAGTACAAGGTGGGTGTTAAGAGAAACATGATAAATTACAAGCTATCAAAAAAATTGCAAGTCCTAATTTATGTGAAAAACTGAGGTAGGTATGTGGGCCAAGATTTAAAAAACAACCAACAAAACATCTAATAACCTGTAACAAAGTTGAGTCTTTGAGAAATTGCATCTAACAAATCCTATTAACTTGCATGGAACAGACTGTCTGCTCAGTCCTGAAATCTAGATTGTTACACTTAAGAATCCAAATATGGGGTTAATACCATCAGTCTCCTATAATAAAACCACAAACCCTCAAAGAAACAAGAGAAAGAACTCCAACATTTTCCACTAAGTAATTTTTAGCCAGTTAAAAAGAAATCAAATGTTTTATAGAATTCAAAATAGGATGACCATTTAAAGGTGTGAGAAAATCAAAACAAAGAATGACACATAGAAACTCCTCTAGACAACAGAGAAAACATTCAATAGAAGTATCACATAAAGGTAGAGAAAGACTACTTGAGTTTAAATACTTACCTGCTGCTATATCCTACAAGTGTGCAATGTCCATTGAAATAGGCAAGTGCAACCTGAACAGAGTCAACTGCCTTGAAAGCTTTTATGCTTTTAGAGTGCAATGAACTGTAGTACAAAAAGGCTACTCTAATCCACAGAGGTAAAGTGTTTTTGAGAGTGATACAACCACTTATGATGCCACAAATTTCATAAAGATTCCCTGAAAAATGAGAGAAATAAAGCAGTAGAAGAAGTCATTGTACATATAGGGGATAAGGGATCAATGACAATAGCATGGTAATGCAACAAGAAACAAAGAGTAGTTTTCAGTGAACTGAAGCTCCTATGTAGTTGTAGGTATGAGTAATATGGTTGCAGCATGTGCAGGCTTACAGAGTTAGCTGGTTTTGTCTAGAACCTTTTTCATCTCTTTTTGTCCAAACTGAAGAACCCCACTCCTCTTGCGCGTCCCAATGCCTAAACCAAGGAGATCTCCTGTGAAAAGCCCTTCTCAAGTCCAGTAGAACTAAAACTTCTGAATGCTCTTTTGACAACTCTTTCCTGGCTGTTTTACACAAGTTTTAAACACATAGGGAGGTTTCGGGGTGGGCATAGGGAGGTTAGTCGTCACTGTTTAAGGCAGCAGTAAGCCCCTGAGGCACCAGAAAATGGTCTGGGGAGCCATTAAACATAGAGAACTTGCCTTGAACTACAAACATTTTTAGAATTATTTTCAAACAGTTAAAGTGCATAAAAAACAATTCCCTGAGAACAAAAAAATTAAATCAAAATGAAAAAATTATTGCAAATAACAGTCTGCAATTTTGAAGCCATCCTCTGGTGCCCCAATATCTTCTACCAAGCATCTCTTACCTTGTATCTTCACTTTTGTTACATGATTGTTCCTACACTTTTTAAATGTCCTCATTCCTGCCAATACTTCATGCAAGTAAAGCACTTAACTTTCTTAACGTCAAAGAATTCAATTTTTTAACATGCAATTCTCTTATATAAATGAAGTTTTCATAAACTGAAATCTCACTTTATAATTCAATACTGGAAGTACCTATAACTCACTCAACATACACTCTGATGTTATTAATAGTTTGAGTTAAAAATCAGGATGGTTTATCCATAACAACAATTTTTCCCCTCTGTCTTTATAAGGCCATTGGATGAATGGCAATTAATCTTCAAATACATGTATATCACTTTATACCTGTCATGCGATAATCAAAACAGTATTGAAATATAAAATGAAAAGCCTCTGCCAGCATTCTTATTCTTGTCTTCTACCCTAAAGTTCTATGATTTTATGATTCTTCCTCTAAAAGAGAAGATTTTAGAATAAAAGATTCAGTAATTAAATGAAACTAGGATTATCATCATAACTAAAAATAAGGTAACAATGTGAAAATAATGTGGAATGAACTCTTTTGATTTTTTAAAGAGTTACCAAAGACTGGTATATATTAGTCAATAATAAGAGTATCATCTTGACCAAAATCCCCAAACACTGATCATCTAAAAGACTAATCAAGTGATCAACATCTCTTTTCCTCATTCTTGTTTAATTTACAAGAACCAAATTGTTCCCAGAAGCAGCCTTGACACCTTGGTCTTGGGTAAGAAAATAAGGATGGTCTGATTTTCAGTCTCTATTCAGAAGGCAGACTAATAAGCATTTTGTCCATGCAGGGATTGCTGCAGGATACTGGCTTCTGTTCCTACCATCTGATGGTTATCTGGTGGCCAGTGTGAGAAAAGGAGGCAAGCTACTGAGCTCCATTCATCACAACACCACCATTATGTTTTGCATTACATGGTGTTCTCCATGGCAAACTAATCTCAGAAGCCCTGTTGTGCAGGCTGAATCTGTCTGTTACCCAAGTCAATCTCCAGGAAAAAAAAAAAGGAACATTTACTTCACTATTTGTAACAATGTAGTTCTCTAAATGCATATGAAAGCTGTGTTAAAATTGCACTGGCTGATCTTGGCCAAAAATGGAAACAAGCACAAGGTATATTCCATTCCCAGGGAAGACTTATGTTGCACTGCAAAGAAAATACAACTGACACTAAGTAATTCTGAAGGGTTTTGCCTTTCTGTCCAGAAGACAGACTGATGAGCTCTCTTTCGCAGTGGGAATGTAAGTCTGAATTGCACTGCATGAAATTACACTTGCCTAAGCTTATCGGAGAAACCACCTGAAAATGACATACGACTCAATTTGTTGAGAAAAAATAGCAAAGAATTCTGGGATGGTGAAATGAATCTTTCCAGCTTTGAAGTTTCTGGATAGTTTTTTACAATAACCATAAAACAGAATAAAAGAAACTACAGATCAACCTTCCTGTAAAGTAGAGATTTGCTGATAGTTGACTGTTTTCTACTATTTCCAAATTATAACAATATACATTTAGGATATTTTATTGAGAATATTGTTTTTGTGAGAAAACTACTAAAGTAAAAAACAAAAACCTTTGGCCATCTGGCCCATATTCTTGAGAATCTAGATTGTTCTTCTCAGTGCAAATCCACTTCATGACTCTCCTGCAGGAAGAAGTTAACTCTTCACCATGTTTGCAAGGTTAGTACAAAACTAGATAGGAAGCTTGAGTTAATGTGTGAAGAAAAGTTTCCTTTTCCAAGTTGCTTTTCTACCTAGTTTTTATACCCTTTGACAATTGCTAAATAACTCCCCATTCTTGAAATTTAGTTCCTCATATTAGACAGTTCCTACATAGCGAATAAACTTGTGCTCATTTAGCTTCTTCTTTTTTCTTTAATATATATTACTTGATATAATTTTCATGTTAATGAAATAACTCTAATTTCAACAGTTTTGTCTGGGAATTTTATTTATTTGTTTTCTTTGGGTGTGTGATTGCTAATTTTCCTTATGAACCTTCAGAAAAGGATTTTTTGCCTATGTTTTCAGTCTCTTTCTATTTCCTCTAATTATTTATCTGCTTTCTCCCTGGCTAAGACACCTACACCTTTCAAACAATATCAACTCTGTCTCTGAGACAATTTAGAAAAATACTTTTGTGATAGAACTGACTTTATTACCACAAATAAGATGTCTTTCAGCTAATAAAAAAAAATCTTTTCAGGTTCAATAATATGTTAACCTTGTATGTTTTTAATGTCATTCAGTGACCCGTCCCCATTCAAAACAGAGTCAGACCTCTGTGCTTCTCTCTACTTATTTGCAACATAAGATACTGATCTGAAGCATGAATAATTATACCCGGACTTGCTCCTCCTTTTTTCCAGTGTTCATTCAGAAGAAAACAATATCACATTGGTGGTTTTCAGGTCCTTTGAACTTTTAAACACCATTAATTTATAGTTCCTAGTAACAAAACTTATTGGAAACCTCATTTGAGGAGCTCAGAAATGAGGAATTTTCAAGAATGAGTCCTATAAATTCCTCCATTCTTGCTGAAGTGAAAGAAGTAAAGCAAATTTCACTGTTTTGTCCAGTAGACTTCAGCACTTTGGGACACTGTTTCTTTTCTGTCATGGTAAGGCCATTTCTGTGTATTTTGTTTGTAAACAAAAGCACCTCCCTGAGTTTTACTCACCATGAAGGAGAAAGATGCAAAGTGAATCCCCAAAGACTTTGGATATTCTCAAGAAATGGGCTGTTAGACTATGTCCCAGTGGATCATATTACTTTTAAGATCAATGCCCTCAGCCTAGGCCAAAAGAGCAGAATGAATCCAAATTTCTAGTTTCAGGTAAATATTCCGTTGTCCACTTTCACCAAGTTAGTGAAAATGATGGAAATATGAGATGCCACATCTCCCTTGGTGTTCATGCCAAGGCTGTGGTGCCAGCTCTGGGTTGTTGGAAAAGGTCTGTCTGGTGTTCATGAACGCCCAGCTAAGCCACAGGCATCAGCACATGCAGGGGGAAATAGCTCTGTGATGTCTTGATAACTAAATAATTAATAACCATCTTCCACATAAAAGAAATTAATGTCTTCATGGAGATCTTTGATGCTCTCTTATTCAACCATATGGTATTGGAATAGGACACTTGCTATATAATTAAGATAATTTGTTTTGTCCATTTAAATCCTTGTCCTGTTTACTCAATCTGACACATCTCAAAAAGTTTAAATAAGAAACAGGGAGAAAAATAATCAGCTGGTGCCCTCTGCAAAATCAAATATATATATTTGGATTAAAAAATATGTCTTCTCTACAGTGCAAAGATACAAATGGGAAAGTCAAATTGAATTGCAGAAAGAAGTCTTCTTTACCAAAACAAAACAAAACCTAATCCCTAACTAAAACAAGCTAAATAACAAAGACTTAAGGGAAAAAAGCTGTATTTTTTATCAAATATGAGCATGTGTTGCAACAGCTTGGGTTTTCTTTTTGTGACACCAAAACCAAGACCTTTTGTTTGTGCACGCAATGCTTTTGCAGACTGGTACATCATCGCTGTCCCATATGCATGCTTCCCTGATACAAACATGACCTTGTGCTCCAAAGCTGCCATCTCCTGAAAGCAAAGCATTCACTGCTTCCATAAGGAACATCATGAGCTGTGCAAATCAAATCAGTTGTAAAAAATGTGTATAGATTTCATTGCTCTAAACTGGCATGTGTTCTGCCACCTGAAATGTGAGTTGCTATGCTTGTACCACAAGACAAGGGAGCCTAAATGATGTTTGGAGAAGCAAATGAGACTGGGCAGAAATAATAGCAAAGCAGCTATGCATGACAATATCACCTGCTTTTTGTCCTAATCTTAGTAGCAGTGCCAATTATAACAATGCAAAATAATGTTTAGATGTTAATACTAATTAGTGTCAGAAAAAATGAAAAGCAATCTCTTGTTATAAAGGTCAGTGTTATCGATCTTTTGTTCTCTTCTTCCAAGGGTCAGAAGCCTCTTGACAGTAGTGCAGCACGGAGAATATTACACACTGTTTTTAAGAAAACAATTTCTTGTCTTATTTTGGCTGTTTTAACCAGAGAAGCTGGGTTCTGGAAGACTGAACTGTGTTTATTCAGTAACAGGAACTTTGATGCTGTAGGACCTCTAATTTGGTCATGCTTTATGACCTTAAAAATGACTTTTAAAAAATTTGCTTCCTTATCCTAATCAGGGTTGCCCTTCCAAAACACAAGCAGATTATAAGAAATTTGAAGCAATATTAAACTCTGTACACTTAAGGGCAAAATTCTATAAATATGAACACCTTGAAAGAGAAAAAAAAATCTAATAGTCTATAATTTATTTATTTCTGCATAGAATAACAATTTCTATGTTTATTTTGTCTTTGAAAAATCTAACTCAACTTTCAGACTACTCTAAGCCAGAATGCAATCAGATCAAATTCTATCAATCAATCTAAATAAATTATCATCTTACACAACTTTGACTGCAAGGCTGTCATGGAAAGGAGTAAAAAGAATGAATTTCTATACTTAATGAAGTTTAAATGACAATGAAGAAAAAGTTGAATAGGTTTCAATCAGGAACAGTAATCCTAAGAGGGCCACCTGACAGTTACATTTAATATGCTAATGCTATTACAGTACATGAAATTTTCTATTCTTCCCATAAAGGTCTTGTTAACAGTAATTAAATGCTAATACATTCAGCCCTGTAAAGAAGAGATATGGTGAAGTTATTATCACTAGAATCAGTGGAAGACTTTTTTAAAATTAGTATCTGAATAGTAAAAGATTGAATTCTCACTACACAGGGACAACAAGGCTGATGAGGTCTCTGTTAAATTACATGCAATAATACCTTTTTCATTAGAATTGAAAACATTAATGTAAACCACTGATTTTACTACTCAACAGGTGACAGGAGATGATACTAATCCTCACCCCTTCCTACCCTCAGCATGTTTTACACCCAAAAGCAATGGGTGACCTGTGCTGCTAACTTTGGAGATCTGTGCTTCAGTCCCTAGTGCTGGCCATCAGTCAATCTCCTGAGCGGGGGATTAGATGAGTGGTAGGTCTTAAATGCTGCAAAAACACTACTTGAGTAGCCAAAAAGATGACCCATTGGAGAGTGCACACTGCCACGGTAGGTTGGTCTGACTGAGATAAAAGGCATGACTGTCCTCAGTGTTGTAACCCTGTCTCTTCTTCTTAAACTCTGACAGATTATGACTTTCAGTCCCAAAAGTCCCTGGCATTTTGTCAAAATGAAAGGCAATCACATTCATGCAAAGAGTTCAGCAGTTGTATAAAGAATATTTTGATAACCTCTTAAAAATATTAGTTTAACATAGTTGAAGTAGATTCTTTACAAAGAACAAGCACTGGAATTACACAGCATGGTTTCCAATAAAAAATAATTGGATTCAGCCCATAAGACTAATTAAGATTGCCACAGCCTTGTTGGGATCCTAATGCTGGTTTAAATACTTGCTCATAGGATTTCACAAAGCATTCATTTGAAAAGACATTTATTTGCATAGATAAATGTATATCAGCTAATTTAAACACAGAAAGAAAAATGAGGTCCACTTATAACTTAAACTAGGTAGAAACTTAAAAACAAATTCATTCAGTTTAGTATTTAATGAAGTCCTAAATCAAAACTGATGGGATGAGAATATAGCTATGGGGAATAATCACACACAGAGCATGTCAGAGATTGTTGTTCCTTAACATCTTGGCCCTGCTTCCATAGTATCTACCATTGGACATAAATACTTGCCAAATATCTAAAGCAAAATTCCAAGAAGCTAAAAAGTGCTAAATAAGTACTGTAAATCTTCAAGTTTGCAGTGTATCAGCTTAAAAGTTCAAAATTTCAAATTCTGGTGATAGCAGACAATTTCACCAAATATGAGACATGCACAGTTTCAAATGTGAAAAGGAGAAGGATATACCATATGAAAACTGCTAAACATTAACTATATTTTATTTCTTTATGTATATATTTTACTGTTCTAACACTTCAATGTAGTGACATTGAGTTCCTTTCTATTCTGTGCAGATGGACAACAGGAAACAGTCTGTTATTTGTTCCCTCAAGCATTTCCAATTTCTAACATGATAATAAAGTAGTTATATTTGGGAATAGACAAAAATGAGTATACACTGGTAAAGTTCTTGTGAATCAGTAGATAAACTTCATGTAACTCACATCTTCTAAGTAAACATGGAACCAGTGTGGGTGACTGCCATCAAAATACAATTACTTCACCTGATTTCCAATCAGTAATGATAAACAAAATCTCATGAAACAGAAATGCCACTGAATGCCATTGACCTACTTCTCCTAAAATTATCTCCCAAAATTGTCTTAGAGACTAACTTTATTTACAGAGAGAGATGAAATAGCATTTGTGCAATGATAGGAGAGAAACTCTTCGTCTTTTTCCTTCCCACTCCATCTTATCTTTTCACATACCTGGAAAAAACCCAATGGTTGCTGTAACTACCGCATGGCTTGCAAGCAGAAAAGAAAATGAGATAAAATGATTGCCAAGTTTTTGCAACATATGTTGCTTTCACTCCTTTAATAATTTCTGTATTCAATTTCCTCATCTGTTTTCCAGACCCTAATGTCCTCCACCTGCAGTTCTGCCAGGTATCAGTGCCACCTCATATAGATAAGCAGGAACTTGGCTTAATGTTGAATGAAAGAAGGTGCATTTTGTCATATGGTAATGTTTCTGAAGAGAGCAACTGAACATACTAAGTCTCCTATAATGTACTTAAATCAATACTTTTTTTTAAAAATTTTAGATTGGTTGAGATTTGATGGGAAAGGATTAAGAAACACTAAATCAGGTTCCAGGCACTTTCAGGTTACTTGACTAGGAATTATGGAGCAAGTTGTGAAAGCTGTCTTCTTTTAGAGTTGGAGTTAAAATTATCTTCAGTGTTAGCATTTCTACCACTGTAGAACTTGCTTAAAAAAAGAAATCACAAAAATGGGATTTTGTGCAAATTCTAGATAGGGCTTTGCAAGAGTTAATTCAGGAATCTCTAACAAAATCTACAGGAACAAAAGATTAATTCATCTAGACTGAGAAAGAAAATCTTGCATGTGTTCTATATCTTCCCATTTTTCTTGGGCAATGAGGACTTGCTCGCTCTTCCTGGAAAACCCAAGCAAAACAATTATTTTCTAGTAGCAAGATGCTTGCAAAAGGAAGGAGTAAAAATTACAGTACCAGTTTCTGGAAACATTAAGGTCTTCATATACAGCACAATAAACTTTGCAAAGTTAGCAGATGGTAAATTTTGTGCCATTTGACATAACTAGACTCTTCCTGATTGTTGTCATAACACTACTGATGAGGTGGATGATGGGAAAATCAACAAGTTATTGCTTATGCCTCAGCTTTCAAGTCTGGAAGGAAAAGTACATGTGTATATTTTATACAAAACATGATAATTAAGAGGATGCTGAACTTGTTTTAAATTAGTTTTTTCTGGCTCAAGTCACATATTTGCCGACATGGAGATCTAGCATTCCTCTTTGCTTCTGAATCCAACATTATGGCTACATGCCAGTTCCAATACTAACACTAATTCTTTTGAGTGAATATGAATAGAGCTAGAAGAGAAGGAGAAGTGAAATTTCTCTTTTTAAGTGAATCCAGGCTGCCATATATCTTCAAACAATACTGACTTCATTCTGCTTTGTGCCTCTGATCTTAGACTAAACCGATCCACATCACAGGAAATACCTACTATAAAGGTAATATACTTAATGACAGCAAAAAAATAAAGTCTTTTTTTTTCATAATTTGTCTCACAATTTTCAAGCAAAGGAATGAGATAAATTAGTAATTCCTCTACCCTTCTCATTTTTAATATTGTTTAAATTGAGCCACATCCTACCCATGAAAAATTGAGCCATGATTATAGCCCAGCAGCTATGCAGAAGTGCTATGTCAGTCTCCACAAATAATAGTACTTAAGATGCTCCTATGATATAAAAATTCAAGTAAAGTTTTTTTTTCCTCCACCAAACCCAGAGGAACAGGAAATGAAAAGCAAAACTTCAGTCAGCATGATCAACATTTTGATGTCCTTAGAAAACCTAACTGATGTTTGAAAATGAATTTTAAAAATGCCTGAAGCTACTGTAGTCAATAACAAAATCTGTACAGGAGTTCTTCAAATATCTGAGAGATTCCTTAAAGAGGTTTTGTTAAAAATAAATGAGTAGTCTAAAATAAACACTGAAAAAAGTGAAAAATCCTAAGACTTGGAAATTAGATTAATGCAAGCAATGTGTATTCAGAGAAATATATACCTTTCACATTTGTAGTAAAATGTAATTTCTCACAGACTATCTACATATCACAATGTTCCTGAAAAATGTAATTATTTGAAGAGCTAACCTAACTTCTATTCATTTAATTCACTCACTCGGAACAAACTTTATCTGGGGTAAATTGTAATCATGTTTAATGTCCAGTTATTCTTGAAAGGAGGCCCTAGCAGATCATGAACAACCACTACGTCTCACCTACAACTGAGATATTCAATATCAGAGATTAGGAATTTGGTTGAGCAATTCCTGTTGCTAACAATAAATATATGGCTGAAATTTTTATCTTTTAAAATTTCAGTTCATATGAGTAAGAAATTGTTGGGTTTTCATATAAGAGTCAAGTTGAGGTTGTGTCATATTTACAATGCTGGAGAGTTCCTGCCTTACCATCACATCTGGTTTTATTTTTAAATTATAACCTTAAGATTTATATCACCTTTTTCCTTTGGTTTTCATGTACATGGGTTAATTTCATTACTGATACATAAAAATGCTCTCAATTTATTGTACTGTACATTGGTTCAAAAAATATCTAGAAGAACTTTATCTTTGATGCATTCTTTGACTATTGATATCACAAACATCCTCTATCACCGCTATTTGACATCTCTATCACTGATTCCAAAAGCACTTCCAGTTTCTAAAGAAACTCAGGCATGGCAGTAGGAAGGGTATCTGGATGCCTTGGAGATGAGGTCTCCTGAGCACCTTACCCTGGCCCATCCCAAGAAGGGCTCTGGAGGAATGTCATACCCTGTACCACAACTTATGCCTGGACACAGTTGCTGAGTGCTGAGCCATAACTATGGCTTTTATTGCCCAGAGCTTTACCACACAATATCTATCCACAAAAGGCACCTTAGAAAAGGTGAGCCTGTTTTGCATTGGAAAAGGGTTTAGTCCTTACCCTCTCTGGGGTAGAGAATAGTCCCTGATAATGCCTGCTTCCTGGTATACATAGTAGTCTATCCTACATCTGTTGACCATCTCAGAAGACTTGCCAATAAATTCATAGGAAGAGAAAGTCATTTAACCATTAAGTGAGAAAAACACACAATTAAATCATCATATATGTGATGTGAAAATGACATTGATTTTACTGACTGACCTTTGTAACAGACAGCCAAATGACCTTCTGTTGACGTTACCCAACCCTTGGCATTGCAAACATATTTCTGGCTTTTAAAAATCCTCAAAGCATGCTTTAGCACACCTTGATTGTTTGTGGATAGGATCTGAAATTTGGAAGAGATTAGAAAAATATGCGGCTATCCTTGTGAAAATCTGCTCAGATTTGACACAGCTACAAAACACAGCAATGATATCATTGTACTACTCAGCAGCAGAGCTTTCTAAACTACTGTCTGAACGAAACGTTCATTGAGACTTCTGTTGCCATATATACATATGGTACATGTCACATATAAACTCTATTAGAGCAAGAGCCTGGATGTCTTAAACAAAATTCTCTGCTGTACTGGAATAAGGATTAACATGTATCACAGTTTTAACACATATTGAAACGTACCTGAAAACTCTGTCACAAATCACATTCTGTTACTTTGGGGAAAATAGATGGATATATGGTAATCCTTAAAGATACCAGAGTCTGTATTTGTTTTCAAGGAAAAGGGGGAACTTTAATTCTCATATGTTGGTAATAAAACACCCTTATATTAACATTGGATAAGTAATTTTCTGACTTGCTGATGTGTATTGATGCTCAACTTTGAAAAGTCTCTGATTCTTTTTCTTGGTATTCAAACGGGTTTGAGACAAAAGTACAATCAATCAATTTTGACAGTATCAGTTCTGAGCCAGATTCTGTTACCCTGTATTCAGGTGGAACGGAGCCTTTTTTAGAAAGTGGTGCAACTGATTTTCATGGTGTTAGTTGACAAATAAGAAACTCTTCAGATTAAATAGAATATCAGAAGTCACCTTCCATAACTGAAAACAAACAAACAAACTAAAAAATGATGACTACTAGACATTTCATATATGCTGCAATACAAAATGAAGGGGGTTTTTAACAACATAAATGCTTTTTTTTAACAGTAGCCTTTTTGTAATTTTATTGCTTTTTTCTTTTGAGCACGTCAGTGAGCGTGAATGAAATGACTTTTCAATAAAACTATGACAGAAAAGGAAAAAAGAAAAAAGCAACCCTACAATTTATACTCCTAAATAAGGGTAAACTTACAATATACTTCATATGAAGAAGCATTTAAAAAAATTTGAACTTTGCTTTTGGCTAAAAAAGTCTCTAATTTTTCTCATTTAGTCCTTAAAGATATGTTTCTTGCAGAGGAATTGCTATCAATGGTGTTATTACCAAAACCAACATCTCTGTAACCTGGCATCAGAGTGTGAACCAATTAGCACTATGAGATGCTGTGGAATTAAAAATCCAAATGTGGCAATAACCATCTGGGTAGACAAAATATTCTTTTTACCTGCAGGTCCTTGAACATGGTAATAAACATATGGCAGAGGGAGCTGGGCTTGTTCAGTGCATTTCTAATAAAAATCTAGGTGACAAATACACCATGATAGGTGTCATAGAAACTAGTGTAATGACCTTTCACATCTGGATGCCTCATTTCTAATTAGGAATGAATAAGACATAACAAGGTCAGGTGACACTGTATAACAGAGCACATTACTTGCATATGGATGAGGCATTTTGATGAAATACTTCCAAAGCGTTTTTTTAAAATTATCTTACCTAACTTATTGTGACACCAGGCTGAGTCTCCCTAAAAGAGCTCCCAGATGTGAAAGGTCAGAACTTTTAACCTGGAGTACGCAGTTTATTCTTTTTCCAGTTCTTTGTTACCTCTATGTTAATGTCAAATGAAAACCAAATTTGTTCCCTCTACTTCACAACTCTTTTGAAATGTTGTTTTCACCACATGCCACTTGTACAAGATGCTTAAGCCCCTCCAACAACATGGGCACATTTCACCAGTCACAACACCAGATGGCCAGATCCTGGCTCCCTTGCTCTGAGTCTACTTGTGCAATCAGTCTCACTGAAACAATATTTTATCATAATCAACTAGTGTATTTCCTTAATTTATAATCTCCCCAAAATATTGCAAGGAAAAAAGGGTATTTCTAGACCTTAGAAAATAATCTGAATGGTCTCACTCCCAAGAACAGAAGCAAATTCTGCAGCACTGCACACTTAAATTGAGAAGTTTAGCTCTACCTTCTGGACCATGCTCAAGCACGTTAAGGGAAACAGCTCCTTCTTTCCAAAACCTGACACCCAGGAGTCCAACCCTGGCCTTAAGGAATGCGTTTGGCCTGCCTGAGGCAGATCCTGGTAGCCAGTGATCAACCCCCACAGTGAAGTTCATGCAGTGAGAGGGAAGAGGGATGTCTGTGACAGCCCTTAACTTTAAGTGCCAGCAAGGGATTGCTAGTGGTGTCTGGTTTTACATGTGGTGTACTATTTCTGGGGTTTTGGGACATATCACATTTTGCTTGTGTTCTGTTTGGTGTTTGTTCTTGAGTGGGAACATAGCTGATACTGGGCAAGTGATGCATGAGCTGCTTCCTCTCATCTGGTGTCACCTGAAGCTGTCCGGATTTTATAGATCTGTTGCACTGGGAGATTGGCAGGCAGCTTTCAGTCAGTTTTTGCTGTGAGATGTCAATTACAAAATAGAGAGAAAAAAAAAGGAAGAGGCAAAGAGATGCAAATGATGCTCTGAATAACCCATTAGTTTGTCTTACAGGTCACTGAAACAAGGTCATTATTGACTGAAAATGATCATTCTTCCTCCTTCCAGCCACATGTAGATTTAAGCAAATCAGAATGCATGCTCAACTCTACCTTATTTCTCACCTGCTCATGCTACATTTTAAGATCAAACACAAGCCACCTTAATACAGAGCTGAGAATTAAACAGATGTTTTGCCAGTGAAAGACATAACAGAAAAGGAGAGAAGTGATGTGCCACATTGAAATTCACAGCATGTGCAGGATAACATGCTATTGTAAAGGTTCATGGTTTTAGAGAAATCAATCTTGGGAGATATATCAGAAAGTGTTCACTTAATATTTACTCAGTCTAAAACTCATAATTGTTTATAAACAAGCTAAGCTTGTTCACAAAGAGCAGAATATAGTGCAGAGTATAATGTAATTTAATTTTAGTACTTCCTGGATAGATCATTTTGAATAGTGTAGTCCAAAGGGTTGTATCTTCTCCTGTGACTTGGAAATTAACCAAACTTGCAATTCTACTTTTGTTAACATACGCTGATTGCTTAGATATACGCTTATAGTAAATAGTAAAGCATACATAAATAATATAGAATCATAGAATATGTTGAATTGGAAGGGATGGATCAGAATCATTGAGTCTAACTCCTGGCCCTTATGCAGGACATCCCAAGAATCACACCATGTGCCTGAGAGCATTGTCCAAACGCTTCTTGAACTCAGACAGGTTTGGTGCTGTGATTATTTCCCTGGAGAGCCTGTTTCAAAGCCCAACCACCCTCTATGTGAAAAAGCTTTTCCTGATTTCCAGCCTAAACCTCCCCTGACTCAGCTTCATGCCATTTCCTCGAGTCCCATCAATGATCACAAGAGTGAAGAGAGAAATGCCTGTCCCTCCTCACAATCTGCCCCATCCTCACAACACCTTGTGAGGAAGTGTAGATTGCAATGAGGTCTCCCTTCAGTCTCCTCTTCTCCAGGCTGAACAGACCGAGTGCCCTCAGCTGCTCCTCATACGGTTTCTCCTCAAGGCCCTTCACCATCTTCCTGGCCCTCCTTTGGACACTCTATAACAACTTAATACTTTTCTTATATTGCAGTGCCCAAAACTGCACAGAATATCCACAGTGAGGTCACCCTAGTGCAGAGCAGAGTGGGACAATCCCCTCCCTCAGCTGGTTGGCAATGCTGTGCCTGATGCCCCTCAGGATACATTTGGCTCTCCTGGATGCCAGGGCACTGTTGACTCATACTCAGTTTGCCATGAACCATGGAGACTCTTGAGCTGCAAGATAAGCTCCAGAACTGAGAGCAGTGTAACACTATCATCTAAGCCAAATGGCCTTACATTATAAGTGTACCAGACAGCTTTAAGTGATGCCAAAGCAAAGGAAACAGCTCATGCAGCACTTCCCTGGTAACACCCATGTTCCACCTTAAGGTTAAACATCAGGGAAAACATGTGTTAAAGAATTCTCTGCACCTCGTTTACACACACAGTATAAGCATTGTTTAACTGGTATACCTCTGTATTTAGATATTCAGTTTTATGAGTGAGCTTATGCACACAAATACTGAGTCACTAAAGGTAGCTATTGCTGAATAAGTCCTCTCTTTAGGACTTCCAGTATGAAGTTAAGGCTTTGGAAAAAATACAAGCTGATGCATCCTTATTTCCTTTACATTCCTTACTGTCCTGGTACAGCCTAGTTATCTTTATTTCATTCCTTCCTTCTTTTCACTGAGTAATAGATGAAATTTTTTCACAGTTGTACAGGACCAGGGATTATCATTCATCATGAGGACAGTAAAGTGCCTAGCATATCACACACACTGTAAAAATAGCAATAACTGCAATACCTAGCATTCTGTTTTGAAATCCTGTTTTATTTCGAGCTCTCAGTCAGTGCACAACTGTATTTTCTATATTTGCTTTTAACATATCTCAATCTATATTTCTTCTCAATTTTCTGATTTGATGCAATGGTGCTCCTGGCATGGCTTTCCTGCAAATGAGTCCACGAGTCTCAAAAGATTTGCCTGCACTGACTACATAAATACAGATTAGTAAAGAACTAGAAAAAGGCAGATAAGTTCACTGCCCTGGCTTTGGCAAATATGTCCCTTTGGTATGTCTATTAAGGGAAATGTTATCTTTACAAAGTAAACTTGTGTTATAGGCACAAAAGATGGAAATATTCTAGGTCAGACTTGAGCCCCAGTTTGTGGTGGGGCCCAAAGGTCAATCAGGAGTCAGTTAAAGTTTTCCCCCTCAATGTCACTAATGCTTTGACCTATTTCACTTTGTTCTGAGCAATCATAGCCACTTCAAGGATTAGCCAACAAGGGAAGACTTCTAATTTCACACAGTCAGCACCCCAAGGAGGAGAGGTCGCGATGTAGTCACTTTCCTTCTCCCTCCTCCCAGCTCTACCATGTAGGGAAAGGGCATCCTCCGCTGCTCTCAGAACATCACCTCTATTATGAAGATTTTTCTTCTGACATAAATGAAATTTAAGAGACCAGGCATGATGTTTGCCTTAACTTTTTATTTTTTTCTATTAACATTATTTTCTCGCATATTGCATCATCTTGCAATTAAATGATCATGACACAAGATACAAGATGGTGTTAAAAAAGGTCACTCAAAACCCCAAAATATAAATATAGTCAGCAACTGTTCTTTTCTGATGAAGAAAAAAATGAAAAGGAGGAGGAAAATTGATAAATGAAGCCTGATGGTTTCCTGCAGATCTTAAAAGAATGACATCAGCATAAAATATTTTTTCCTAGATGAAAAACAATGTGGAGTTTCCTCTGTGCTTCATGAGACCAGAACAGCAAGTTCTGTGAGTCAAAGTGATTTACATAAAACTTTATCTGTTTTCAATAAATATTAAAGCTTTTAAAATGTCACAATCCACCGTATTTAACCACTGCATCAGCTACACTGGAGCACAGTGAAATGTATGCCATGGATTTCAACCTTGCAAATGCATGAACTCTTATGTTAACTATCACGAGCCAGAATGCACTTATTGGAAAAAAAATAGATTATTTGATTTTATAATATTTGTTTCATATAAAGTACCATAAAGAAAGACATAGTGCAAATCTGTGTTACACTGTGTAACTTGGAGATGCTCTACATGTTATTGGATTTTGGAAATTGCTTGTGAAAAGGTCATTTGAAAAAAGAGAAGGAAAACAAATTCTTGTACTGTATTGCACAAATATACTTAGTTCCTCAGATGACTCATAAGAGAAAAAACCTCACTATCTCCAATTGCCCATTATCAGATAATTTGCATTTACAGAAAAACATCTATTCTACAATGAAGTAAGGCTCTAGGGACCTAGAGTGATAATCTGCACCAGGAGAGCAATGGAAGACGGAATCCAGCCCTAACCCAAACCAGATTCAGAAGTAAAAGAAAGGGACTCATCCTGATGGGACTAATTGCCTAGCATACTATGTATCTTTATTATCCTCTAAAGAATATAAAACCCATTGCACCCAAGAAAAATGCTGTCTGGAGGTTGTTTTTTTTTTGCTGTTGTTTGTGTGTTTGTTTTTGTTTTTAATAAACTCTATCTACAGGCTATGCACATGTAACTCTTTTAGCTTGATGTTTGTCAGGAATTTTGCAGAACTAATGTAGCAGTATTTTCAGCAGTAGCTGATTGGAATAAAGAAAAATGAAAATGTTTCTTTGGATAACTGAGGTTCTAGTCCTTGAACCCTTGAAGGCTGCACTCTCACTGCAATTGCACTTAAATTGCTGTTAATTGCTTGTCTGTGATCCTTCCGCCTACTTGGACCGAAGGGGTGAGGCACAAGAAAGAAAAAAGGAGAAAATGTTTGAAAGTATCCAGTGGGGAAAAAAATCTACAAAACTACTCAGAAACTTAACTGTTCCGGCTCAAAGTCATTTAGAAATCTAAAGTCCATTAAATTTTTAGAGATTAAACTTTAAGTCTCTGGAACACTTATGGAAATTTTATTCAATGCCCAAATGCACCAGGGTATTTCTGGATTCTCCACAAAGCTCCTGGTGAAACACAGTGCAAAGAGCACGAGACTTCAGTACTGGGCCTGCTTTTCTCCTTAAGTTTTTGGAAGTGCTTGGAGACAGAGTTTATAATGCTGCACACACTGCCACCTGTAACTATAGTAAAAGTCTAATCTGACTTGAATTCAAGACCTAATTTCAACCCAAACTAGTTCTTATTTTTTTTAAATAAAATAATATTTCTTTTATAAATATTTTAATCAGTATATCTGACATATTTCAAATTCCATTTTCCACTAAAAAAACCCCAACCAAAAACAGGGAAAGGGGCTGAATATGTAAAGAGTTAAGATCCTTATTTTGAATCACAATAAATATTTCAGAAGATTTAATTTTTTCTAATTTAGTCCTTTCTTTTTCCCCTGAATTTTGTTAGTATGCTGCTCCTAGTGAACTGTCATCACACGACCTAGTTATGATCACATTAACTTCAACTGATCAGAAGATGTTGTACAGAAAATAGTACACTATAATGACATCTAGAGATGCCAGACCACTTGCAAGAATATTTTTGATGTTACCCAGTGTGTGTAGGAAGGCAAGTACCAGATATGTTTTAAATCTTCAGTTGTATTTTATATATAAACCCATTATTTTACAAAGTAATAAATTCTCAGCTGTGAGGACTAGCTTTTTATTATTTGTATACAGTAGTTATGCCACATATTAAACAAGTTCACAATCGTTTTTACTCCTAATGTGGATGGTCAATTTCTCTACCTACCTGTTTGTTGGGTTTTTTCCCCACATTTCTTTCTTACATCATCTGGGTGGAGAATATAGACATTAAAATGCATACTTTCTGCCTTATTCATATTTGTCAACATTACTTTCTGTTTTCTCTAAAAATTTGCATTGAGTCTTCAATGCTGCAAAATGATGTATCAGTCAAAATAACCCAAAAAAACAGGTTACTGCTATGGTTGTGGAATAGGAATGGCTAATCAGCTCTTAGCCTTTCTACAGAGTGTGACAACAAATGTACCTATTAGTGTAATTTCTCATCTTGATGTTTATGAAATAAGAACTGGACTGACGCAGAATAGTTATAGCCTACCAGAATAAATTCATATGAATACTTACTGCTTTTACTAAATAGAAAAATAGGATTGTAAATGCAGTGGTCTCTTTGTACTGGGCAAAGAATCTAGGCAACACATCAGACTTCAGGCTGATTGTTTTATCTACAAATAAAAAAATTCATACTTTAATCTCAAAACAACATGTGCAGAGAAAAAAAAAGAAATGAAGAAAAACTCTCTTCTCTTTCCAATATAAGGATCACACTTCATACTTTGAAATGCCTTATTCATTAATTAACAGTACTTTTTGTAGGCAGTTTTGATCAATTTATACTCTTTTAGTCATTTAGACATGCTATCTGTTGTGAACTTGCACATTCACACAGTGCATTTATGACTCCCAAATTCACCCTGACAAAGATCTAGAGAATTCAGTAGTTATACAACACAGCACAGAGTAGCTGAGCCTGTAAAAAACTGAAGAGCTCTCTGAGAGAAAGGGCCTGGAAGCTAAGGTTCAAATCCAGTATGACCATCAGTTTTAGGAAGTAAGGGTTCTTTTGCCTCTGCCTAATGACTG
Organism: Campylorhamphus procurvoides; assembly: GCA_013396655.1. Lineage (NCBI taxonomy): Eukaryota > Metazoa > Chordata > Aves > Passeriformes > Dendrocolaptidae > Campylorhamphus > Campylorhamphus procurvoides. The sequence continues at coordinate 972,195 of WBMV01004981.1, read as the reverse complement.
TTTTATCTCCCATGTGAAATAGAACAGCTACAAAGCTGAGACATAGTGCATTTATTGTGAATTTCTTATTTGGGCAGTGGACAGTGAAGTTTTGGTGCTTCTAAGTTCAGATTCAGACACAGGAAGAATCTTTACAATTATTCTTCAAATAAGCCATTGATCCTTTTGGTTTCTCTCTCTTCCCTCATGTCATTTCAGCAAAATCTTTTTCAAAATTAGTTCCATTCAAGGAAGAGAGAAAAAAGATTCAGAGAAGAAACTCTCATCGTGGAGCCACAGGAATATCTTTACCTAGGACTACTTTATGCAGTGAGCAAAATAGCTTCTCTCAGAAAGCATATTTATCATATTTCATGAGATGCCATAGCCAGACTGCATTCCCAAAGAACTCTGGCATTTTTTAAATGTGGGACTCCAGTGCTGCATGTTTTGGGTATATTTGCTCTTGCTGTTTGCAGTTTTACTTTGGCAAATAGCAGAAAATACCAAAAATTCTCTACCAAAGCTTAGTTTCCTTCATATCTTGATCTCAGATTTTAAGTTCATATGCTTATGATTTCCTTTTTTTAACTACTTTTCTTGCCAGTTGGGGATTAGGGAACACTATTTTAGCCTTAGTAATAATTATTTGTAAAAAATACCAGAGAGAATAGGATGCAAAATAAAAAAAAGGCAAAAAAAAAGCAGCAAGGCATAGAGAAGGATGAAAAATTGATAATGTGCCATCTAAAATGATCAAGTTGTCAAGGATGACACTGATATAAATTCCCTTGTTATTGCAGATGAACCAGTATAACACCAGGGGACTGAACATGAGCCAGATTTGATTTGTCAACTTGTTGCTATTATTTTGACAACATTTCAGCAAAATTGTCACATCTGTCGAAATTCTGTTAGAAAATTAGATGTAGCAAAGAACACCAAATAGCCTTATTTTCTCCTACTGGGTGTGCTGGGATTTTCCTTCGGTGAGTCATCAGCCGGCAGCAACAATGAAGTGTCACAACAATCACAAAGATACCATCTGGTTAAGGGAGATGATCCAAGAGCAAACATGTATCTTACTAAACATAAAATTTATCAGTACAAAAAACTATAAGCGCACACACAGAAGTTTGTGGGTTTGCATATATATATATGCATATATAATTTCTGTAATTCTTGACATGCTATCCAAACACCCAGACAGCAGAAATTACAAAATTTTCTGTATGGATTTCAATCATCAATTAAAGCCACAGATGACATTACTTGAACTTTCTATCATGGGAGCTCATGACATTTGGAAATATGGAATATGTTTTTCATCACATGGTGCCTTTCACACCTGGTGCTTACAGAAATTAGGTTTTAATAATTAGAATTCTTCCATTTCTTTCAAAGTATCTTTATTAAATACAGGTACAATGCATAGATTTGCATTGCCAAGACCTCCTCCAGCAAACTAACAGCCTACATTTCAACAAGGGGAAGTACTAGATTCTGCACCTGGGAAGGGACAACCGCAGATGTACAGACAGACTGGTGAATGACGTGGAAAGCAGTGCCATGGAAAGAGACCTGGGGGTCCTGGTTGACAGCAAGTTTAATATGAGTCAGCAGTGCCCTGACAGCCAGGAGGGCCAACCATGTCCTGGGGGGCATCAGGCAAAGCATCGCCAGCTGGTCGAGGGAGGGGATTGTCCTGCTCTGCTCTGCACTGGGGCTGCCTCAACTTGGATGTAGTGTGCAGTTTTGAGAGCTGTGACATAGGAAAAATATTAACCTCTTCGAGAGTGACCAAAGGAGGGCAGCAAAGATGGTGAAGGGTCCTGAGGGGAAGCCGTATGAGGAGTAGCTGAGGGCACTTGGTCTGTTCAGCCTGGAGGAGATTGAGGGGAGACCTCACTGCAGTTACAACTTCCTTCTGAGGGGAAGAGGGACAGACACTGATCTCTTCTGTGTGGTGACCAGTGACAGGATCTGAGGGAATGGCCTGAAGTTGTGCCAAGAGAGGTTTAGGTTGGATATTAGAAAGAGGTTCTTCACCCAGAAGACACTGGATGGATTGGGCACTGGAACAGGCTCCCCAGGGCAGTGGTCACAGCACCAAGCCTGACAGAGTTCAAGAAACATTTGAACAATGCTCTCAGGCACATGGTATTAGTCTTAGGGATGGTCCCGTGCGGGGCTCAGAGTTGGACTTGATGATCTTTGTTGGTCCCTTCAAACTCAGCATAGTCTGTGATTCTGTGACTACTGCAATAGTATGTATCTAGATATTTTTTATATTTTTTTTCCTTTTCTATTACTATGTATGTGACAGTCCTTGTTCCATTTCAAAGTGAACTGTTAAGAAAATCTAGTTCTCCTTGTCAAGCCTGGCAGCAATAGTAAATGTCCACAAATGTACAGTTTTGATTAGTACAGTTCTGGTGTGATAGAAAAACATTTCTGATGCATTTTCTAAATTAAAAATGACAAGGAATAAATTGGAAAAAAAGTTAACGATATTTTCCAAATGTGCAAAGTAAGGTTCAATGAAACATTTGCATTGCAATTTATGAAAATATTGACAAGGAAAAGATTATTATTATTAAAGAGGCAAAAATATAGATTGCCAGTACAGCTTCCTGGCTCTTGTTTAAAACAAATTTATGTAATGAATGAATAGGATAATCATTAGGACAATCTGGCTTTCAGACAGAAGCTTAAAATTATTTTTCTTTCATTTATACTTGTCCTAGTTCAGCAGGAGGGATCAGTTATCACTGTGTGGGGGTGATTAAAGCTATGTATTCTACACCCTCTATTCATTCCCCAAGAACAATGGACCATTTGCAGCAGTTGCTCAGGAAGTCGTTAGCACCTTCACACCCAGCCTGAGTGGGTGTGGCTGCTAATGGGCCATCAACAGGTTCAACCATACCCCATGACTCATAGAGCTAATCACCCATTGTGTGAGTCTCCGCCCTAGGGGAGGGACTGGATGCTCCCTGAGGATACATAAATGGGGCTCAGAAGATGTTGGGAGGAGCAGCTTGTCAGATTCAGAGGAGCAGCAGGACCTTGACAGGAGGAAACCACTACTCTCGATCAGAATACGACCATCACTCCTGACTAGACCACAGCTATCATCTGCACCAACAGGTCAGAGAGCCCAGCCGGGTGGGTGTGACAGCACCACCTGCTGTCCGTGGATATAATCACATTGCCCTTTTTTGGGAAGTAGCCAAGAGGACCTTTTAGACTGTTTTGCCTTGTCATTTGGGGGTGGAGGGGTTTGTTGCAGATTGTTGTTGTATATATACATATATATATATATGTGTTGTTGTTAAGAACTGTTATTTTTTCCTTTACATATATTTTTCCGAATTAAAGTTCTGTTCTCTAAATTTAAAGGAGAGGGGTTATTTATTGGCCAACATAGATATCTTAGTTCTCCTTTGAACTAAGACAATACCATTCAGACCTTTTAAAAAATAGCATAGTAAAAAATAATAGCCATTAGGTGACATAAATATTGTTTTGTTTCTTGCACATACTCAATCTAGTACCTATTATAAATTAGCACAATGGACCTCATGAAGTAATTCTAGAAGCACTGCAGATAGCTATCTTCTCTGTTTTACTAAAGTATAGCTTGTGTATTCATTCTTTTGCCTTCCTTTAGAAGGGAAAATAAGTGACTCAGGTAATGCACCCATAGGGCCAAAAGTTGTTCACCCAACAGCAAAAATCCCAAGAGGAGTGATTTAACGGCAATACAATAATTGTAAAGATTTTATTTAACCCCTGTGCTTATATTTAAACGAAAGGTTTAATTATGAGCAAGACCAAGGCTAACAAACTTCTGCCTAAATATTTACTGTGTCTCCCTGGTGTTGGTCTCATACAGAAGGAAATAAATCCTGTTGTTTTCTGCTTAAATTGCCTAAAACATAGCCCAGTTTTTCTATCTGCCATTCATCTAGAATTCAAGTGATCTGTGGCACAGAAGTGGAAAAATTATATTTGCTTTCACTTCAGTGTAAAGTGAGATACAAGCATACATGCTCAAATGAGCATATAGCACACAGCTTAACTTTATTGAAAAAAAACCCAAAGAACAAACCTCTCAGCTTGTTGCAAAGGCACTTTCCTACTGTCTCTCATTCTCCATTCTTGTATTGCAAGTTGGTCAACTTCTCTTTCAGTCACTTCAGACGAAACATTTACATTTTTTCCTGGATGTACACTCCACCTGGCATGATAACTTTATGCTATGATACAAATTACTAATATAACATAATGCCACAAACTAGTCCTTTTACATCTAGAATAATGATACAGAGGCTGATTACTAATGACTGATACTTACACAATCTAAACTTTGAGAATATACCTGATTGTTTTAAGAGCAATTTAATTCTGTCCATGTTAATAAAAAAAAGAAAAGAATAACCAGTCACTTTGAATCTGACTCTGAACACATGTAGTATGAACATACAGCAAAATTAAGCTTGTTTCTGAGTGGTATCTAAACCTCACTTATTCTTGATGAATTCTCTGCAAAGGTTGCTATGAACAATATTGATGATTGTGATAATGTTAGCATCGTAAAAAGGTCTTCACTGGTGAGAAATTGTTATAACAGTTATCATCAGTCAGCTATAGTGCATAGTAGGTCAGTTTCTATCCCTTGCTCTCTGCCACATGCACACAAACATGCAGTTCCACAAACTGTGCTACGTTTTGAAAATTCAGCCTTAAGGACTCTAGGTATAAAGAAGAAATAATCATAGATATGATGAAATATCCAACATTTCCTTCACATATACACAACGACTTCAACGATAGGTAACAATTTTGACAATTCACCTGACATAAACAGACTGACATCAAAGCCAAAAACCCAGCAATGGAGAGTGTTTAAGTAAGCACACTGGAAATGAAACACGTTTAGAAAAAACATATTTTGAAATTGAACTCAATGTTTTCAAATGTGTTTCACCATTCAAGCTAGATGGGGTATAACTGATGACAGAACTTAGTTTTCTGCATTCAGTCAGCAGAAATATGGCATGTCTCTCTCTTTGGGAGTGAAGATGAGTGTGGAATGAAAACAAAGCATCAGATCAAAATGAAGGAGAAGTGATATCACATAGATAAACTTGTCTTGGACATGTCAGTACTCGCTATTTCATTTCTCTGATATGAAGGATGGATGAAGTAAAAGCAATTTTGGTTGTCACGGGCGACCACAAAATGGAGAGAAACAACATGAACAACAAAAAGATGTCAAGAATAGGTCTATCAATAAAAACTAACTTATTTTACACATAGACAGTAAAACCCCATCCAGCTTCACATAAATAAAATACCATTTCATTTCTAGTGGTTGCCTTAGTTGCTGAAGACGTGTACTGCTTCACCCTCCTTCTCAAACCACAAAAGTCACTTCATTGAATATCTTAGCATTCAAATAGTACATCTGTACAGTCTTGAAATTTTAAATAACTTGTAGTAAAACATTCCCTCAACTGACAGGTGTTTTGAAGACCCTGCACAAAGCTTTGTTGAAGGCAATAGAAACTTTGGTTGCTCAGCTTCTTTGAGAGTCTGTTCATATATTTTTATCTCTCATTTAAATGTGAGTCTGCAAAAAATAAGACTGTCCAGACAAGAACGTAAATAACTTGAACAAACCTGTACAGATTTTTGGAATTTATAGAAAATACATTTAAATTTAACACACAATATGAAATATAGCCATAAATCCTGAACACATCCCTGAACTGAGCTATACAAATGAGTGAAGTTATGATAGAAGTAAAATTAAAGTGCTTGTAACAGAAAAAATGGAATGGTAGGGAAACAAAAAAAACTCTTACCATGTGGAAAATCTGCTGAAAGACTCTTTCCCTAGAAATTCTTATGTAATAAAATATTGTTCTTTATCTTCACAGTAATTCTTATTTTGGAAGAAGATATAAGCAAGATTTGATTGTATAAACAAAGATTGTCTTAAATACTGTTTCATCGATAATTGACTAAGTAAAATTGAATTGATTCATGTATTAAATCTACATGGAATAGGTCCTCAATATCAGTAAAACACCCTACAAGTCACACCACAGAACAAAATAAAAAAACTGAAGTAACAAGGAGTGTGGAATTAAGCATGTGATTTAGACTGAATCACAATAAAAGCAATTGAAATGGTAGAGACAACCACATACAATCTGAGCTTCTGCTTCCCTATACTATGTGTTCAGACTGATTTTCTCAGCAAAAGTAGTATCAACAGCTCCATTCAGCACCTGCTAAACTAATTCTGCTAAGTATCAAATGCTTGCCCACTATGGTGTGATCCAGTCCAGTTGGTGGGAGTGGTTGCTGGCCTGGCATTTTCCTTCTATGACATGCTGCAAAAAACTAATCAACTCCTTCAAAGGTTTTGCTTTCCCTGGTTTTATATGATGCCTTCTTCAGAAAATAAAAAGTTTATTAAATTAACTGTTCTCAGAAGAGATACAACGCATGACTGCATATCAAAAGCAAATGCATGTGCAGTAAAGGAGCTCAACCTAAAAAATTTATCATGATTTCCAAAAAACAAAACAAAAAAAACCCCAGAAAATGCATGTCCTTTCAACAAAGTAATATAATACAAGACATACATTTAAAGGGACATAGGATTTCATATTGTCCTTGAAGATTAGGAAGTGAAGCCAGTTTAAAATATAGCTACTACCAGAGGGATAAGTTACATGATTAAGAAGAAGCATATGCTTAATCACAAGTGCTGTTTGCTCTTTCTAAGTTACAGTGCATGTATCCATCCCACATTACCTAAAGAAATTAAATTAAGAAGGTTACCTTTCCATTTGAGTGAGTGAACAGAGTATTTTCTCACTCTTTTCTACAGGGAGAATGACTACCACACTAGAGATCAAATAAAATACTGTTGCTGGAAAAATGTCCATTACTCCAATAAATACAATGTATTAGCTGGTAGTTGCCTCATGTTTCACTAGGTCATGCGAGGAAATTCAAAAGGCATCAAGTGCAGTCCTTCAAATTTGAAGGCATAAGAAGTCACCATGATAGGATATTTGTAAGGTGTTTAGAACCTTAAGGTAACATAAAAAGCTATTACAACCATTTTGTTCAATTTTTTTTCCCAATTTTCTTGAAATATGCTTGTCTCATGGCTGTCACACTCCACCTAAATTGCAGAATCAAATACGAGTCTTTAACATGTGAACAGGCACAATAGTCTTGTATTTTTTTTCTGCTTTATCATAAGCTATAATCTTATATTTATTTCCTTCCATTGTCTTTTTCAGACAAATGGAGCCAATACAATGACAGATGAAAGAGAATGCCATTCTTCAAGAAACATTAATTTGGAATAAGATTAGTAAATAGGGCAATACTTGCTTTAATGCAAATCTTGTTTAATCCTCTCTGTCCTTGCATGTCTCCCTTTTCCCAGGTTCTATCTCTTTCACCCTTTGACTTTATTCATTTTCAGCTAAAATACCAAGAGTTTTAGGTAGACTACATTAATGTTTCTTTTCATCAACAAAGTTTCACAGAATAATCAAGAACAATTTAAAAGCAATTTCTGTTGAAAATCTGGTTCAAGGAAATACAATGACTCTTCTAATGAGAAACACCTTGGAGAAGATCTTGAAACACATAATGGATACTTCAGAGTAGAGAATTTAAAGATGGAAATGACGTTACTTCATGGGAGAATAAAGTGGAAGCAATTGGAATGTCGCTTCACAAAACCAATGTGCTGATACTGGACCAGAATTCAAAGTGTTAATTCAGGCACCTGAAACCCTCTAAATGTGAAACGTGAGAGAGAGAAATGTCCAGGTTTGCCATATCAGTGGGATACTGGGACATCTAAATCAATGGAGAGGAAAATCTCAAAGAAGATTGTACTCCAGGATAAACACTATTCCAGCTTAGCAATTTTTTTGGCTCTATGTTTTCAGATTTAAATATGTTTGAAAATGTATCTTGGTTTTTATTGTTGTATTAGCATATTTCATTAGCCCAATGATAATAATCTACCCTGGGAAGTAAGTCACCATGGCTCACAGGTCTGCCATCTCACACACATCACATTATTTTTGAAAGTAGTTTAAAAAAGAATAACAATTAAAAATACCTTTACAGACAGAAATGCTTACTTTCTACTGGATTTCAATTGGACTGAGACCTTACCAAGTTGTTTGGGAACATTTGGAAATCTTATTCAAAATCTAGTGGGAAGCAAAGCAAACAGTGCAATTGCACTAGACTCAAGGGAAATAAATAATAAAAGACCAATCTACAAGGGAGGATATCAGAGATAAGTTTCTCTTGTAGGAAGAGTAGGATGAGAAGGTGCCATAGGCAGGTCCTTTGTGTTTCAAATATCAGGACAATTAAAATAGGCTGTCTCTTTCAAATACACAGAGAGAACATGCACAGGGCTCTTGTGAAAGGCAAATGAAACATAAGAAATGTCCCATGTGAAGGGAAGAGAAGGAAAAGGCAGATTCCCACTGAAACAATTTGCAAGGAAATAAAAAGACGAGCTTTTAAATTATGAAGGATGGGAGTCTTGATCTGTTTTGGTATTGATGGTGCATTACTTATGTATTCTGTGTTATATAATTTCTTTCACATTGGTTTTATAAGATACTCTACTGGTTTCCAAACCTTTAAACACAGCCCAAAGAGGAGCTATAAATTTGAGCTTTCCTGAATATGAATCTTACTGTAGCTCCTCCAATTTTAATTGTAGTTTAGGTATTGTGGCATGTTATCTCTCATTACATGGCTCCAAAACACTTACCTGAAAATGCTGTTTCCAACTTAATTTCTATATCTAGTGTTCATTTCATATTCATAGTACATTCCCATTGTAACATCCCGGAGCTCTTTGAGCATGAGGGATTTGAGTTTTGCTTTTTTGTTCTCTTTCAAAAATACTGCCCTCTGTAAAATAGCTTTTAAAAGAACATGCTGATCATACTGAGTTTTCAGAACACTGTTATATAGTGAAGAATACAGAAAAATAACAGAAGGACAGGAAATAATCAAAATGCTCTGGCAAGCTGAACAACCTACTCATTTAAATGTATTTCCCCTAAATATTGAATATATGGGTTTATATTTTCTGAAATTTTTCCTTAGTTTTCGTGTCAATTTATTGAGACTACAACACTATGAGAAATATCTGGAAGGCCATAATTTAGTCACATATTCTACAGATTTTGGAAACCTAGATTGTAGGGAAAGATGACCTTCAGGCTAAGAAAACTCAGCTGAGCATTTTTGTAATTTAAAAGTAAATAAATTCAGTTCCATACACTTTATGTTGTTTCTTTGGAAGGAAATCAACATTCGTTCTCACATACATGGAACGGTTTAGAACAGATATATTAGCATACAGCTGGTTGAAAATTTGCAATTTTTTCCAATAAACTAGCTTTTCCACTGGGAAGTGCTAAATTATCAAAATTGAGATCTCTTTGCTTTAGCTGATTATACTGGATGCGGCTGGGATGGAGTTAACATTTTTCACAGTGATGCTGCGTTTTGGATTTGAGACTGAAACATTGTAGATAATACACCAGTTTCAGCTATTGCTGAATAGTGCCTGCACAGCACTGCGACTTTCTTTGTTTCTCATGTTGCCTCACTGTCACATAGTCCGGGTGTGGGCAAGAGGCTCAGAGGGGACACAGCCAGGACAGCTCACCTCAGAGATATTCAGAGACTGGCTAGGCATCAGTCTGCTTGTGGCATAGGAAGTGATTGCCTTTTCAGTATTTGTGTTTTCTTTTTCTCTTTCCATCACTTATCAAATTGTCTTTGTCTTGCTTTTGCTCTTCAAACTGTTGTCCCCACTCTAATGGAGGACTAGTGAAGGAGTGGCGGGGTTGTTAGTTAATGGCCAGGGTCAACCCTTCACAGTTATAAACTGGTTATAGAAGAACATTTTGAAGTCAGATTAGGTTTTATACCAAAATAAAAACAAGAAAAGTGAGCAAGAGATTCTTACTTTTCCAATCTGTCCTGACAATCTCTCTCTTGCTGATTTTCTTTTTCCTACTTCATATATATAGTTAAACACTCAATAGTGCAGAAAAAGAAGAGAATAGATTAATTCTAACTCAGAAGCCAGCGACTTATCTTGGTTTACTAGTGGAAGTAAAAGCTCAAATGCCTTTTCAAGAGAAGAGTTCCTTACCTATCCAAGGTGAAATAGTTTCAACAGGAGAAGTTGCAATTTTCTTTCTTTTCCTCCCTGGTTACGAACTTCATTTGGAATGAAGAAGAAGTAGGCTAAAGCACATGTCATAGGAACCAAACAAAGTCTTCTCACTCATATAAGTTCACTGGTCACTAATCTAATGAGAGGAAAAGACTTGAAAAAATTTTTTTTAATCCTGAAACTTTGACTTGGCAGAAAGCTATTTGTTCTCCAACTATACTCTGGTATTCTTCAGCAAAATCTCTCCCATTTCCTTTGTAGGGATATTGAAGTTTCATGGAATTCTTTAGAATGAAAGGTATTATAAACCAAAATAATTATATCATTATCTGAACATAAAATACTCTTACTCAATTCTTATTCACTTGAACTTTGAAAAGTGCAAAAGACAGAAATGTGGATGTCCTTGGACCTGGATAGTCCTTGCATTGAAAATTTAATTTTCTTTGAAGGTCTCTCTTTCCCCTCAATCTCCCTCTATTCAAAGTTAATTTAAGACATACCCAGCTGAAATGCAATGAAACAAGTACTATATCTAATGGTGTCTTTGGAAGTTATGAAATGCTGCATAGCCCTCAGCAGTCTTCAGTAAATCTATTTTACTGGGTTCCTTGTAAGATTTATCATGCTCCGTTTTGTCTAAATAGGTATATGAAGAGCAGAAACACATACACAAAAGAGCTCAAAACTTTTTCTCCTCCTGAAATTAAAATACTGGATGCTAACAATCCAGGCAAGTACATGGAGTTTTGCTTAACATACACAAGTAAAAAATTCAGATTAAAAATAAAATAACAAAAGCAAGAAAAATTTTATTGGATCTCACTGAATCAAAATTTTTATGTTGGTAGTTAAAATTCTGCTAAGGAGACAAACACAGATGGATACAAAATATTTTTCTTTATCGTTAAGCCAAGGTTTCTTAGGAAGGATGAATATTTGTGATTACTAAGTTTAACACAATTTGTATAAATTAGATGTAAAACGAATGTGTGTCTTTGGCGATTCACAGACACACTGTCTCCACTGTACATTCAGACCATACTCATGCTTTGGTGATATAAATGTCCAATCCCAAATACCACTATCTTTAACTGCAGAGAAGATCTGAGCTGATATTTAATGAAAATGCAATCCTGGGCAACAAGTTAGAAGTGATCTAAGTAATATTTTGATCTACATCAGCAGGCAGCTAAGAGACAGCCCTTGGTTAGAGATTAAATATTCAGGGTTTTCTAGTTTTAATGTTTATATAAAGCATGCTGGGAGTACCTAGTTTCTCTCTTGGGATTTCGTGCTATCTTAACCTTTGCTGCAATAAAAATACACTCAAAATTTTATCTGATTATCGAAATCCCAGATTGGTCCACTTTATTTTTATTCTTCTCAGGCATTTTCTCTTGTCCAAAGAGAAAAGAAATGCCACAAATTGTATCAGATAACATTACTGAGGTTATTAGAGCAATACATAGAAATCTTTTGTCCTATTTGTGATAGGATATGTATTGTACTGTACAAGTGAAATACTTTTCAGAAGAACACTGAACTGCATTTAAAGGGTTTGAGAACAATGCCTATAGCAATGGGGAATTTTCATTGCCAAACTATCTAATGTAGTGTTATAATTTCTTCATTAAAACATACTATTTCCATACAAATAGCATTAGTTGAGAAAAAAAGTACAGAAATGCCTCAATAAATAACTTCTATATAGTTTAGATTTTATTATGTAAGATACTCTCCTTAATATTATTTTTCTCATCGCCTTTGTTTGCCTACAAACATCTTTGCATAGCTATTTATGCAGGAAAGATAAACACTGCTCTTTAAATTTAAAATCAAAATACTGTAAAGTAACTAGCTGTACTGACTGCACATTATAATCTCCCTTTAGTTCAAACAGTATTATACTGTAGAGTTTCTAAGCTGAGCCCTCGGCTTGAAAAGGATGCTCAAAGGTGTGTTGTGAAGGTAACTGCATGAACCAACAGCTTTTAGGGCTCCTGACGAGTGAATAGCATGTGTACCATAGCACCAACTTCAAGATGCAAGGCATGGTTTATTCATACATCTGGACAGAAACGCAAAACAGCATCTGCTGTCTTGTTTCTGTCCTTTCCCTCTTCCTTCTTGGTCTAAGGGAACTGTAAGATCTAGCTCCATGGCTGACTGGGCAAAAGTCCGCTGGACCTTCATTCAGCTTCTGCAAAGGAGAAATTGTAGGGAAATGTCCTTTCCCTCCCAATTCACTCCAATTGTGGATAAGGGAAAAGCAGAGCTAGGTCATACTTAGTGCTCTGATTTCGTGATGCAGTACAGAAGACATACTCACTTGCATGAACCTCTTTTTAAAGGGCTCTGTTGAATACAGCTGTGAGTTCATGGATGCATATGATGAAGCGCCATCAGGAGGTTTTTGCTACCATCAGTGCTGATACGTACGTAGTAAAACTGCATGCACAGATAATGCCCTTGAATTGCTATTCGAGACAGCAATGTTAATACAAATCTGGAATGTTTCTAAAGGCCAATAAAAATACAAAATGAAATAAATCAGTAGACTTCTGGTGACATCTCTGTCCTGTGCAATTTACCACAGGAAATAAATCACTGAGACACGAAACATATGCAGTGGCAAAACATGGGACTTGTCACATCAGTTCAGCATCAATCCATATCTGTCTCGTTAATTCAGACTTATATTCACCTTTCTTCACTGCTAGCTCTCTGACCAAGAATTTTTATGGACTTTTCAGATCCCATAAATAGCTTTATATTTTGAATAACAGAACTTGTAGACAACCTGTTTATGTAGTAACATGAGAATATCTTACGGTTTCCTAAATATGTAAAATATCTGAATGTTTTGGGCTATAAACTTACCTATAAAATTATATATATGGATTTTTAAGTATACTGTGTTGTTTGGATCATGAAGATACTACCGAGGCAGCGCTGGAGGATCATTCAAGAGAAAATTTGTTTTAGACTTCTATTGACTGTGAACACTCTTAGGCAGTGCATTCTCCCTGATGGCTTTTTCATGATTTCCCTTCTGAATTTTGCTCTTAATACATTGGGATAAGTAAATAAGCCATTTCATTTTTATTTTCCCTTCCGTGAAATGCTCCCCAAGTAACTTGATTAATGTTCAAAACCAATATTTGAGCAGCCACAAAATGTAATTAAAATTTCATAAAATAGCTATAATCACCCTAGCTTGGTAATAAGCAACCTTATTTATCACACAAATGATTTCTTTGGATTTTCAACAAGCACTTTATTTAGCTAACTAAATAATCTTTTTTCTGCAGGAGGCTTGTGTTTTAAAACAGACAATTGAAGTCACAGCCAGAATGCCTTGACATAGAGAACCAATATTTAATCACAGGAGGTTTCAGCTATGTGCACATTGAAGTTAGCCTGATTTATCCAGGAAAGTGTGCTTGACTGACTTCCATTTTAAGCCTGTCTGCCCAAGCTGCTTTTTTTATCTTGAAGAGATACTAAGTGCACAATGATCCAGTATAAAGGTAGAATGTTATGTGAATAAGATTTTTTTTTTGAGTAACGCTCAGCACTGTGTTGGTATCTTTAACACCATATGGGCCTTTGCTGTCAATAACAGTGACCGTTAAATCTGGTCCTTGCTGGAGAACCTTAGAGAGCTGAAGAGAAAGGTATTTAAGTTTTTTGTACAGCTCTTTAAATAATCTCTCTCTCCATACTGTCCCTATAGCCCAATTCTATTTGAGACTGAACGACTTAAAGTACAGTCCCACTTTAAAAGTGCTTTTGTAAAAAATGGTAGTATAATGAATATAACCTATTTGTTATATCTCAAAGATTTCCAGTTCCACTTTTCTTAGCTTGCTGACTAAAATGTCATTTTTTTCTATCCATCCATTCCGCAAACCTTCCAGTAGTCTGGAAAGTAAACTATCTGTTTCTTCCATGCACAATACAATCAGAAAACCTTTCCTCTGGGCAAATGCTTCCTTTGGGTACAACTGCGAAAGACAAAGCATTGCTTTCAAATCCTGCCCTCATTTACCTCCCTCCATGTAGCCTAAGGGCCACAGTGGGCCTGGAAAGGTGCATCTTAGTACTCATTTGAAGCTATAACAGAGAGGGCTCTGCGTATTTAACTGTTCATAGTTATGCTGCTGATAAAAAACAGTAGAAAACTGTCCCACTTTCTACTGCTGAACACATTCAGCTCTGTAGGTATAACAGGATTGGAAAGGAAAGTTGAAAAAAATAGTCAATTTTCCAGAAGTATAAGTAGAAAAAGCTGTTTGTAGGTTGAAATGGCCACTGTACACTATCCAGTTTTAGGGAAGAAGCAGAGTTAAATATTAGTACAAGGTTCAGTATTACCACAAGGAATCTTTCCCTCTGTGAAAATAACTCGCAGCAGCTGATGATTTGTGACATTGTGTTGTAGTCCAGGAGGAACTTGGAATATGACCAAAGGGCGTTACTAATATTCTGCATGACTAATTATTGAACCTTCCTCTGGGTTCAAACATCCCAGTGTTTGCACAGATGATGCTTTTGTTCATCCATCATTTAAAATGTCTTGTAGCTGGAAAGCTAACAACATTCATAAAAGACCATTCATAAAGCCCACTGGTGGTGGGGAAGGTGGGATGACAGTTTGCATTTTTCTGGTCTTTTAACTTCTTTGCAGCTGACTGTGGTTCCAAATACCATGCAGCAATGGCCACTTGGAAAGTGATTTCTCATACTTTTCAGTTAGAGAAACTGAAATACATTATATGAAGGCAACAGGCAGCAGGCAAATCTAGTTCTGCTAAAAAAGCCTTCTAGTTCTGTGCTCCTGACAAGCTGGAACTTGTTGGATCACAGTGCTGCTTTCACCAGGTCTTTACAGATGGAAACTGGAACGCTAGGACATGGAAGAAGGAGTGAAGCATGCCCAAACTTTAACTTGATGTAGAGCCAGGATACAGACTAGGTGTGCAGAGTGGGAAGCTGGTGGGTTCTGTACTCTAGATTTATTTTCATTGAGCATCATAGCATCAAGGAAAAAAATTAGGTTTGAAGTGGCCTCTGGAAGCAAACTGAAAAAATGCCCTGCTCTAAGTAGATATGTGAGTCTGAATAAGACTCTGTCTATCCAACAAGATATAAGTTGTGCAGAAGCTTGATTCCAGGACCAACCCCTATTGACCTTAGTGGTCCCTTCTCACCCTAACCTCTGTGAATTGCCTGCATCTTCTTCAAGTAGCAAACAAGAATTCCCAATAGTTTCCAGGTCTTATGCAAAGCTCCTGGAGAAAGGAAATTAGATTTAAGGATTGGCCTTAAATGTAAGGCCAGTAAAAGTATTCATAATTTCAACAGTTATAATAATCCCTGTAGTGTGAAGTATGCCACTACTACAAAACATAGATAGCATGAAAAGTATCCAAAATTTCAGAATTTATTTTCATAGACTTTACTTTGAAGAGAATCTTGGACATCAAGCTCAAAGTTCCAAAAATCATATTCCTGTTCAGAAGAGGAAGCACTAAATATCCCATGTTCTTTCACAGAGCCTTTCTTCTACACTCAATTTCCTTTCCTTTTTCAAGAGCATTCCGAATAGAATTTCTCTGCAGAAAATCAATAATTATTTCATGAGAATGGAACTAACTTTGAATTTTAAATGGAAATTGAACCTTGCAAAGTGTTGATTCCTCAAATATGAATCTGTTAAACTGACCCCAAAAAGTCCTGTTTTTTCCCCCATTTTAAAGAATGATGTGCACAAAAACATAGAAGGAAATTACTGGAGAATTCACCCTTACAGAGTAGATGAGAATTATCTATGAGCAAGTTGTGGGAAAGCTAACACTGTGTTGAACAATAGCTAATTCTATTCTGAAAATAAAAAAGACTAGCCTGCTAAAAATAAAATACTGCTTAGTGAAAGGCAGATATTAGACACACAATTTGTTGATATCTGCGTAGCTATATCAAAATGTTTGCTACTTTTGGAAAAACAGGTGCTGACTGTATGATTTTCAATGGCTGCAGAAAAACGGATTTTAGGATTTAACTCTATCATCACAAATCAAACACACTCAGTGATGCACAGTCCTTGCTCCTGCATACAACCTCATTGGTGAAAGGTTACTTATAAGTCAACACAAAAAAACCCCAGCCCTTGTTTATTAAGTTTTCAGTAACAGGATACTGTGAAGCTGAAATTACAAGGGAATGAAGTGCTTCATTAAAAGAACAGAAGCAACACAGCCATTCCTCGTATTGACTATATGATTACAAAGTGTATTAACCCTCTTTCATATCTTTTTTTCCTTGGGAATGGGAATGTATGTATGATCTTATCTCTTGGCATAGGATCACAGAATCACAAAATCATTTTGGTTAGAAAATACTTCCAAGATCATTGAGTCCAACCTTGGGCCAAACACTACTTTTTCAGCTAGACCAATGCATACATGCCATGTCCAGTCATTTCTTGAACACTTCCAGGGATGGTGGCTCCCACTTCCTTGGGCAGTCTGTTCAATAACCTGCTTAATAACCTTTCCTGTGAAGAAATTCTTCCTGATTTCTAACCTGAATGTTCCCCAGCACATCTTGAGGCTGTGTCCTCTCATCCTGTCACTAGGTACCTGGAAAAAGAGGCCGACATCCACCTTGCTACAACGTCCTTTCAGGTAGTTGTGGAGAGTGAGGTCTCGCATGACCCTCCTTTTCTCCATTCTAAACAGCCTGAGGTCACTCAGCTGCTCCTCATAGGACATAGTCTCCAGAGGCTTCACCAGCTTTATTGCCTTTCCCTAGGTACATTCTAACAACTCAATGAGTTTCTTGTAGTGAGGGGCCCAGTACTGGACACAGTATTTGAGGGACAACCACTTATCCTGGTCCTGCTGAATTAGTCTTCAGCTTAGTACAAGAGTTTCTTCATACGACAAAAGCATAAATGTAGCAAGGTAAGCCTGAAGAGAATCATCTATTAGAAGCCTAAAGAGAACTATCTATTAGGAGCAAATAATTTTAGCCCCTAGAGCTCCAGAAAAGCTGGTTTTTTTCCCATTGGAGAAGGTCAGCAGAAGCCTCAGTGAGGCTAAGGTTATGGACCTGTGCACATTAATACCAAATCTGAGCATTGCTGAATCATTAGGGCAGTACCAAACAGGTTTGGATCAGGCATGAACCAATGAACTAATCCCATTTTTGCCTAATTATTCTGAATTCCCAATTGCCTCCTGTGACTTAGAGAACATCGAAGTCAGTTCCAACTGATTGATGTTGGAGAATTCCCTTGCATTCTGAAATCCACTGAATCCAATACCTCTAAAAGTTGGCAAATCACACTGTTCATTTGCCTTAATGTGGAAACATACCCAGGAAAGCAAACTGTGGAGACCTCTCCACTCAGAGAGGCAAAGCATGGTCACACTATAGGCCATTAGAGATCAGCATAAACCACTTCCTGATGATAGTCTTAGTTGACCTGGCAGACCACAGGGTGTCCTGCCACTGCTCATGTTCAGTCAACACCTCCAGGTCCTTTTCTACCAGACATCTTTCCAACCTCTTTTCCACCAGCCTGTAGTACTGCATGGGGTTGTTGTGACCCAGGGGCAGGACCCAGCACTTGGCCTTGTTCAACATCATATCTTTGGCCTCAGCCCATCAATCCAGACTGTACAGATCCCCCTGCAGAGCCATTCTAGCCTCCAGCAGATCAACATTCTGAGCCAACTTGGTGTCATCTGCAAACCGACTGAGATGACCTCAATCCCCTCTCCCAGGCCATCAATAAAGACATTAAACAGGATTGGCCCCAATGCAAACCCCTGGGGAACACCACTAGTGATTGGCTGCCAATTGAGTGTAACTCCACTCACCACCACTCTGCATTTGGCCATCCAGCCATATTGTTACACAGTGAAGAGCACACACATACAAGTGACAGGCAGCCAGTTTCTCCAGGAGAATGCCGTGGGAAATGGTGTCAAAGGCATTACTAAAGTCTAGGTAGATTACATCCACAGCCTTTCCCTCATCTTTTAAGAGGGTCACCTTGTCACAGAAGGAGATCAGGTTGGTGAAGAAGGACCTACCTTTCACAAATCTGTGCTGGCTGGTCCCTGCTTGTCCTGCGCATTCTGCCTCATGGCACTCAAGATAATTCGCTCCATGACCTACCTTCCCTGGCACTGAGACCAGACAGGCAGACCTGTAATTCTCCAGATCCTCCATCTAACCCTTCTTATAGATGGGTGTTACATTAACTAACCTACAGTCAACTGGGACCTCTGTGGTTAGTCAAGAATACCAGTAAATGACGGAAAGTTGCTCAGCGAGCCCTTCTACCAGCTCCTTCAGTACCCTTGGGTGGACCCTATCTGGTCCCATTTATTTGTGTGTGTTTAAGTGATCTAGCAGGTTGCTGACCATTTTCCCTGAGAGGGGCTTCATTCTGCTCCCCATCCCTGCCTAACAGCTCAGAGAGAACAACTATTAAAGACTGAGGCAAAAAAGGCATATCCCCAGCCTTTTCCTCACCTTTTGTTACTATCTTTGCCCTTCTCAGCTGGAAGAGACAATCATCTAGTCTAATTGCCTGACCACCTCAGGGCCCCATGTGGGTCCTGTTGGACACCAAGTTGGATATGAGACAGTAATGTGCCCCTGTGTCAAAGATGGCCAGTAGACTTCTGGATATAATTAGCAAAATTACTGCCAGTAAGATAAGGAACATGACATTTCCCTTCTACTACTACCCCTAATTTGATGAAAAGGAAAAAAAATAAACAAGAGAGAAGTAAATCGTGGCAACTACATTTCCCCTCTCAATTTTGAGTGTAAACCAGTTTACTCCATGCCTTCCTCTTAACTGTTTTTTATATCAGACTGAAATATTAGGCATTTATATTATTTCTATCATTTGCTAAACAGCACAATTATAAATGTTCATCAGTTCCTCGAATACCAGTTTCAGATGTCCTTTTGGATCTGATAAAACTACGTTGTTCTGCACTAGAAATACAGGTGACAGTACCTAAGAAGTAAATATAAAACCTAACAGAGGACCATGGAGTCATCTTTTATAAATGGCAAAATCATGACCCTTGCTACATCACTAGAGATACAATTGTCAGTCTTTTGATAATTCAAATACAGAAATTTATGTGTTTGTTTGTGCCCAAATAACAACCACATGCCTTGGTCTAAGCAATTTTACAGTTTTTGACCTGCAGTTGTTAAAACCTGTGTATGAACCAATAAATCTAGCTATTAAAACAAAAAAAAGCTGAAGTGAAGTTGGGATTTTATTATTTCATTGAATCAGATCATTAAAGTTGAATTTTAGCCCATAACAAGCCAAAAGGATGAAATTACGAAATGCTGGCTCTTTGCCAAAAAAAATTAAAGCTCTATGGGTTTTTTTTTATCTCAGAAAGTCAATGCTCATTCACTTAGCAGCTTTCCCAGATGCAATGAAAATTTAAATGGAAAGCTCTAGGCAGTATTATTAAATGATTTTCTCACTCTGTGATAAAGAAACATGCAGAACACAGATATCTTAATACAGAATGTGTATAGATAATGCACCCACATAACCTTAGTGGGATAGAAACAGTCTGAAGTGAGGAGACACAGATAGCTGTTTGCTGCAAGAAACTTAGTTTCTTTCTGTGCCTCCAGCTTTTGAAAGAAAACAGAGGAAACTGTGTGTGTAATTCTCGCTTATATTTAGTGTCTGTTTCTTGAAAACAGACTAAAATCTGCCACTTGTACTTCATGTTTTCAGTGGAACTTCTCTAATGAGACTTTAAATTTTCAATCCTTCCAAGTATCACATTATCTTCAAGCATATATGAGAAAACACACATGATCAGACATGGAAAGGAATATCTTTGCCTCTTGATGAATCCTGCAGTCACCTATTAGTCAGTTTTAGTGCATAGGACACATCATAGGACACATCAAGATAGGAAACTACAGAAACTTGACCTTGCATAGCTGTTTTTAGTATCCCCCAAGCCTTATTTTGTGAGAAAAGAAATTTCTCACACATGCACTTCTGACTGCAGTGTTATCTACCAGAATATGACTTAGNGCTGGGATATCCAGGGTCTGTGTTCTGTCCTCCTCGCTCCCGACGACAGACTGAGCTCCTGCCTTGCGCAGGAAAACCAGAAAAACCAGTTTTTTCCCCTCCCAGACTTCAGGGAGATCACAACAAAAGCTATACTTAAGAGAGATAAAATCAAGATGCACACATCCTTTGTATCTTTTGTTAGCCATCTTCCCCCACCCCAGGGCGTTGGCTCCAAACCTTTTGGAAGGAATTCCTTCTTGGGCTTTGAAAACTCCAACAAAGTAGTACTTTCAGGAATATTCTTTAGGCCCGTGTCTTGTTGAATGGGGTGGATATTGTCCTGGTTTCACCTAAAGGAGAGTAATTTCTTTTCAGCAGCTGTTACGGTGACAGCCAGTAACAGTGAATTTGGGGCTAAAAAACCTCTTCACTCTAAAGGGAACTGGTAAGCCAGTCAACCTGGTATAAGGATCATATCACACAGATCATATATAATCTGTGCTATAAATCAGGAAATAAGCTGTACACCAAGTTCAACCATTAAGTCCTAAGGTCCAGATCCATGCACTCAAGCTGGAAAGTTTTGGAATTTTCCATATTAACAAGAGAACACAAATAATGAGCTGTGAACTACTTGTGTAGTTCATGGGACCGGGTTACAGTAGCAATATCTGCTTTGTTAATGTTTTTTTTTAAATAAAATTATAATGTCCTATAAATTTGTGAAGCAAAATTGGAGAGGAGAGTTATTTTTCTCTGTCTATACAAGCATTTTTAGTTTTGGGAGTTTTAGTTTGGGAAGTTCATATGTAGATTGTGCTTTACTACTGTGCATGTCCCAATAGACATTGGCCCACGGTACATTTTTTAAAATACTTACTTGTATGTCAAAGATTCAAAGGAACTGCACAGAACACATGTACCTTACTTCTTAATGCATCAGGCAACACAATTTAGAGGTAAAACACTACCACTTGGAGGACTGCAAAATACTTTGGCAAATCTCACAATGCTTGTACTATGAAGAAATTCTATTTCCCTGTTCAAAACTGAAGGTTTAATTTCCATATATGAGCTTTTTCTTCAGTCTTAAATTCTTAAAAAAAAAAAAAATCCTCTACTAGAGAAAAAAATTGTCAAAACAAGGGCAGAAAAAGCACAGATCTTTTTTTTTCTTTAATTGACAAGTCTCTAACACAGTCATTTTCTGCTTCATTTATCTGTGGCTGAAATATAACAAAACATCTCAAAGGATTTTCAGTGACCTGTAAGAATAGGATTGTAAAGTTTAATAGTCACAGTGTTTCAGGATAGTGTAATATTCTGTCACCCAGCAGCGTAATGTCAGAAATGGACAGTTGTCTTTATTCTTATGGAAGGTAGAACAACTGTGATAATTCCTCCTTAAAATGGTTTCACTTGCCGTGATTACTTTATCCCTGGGCGAGATAGCTGGTCAAAACATTATGTTAGCCTCTTACACCCTTGTACTAAATTCAAAAAGCTACTTGTTCATTAGGAGGTAACTTTGTAAATAATTTTCAATGGGTTCATAGTTTCTATGCAGGAAATTTAGTAAATAATGTAAGTAGTCCAAGTATAATATGGAAATATTTTAGAAAATTCTAAATTTGGGGGTTCCCTTCTGTATCATAGGACAGGATTTTTTATGGGTTGCTTTTTGGCTTATTTGTTTCTTTGTTTAGAAATTGATTTTAAATTAATTGAAAAAATTATTTTGGATTACAAAGTTTTTGTTATAAAGAAGAAAAATTGTAACTCTGACAGCAATTCATAAGAAGAATAAGTTTGAATTAAGACTGGGTGTTTTTTCTTTTTCTTTGGTTACTTAATTTTTTTCTATATATCATTTACTCTATAAATATGAACAATTTAAGCTTAAAACTACCCAACCTAGTCCTTAAAGCAGAGAGATGTCCTTGAATTTTCAGTGTTCCTAGCAGTAGTTAGTTATTAAGGTACAAATTGCAGACCTCAAGTATGGGCCACTCAATTTAAAACATGCCTCTCTTTGGGAGAGAAAAGGACAGAGCACATATACTCCTTAGAATGATTTTTTTCACTGCTTTTGCTGGTTTGTGGTTTAACATTTCCATGCATCTTTAAAAACCACAAGCATAAGCCTCAGGCAGACTAAACACACAAAACATACCAAAGTCGATGTTTTGTGATTTCCTGCCTGCTTTCAGGGTATTGGAATTAATTAAACCTGAAGCTTCTCTAAAGCAAACATCCTACCCCAAAGTTAAGTACTCTATTTTTATATTTGCTTGGAATACTCCTCCCAAAACATTTGCTCATTACTATTTCCAATGAGCTAACCTGTCAGTCAGAGGACAGGTCATATTCCTGGTGTTTCACAGGTCCACAGCTTCAGAAAAATACAGAGTATATGTGAGGCCTCTTAAATTGTTTATGCACCAACAGTGCAAAACTGCTGTCCCTGCAGTTCTCCACACTTCATTTGCTGTCCCCATTTCCACCTTATATGCCACAACACTCTCCCTGAAAATGTTACCCTGTCGCTGCAAAGCTGATCCTCTGTGCTACAAAAGCTGGAGGGCAGCCACCTGAGCTCTCTGGTTTGTGAAATAAAAGAGGGCTGGGGATTGATCTTCCACAAGGCTAGCGGCTCCAGTTATCTTCCTAACTCACTGACAAGGACTTCTCTCAGGAGGAGTATCTTTTACAAACCAGCCTTCAGCTGGGGGAGTCAGGAAGGAAACAGGCACGCTGGAATATGGTGTCTGCAGGAACACAGCCTTACCACACATGTTCTTTCCTTCTATCTTGGTGCCAGCTCCAAGACCGTTGAATAACTGAAATTGCTATAAAGTGCTTGTGAGATCAGATACTTTAGAAAATGGTAATGTAGAATCATATATTGGGCATACACCACCAATAAGAACCTTTAATTTTTGTCACAAGAATTTTAAAATCATAGAATTTCCCCCTAGAGAATGCAGCTGAACATGTGGGGTTTTTTTTTGGTTGGTTGGTTTTGTTTAGTTTTTTGTTTTTGTTTTGTTTTTAAGGTACTCTCAGATTTCAGAGAGGGATAAATCCAAAGAAATCTTTAGATGGGCAAGCAAAATTATTATAGCAGAGACTATCTCTAGTTACCAAACAGCACAGTAATGAGATGACAGAGTAATTTCAATGACATATCTTTTTCTAATATACTAAATTAGACATTATAATATTCTGATTGTGCGATATGAGTTTATGTAAACAAGACTACAGCATAAATATAGTATATATATAAGAAAGACAAAATAGTTTGTAAAATTTAATTTAGAGCATGACTAAATCAGTTACCTTTTTCCTAGATGTGGAGAATTGCCTGCCTTCAGTTTGCATCTGCTAGGATTTTTGTTCATAGGCAGTTTATAAAATAAATTAATTAGCCTGTTTTGCCTTCTTTCAAGGCCCTCTGAATTTTGTTGTATGAAAACTTGACTCCAATTCAAAGTGGCTTTTAATGGGTATTAAAAATGCCTGGGGAAAAAAGAACTGAGGTTGGAAATGAAATTCTAATAAAAAACTAATACAGCAAGAAGATGTCATCTGTAGGAATCTACTTGTTTCAAATTAGGAGGGGAGAAAAAAGAAAACTGGAGGTTGAATTATACTTTTAAATCATATATAGGAAAACCCAGTTTGTCCATTACAAGAAGTGACCAAACTATGATCTCAGTATCTAACTCTCACAGATTTATGTGCCAAAACTCAAATTAGTTTGACAGCTTCCTGTCCAAATGTTATGTGTGAAAGGAACTCTAATTTGATGGAGTAGCCTATTGCGGTAAAGCAGCTTCAATTATGCAATTCTTCCCTGCACTTCACAAAATATAAGATTTTGGGATTTATATCTTCACCTTACATTTCAAAACAATTTGAAATTAGCCAGTACTGTTATCCTGAAGAAATAAAACATGTAATTGGTAAGATTGCATTGTTATGAAAATTCCTTTGTAAGCACAATATGAGTGATTGTATAGCTTGCACTGATTTTCACACCTGAGCAATTCAAATATTGAGACACATATTTCTCATCTATATGGACTATTGGTTTTATGCTTTCTTTTCTGAAGTTTTGATTTAATAAGCATGGTTGCTGAATTCTGTTATTGAAGAACGGTAATTCAGAAATAACTTTTCTTGACTGAAGGAGTTCTTGTTGCACTGTATAGTAATGTACATAGAAATCTATAAGATTAAAGTTATAATAAAATAACACAACACAGCTGAGCTGTATAGAACAAAATCACACATCCACTCTCAACCAGCCTGAGTGGATACTGCCAGTTCAGGAGCTATGAGGGTTGTAACAAATTTGTGATGTTCAAAGGAACATGTTATCACTTCTAACTTTTTATGTTCATTTTCAAGATCAGGGATATTCATACACACATTTTTGCATTATATTATTTTCGTGGCAGTAAAATTTTTCAACATATTTTTTCATTCAGAAAAATGAAACTACAATATTTCAATATCATTTAAATATTTAGCCATTAAAAGTAAATAATCGTAAGTTGTTATGCAAAACTAATACAAATTAGTCCCACCCTGTTAAGTGTATCAATTTCTATTACATTAAATCCTGCAGTTGTTCCTTGTTTTTCTTTCTTTTAACTACTATTACTGCCATGAACTTTAGCCATATATTATGGACCTGTTGTAAAAAAGGTCTAAGAGAAAAACAGGGCAAAAGAAATCATATACAATGAGCATAACAGGAGAATGGAGAGAAACTGTTCTTCAAAGTAAGAGAACTAAAAATTGATAGGCATAATAGGCTACAGAAATATGTAGCACATGAGCACCATAGATGAAAATTTTTCTGTTCCTTTGTATACATAATTTCAGCAAATTTGAAAGATGTTTACCACAGGATACTCCTAATAAGAATCAAGGGCAGACCAATGACGGAGGCCAACTGTGAGCCAATTGCCTGTTTGAAATGACCTGATGAGACAAAGGGATAACCTATGAAGGTAACAGAGAGTTTATGTTTAATTTAATAAAATGGGGGATCCAATAGAGGCCTGCAAAGGGAGATTTAAAAAACCCAAAACAACTGGTTGGAAGAACAATCTTTACAGCATTCTGAAAGCATTAGAAAGACTGCTGAACAGAAGCAAGACTGCACTGGTCAGGGCCAGAAAAGGATAACATATGATGCTGGGAGTCTGGATAAAAGTACATCAATGCAGGAAAAAGATGTATATTTGATATAATTTATATAGTCTACAATATTTGGGTGTAATCTGGAGGAAATTGCAAACAGAGACTAACTACTTCAGTTCATACAAGACCTTCCAGAAGGAGAGATGTTGCTGCTATTCAAAACATTACAGGGAAAGGTAATGCAGGTAAACTTAAGAAACAATGTTCTTACCTGGAGGTATCAGAGAAACAAAGGTTTAGCTTGAGTGTAAGGAAACAGGATTGGTACTGATAGTAAATTACATACCTGACCAGTAGAAAAAGAAAATAGCAAATTAGCTTGCTGTTAGATGCGATTACCCTGAGGTATGGCATAGTGGAAGGAGGGAATGTACCAGTACAGGCCCTACAGGACCGTCAGCTAAAAATAGTACATAGGAAGGAAAATAAAGAAGCAAAGATTCAGAAAACAACAGCAGCCTGGGAGCAGAGATTGAAAAGATTTTAAGAAGACAGAAGTACTGAAAGTGAGAGAAAGATAGAAGGTAAAAAGTAAAATCTGTATAGCATAATTCAGCTTGGAAAAATAGTTCTCATGAGGGCTGTTTCATTAGAGTGGGATAGAGGTTACAGAAAAGAATTGGCAAATAGTTCAGTATGGCAATTGCAAGGCATGTACTATGTGATCTTACTTCACTGTCAGCATAAAGTGAGGTTCAGCTGCTCTAAAAGTAGACATCTACATTAGACAATTCACTTCAGGCTCTGTTTCTAGATAATGTACCAGATCTATTTTAAGTGATGATGAATCACCACACTCTGGAAGGAGCTTCAATTGACTTGAAGGCTGACATAATAAAAAGCATTTATATGCACAAATTAAGGCAGAAATCCTGCCACAAAGATTTCTGTAAATCAGCTTCAGGTTTTTGTTCTCTCCTCTGGTATGGTCTTCCATGAGTTGGCTTTGACTATACTGTCTATGGGAAGAAGATCAAGGAGTTTGAATTTCTTTTCACTACTAGAAATACTTTTTTTTCTCACCAAATTAAGCACAGGTTTTAATAGCTACATTATTTGTTTCTATACTTTTGGTCTGCCTCTCCAAATATTTTTTACCTGGCTCTCCTCTTCATATAAGGAGATGCTATAGGACAGAGGGATGAAATGTCTGTTGTGCACAAGAAAAAAGTATAAATCCTAAAAAATAGTGATAATAATAAAAGAGAATTCATAACAACATCAATGTTTACCTATTACTATTCTTATCTTCTATTTAAAAAACTACCAGATTACCTGCTTCTAGAAAATTCACCCAAGTCTGCTTTGGGTGCACTGAACTGATCCTTTTTGGACACCAAAGCACCCTTGCACACCGAAGAGTAGCTGTTGCAGTGCCTGCAAATATTATATGCACTTAACGGTCTATTTCCTACATTATTTTTTCACTATATACTGGTTTTGTACAGGACTGCAATGGTTTTACCAGCATAGCAATGATTTTCCTAACACAGCACAAGTCTGACACCCAAGTACCACCATATCAGCATCGGTTCACTGCACAAAGCATCAACTTCTATTATTAACTGAAACTGTCATATCTGTTCTGCATTTATGTCTGCCTGATCTCTACCTGTACAAGAACTAAAAAAAATGGTCTGAATATTGTCCCTATTGCAAACAAAGGGCTAAGCTCCAGTGTTCTGCTGCAGTTCTGCTGAAGGGTTGGTCCACGTGAGAATGAGAAGACATTCAAAGATTTTCAGCTTTTTTAAAACTAGGGTTTGTCTAAATAGTATGTGTTTACTCTAATAATTTTTGTTTGCTATGGTCCAGTACATTCCTATTATTTTGTTCATGCCACCAGATCTTCATTTAACTAAACGTATATCTGTGCTTGGTTTAATCAGTTGAGAATTTTCAAAACTAAATTAAACAAAAAAGTTAATTTAGTTAAGATTATGACAGTTTCCATACATACTTGCAACATTTGCCTCCAGTGAATAAGAAACCATTTCCTTTGTATTTTTCTAGAAATTGTCAAGTTTAGTCAGAAAGTGAATAGTGAATCTATAAAAACTTAGCAGTGGTAAGTTTCATTGATGCAACTACTCATTGATATCACTTTACTTTATCAAGTATTTGAAATAATCCTTCTTCTAAGAAGGTTTTTAGAGCATCAGTGTTGTGATGTGTGAAGGCTATAAAAATGCAGCTGAGATACATCTGTAAACCTTTAGCTGCACAGCCTTTACAGTTAAGAATGTCTTTCTCATTATGACTGTACATTTTGGTAAAGGTGTAGAGAATCTCAGTTTTTGGATTTCAAACTCCATAACTTTTTCTTAATGTTCTCCTAAGGTAATTTTTTTCTTTCAGCAAGATATTCCAAGTTTCAGTTTTTTTCTTCTTTGTGTACAAATATACATTCTATGACATAATAACAACATATTTCACATGGTTTTATGCTTAATTTTAAATGAGGAATTATCAAATTTTCTGAAGTTGCTACATAAATGAAAAGGGTAGTATTTTTTGAAATGTTGTAACGGCCTAGGTTTTACTGACAGGGAAAGGAAACTGAGCATGTGAACCAAAAGAGAGTGGAAAGCAAATACTTGTCTTCTATGCCTCTGATTTTTACAGCCTCTTGCCAAACTAATCTCTGACTAATCCAGACTCACTGTACTGCACGTATGATGTGTATGCACAAAGAAATCTGGATGAAGACCACTCAAGAACAGTTTCATGTAGCAAGTTTCTGTTTGAGAGACTGAGATCTTCGTATGTAAAGATCAAACTTGTAACAGAAAACTTTATTGTGGGGTTACTCTCAGTGCTTCCACAAAACTAAGGAAGCTTTTAGGTAAGCAATAAAAAAGGTATTGATTATACTCCATGCCTATCTATGTACATAGGCGTCTAAAGTCACTGCTGGACTGCAAGACTAATTAGTAAGAACTATCACATTATTGTAAACCAGTCTTAAGAGGGTAAGTTTTTGTCCATATATAAGTAGGTATTCCTTATATGAAACAGTAAGAGGCACTGGCTAGCAGTTATTCATCTTTACTTTCTAAAGCCCTGTAATCTTTAACCAAACACGGACTGAAGACAAGTTGCTTTCACAGCAATCTCAGTGGTGTTAGGGTTTCACATTTCCAGAGAACAGACCTTTATGACACCACATAAAGGTGACTTTAGCTGTGTTTTACTACCAAAGCATGAAAACACTTTGTGGAATACAGGTGGTTATACACCCAGGCAGCAGGCTAGAAGAAAGACAGTGTTGACTCAAATGTTGAGTAAGCTTCTCTCATGGATTTCTACAATTCATCCACATGTTTGGAAAGACAAAAATCCTCAGGGAAATATTCCTCAGGATACTTTATTTTTTTTATGATGGTAACAAATGTGCATGTTGCACCCTGAAGTCCTAGTGACTCACATATATGAACATAGCACCACAGCAAATTGACAGCCCAAGCGTTCATTTGCAACTATTCCAAGGGACAATCAACTCCACAACAAAAAAAATATCTAACTATAAAGACCTTTATGTAGGACACACCCCAGGCCATCTGTTCTTATGAATTACAAATTAAATAGTGAAAACAAAAATTAAGCAGTTCAATTTTACTGATGAGATTTCCAAAGATCAGAAATATTTTTAACTTTCCTTTGTTTGTTTGTTCTCTACTGTTGCTGAATGGTACGTTGGCCACAACACATTCTTTTGTCTCTAGGTTTCATTCTCTACCCTCTGCTTTTTTTTCTTCCCTCACATCTTCTGAAGAATAGGCCACTTCTTTCCCACCTTTACACATTCAATATTGTACAGCAATTTGGTTTGCTGACTTTATTTTATTTATGCAGCATTTTTCCATTAAAATGTTGCCCTCAATTACATAAAAGATACACATATTTCACCTGTCAGGTGTCAGCCCCTCAGCAGATGCCATATTGCTCCATCACTAATGATGATTATACCAGAGGTCACTGTCAGAGACATACTGTCATTTCACTGACATGGTAGAAAGTGTGCATAAAAGCTCTTCATTAATGCATTACAAGTTTCCTCTTAATCTCATCAGTAATTCCACTGTACATTTGTAAAAGGAAAGTGTCAATAAATTTGTTGACTACTAAGTTAATTTCTCATCATCAGCAGGGACTTCAGGCTCTGTATATTCTAGTGACAGTGAATTTTTGCAGAATGTGGTATTTCACCTCTGTGATTCATCAGGTAGCCTCATTTTGGTTCTAATCACACGTATCAGTATCTGTTCAATTTTTATCCTGAATCATATCTGTTCAGGCTCTTGTCCTTATCTGACCTTGATAAACTGATTGCATTTGTGAAGCTTACAATATTCTCTTTAGACTCCTTTTCAGATGAGTTATTGGTTGAGCAGTTGGATATAGTTGGTTAATCTTCCTGTGCCTTTGGGCAAGAAATCATGTCTCCTGAAAGGTGCTGTGATGAAACTTAGAAAATGTTCTGCTTTACTGGGGGAGGGAGAAAAGGCAGGAGTTAGGGAATCTTTCAATGCCCTACTATTAATTTTTATTTTGTGGCATTGTAATATCTTCCAAAGAAGTTAGAGTATATTGTTCCCTTCTGAATAATAGTTTATAGAAATATGTATGGTAGGTTCTTTTACTAGATTTTTGTGTCCCCAAGGGAGAGAGACTGCAACTGGCTGCTCATAATATTTATTTAAGTTATTGTTGAAGAAAGTTCTCTGACTTGCAACTCTAGATAATAGAAAAGATATTTGACTATGGTAAATTGTGGGAACACAACATAATAAATTATTGCTTCTTACCTCTGATAAATTTAGATTTTTCTTTTTAAATCTATAGAAAATGTTGGGACTAGATTTTCCCTGAATATCAATATAAACAGCATTTATAAGTCTGAGAAAAACAGAATGAGTAGGAAAGAGGCCAAACTTTGTGGCAGGTTCCCACCAAAATGGTCATAGATGCCAGTGATAAATGGATACAGGAAAAAAATCCAGACATCCCAGGAAACTGTGACCAGACTGTACCTTCACTTAGACACTGCAGTGGTTTGATCTCTTCTACATGTTGGCAACACTTGTTTAGCTTGCCAATAAAACATATTGTCAGACGGTAAGTGAATCAAACTCTTTTACGTGTTTTGTCACTCAGGAGCTAAGACTTATGGATGAGGTGTTGAATAGCTCTGTAAAAATCCTAAAGCAGAGCAAGAATTATGGACATCTTTGAACATCACCTCAGACACGGACAGTTCTCACTATGGTGCTACAAAGGTAGGTCTGTAAATTCCTGGTTGACTAGACAAAGTGAGTTTGTTACTGTGAATTCACTGGGCATTTGTGAAAAAGAACACAGATAATTTGTATTCACTTCTTAGAGCACTGCAGGAAAAAAGCCTGCATTACCACCAGCTAAAACAACAATGAAAAAGAACCACTCTTTAAAAGACAGCTCTTTCAGCAGTCTCCTTTTTCAGAATTAATGTGGAAAAAGGATTTGTAACAGCAGAACATAAGAGGTCCTTCTCTTCAGTAGAAGGAAATATCTTCACAGATGTTTTCTGTTGCTGGTTTGATAAAAAAACTCAGGTATTGTAGATATGAAGAGGAAAAAAAAAACAAGCACCAGACAATAAGCAGAAGGCAGTGTCATGCCTCTGCCATGCCGCAAGGCTTGGTCTGCTGCACTGGGTGAAAAAATGTAATAAGAAAATGATAATTGAGATAAATGAGTGATTCCTGCCATTCACAAGCAAAAGTGCTTTAGGGAAGCGGCCCCATCTCTTCCCATACTCAGTGCCAGTATCATCAGTGTCTTCTTATAACAAATTATTTTGTGTGAAAATTATATAATCATAATTTTAGTTAATACATACATGTGTATTATAAATAATAATGCTTTAGGAAAAAGAAAAAAAAGGAAAAGCCCTACACTGCAACTGAAAATACAATAATTTCAACTGCAAGTTGACTTTTAGCTGGTAACAGCCTGGTGCCTACCCAGCAGGGCAGCTCTTTCGCTTTCAGGCACTGCAGTTATTGCCATTATTTCAGAAGCACAGCACTGCTACTTACAAGGAACTACAGGTTTGGCCTGTGTTGTCTTAGGTGTTGCATTACTAGTGCTTGACTTGCACCAGTGACTACCCTAAAGAAGGCTGACACAGCTGGGCTCACAGGACTACCAGAAAATGATGGAAGATGCATAAGGTAAAACCAGAAGTGAGTGAAGAGGGAAGAAGGGCCAGGTGTCAAGAGAAAAGGATCATAGCACAGTTTATAGCTGTGCTGAGGGCACTAGGTCTCTTCAGCCTGGAGACTGAGGAGAGACCTCACTGCAGTTTCCTACTGAGGGGAGGAGTAGGGGCGGGCACTGATCTGTTCTCTGTGCCAACCAGTGATGGGACCCAAGTTGTGTCAGGGGAAGTTAGCTTGGGTATTAGTCCCCCAGAGGGTGGTTGAGCACTGAAACAGGCCTCCCCCCATGGGAAGCGGTCACAGCACCAAGCCTGACTGAGCTCAAGAAGCATTTGGATCTCAGGCACATGGTGTGGCTCTTTTGGATGGTCCTGCGCGGGGCTCAGAGTTGGACTTCGATGATACTTGTGGGTCCCTTCCAGCTCCGCATAATCTGTGGTTCTGTAACTATGACCTTGCTAACAAATGTATTTGACAAAACACTGACTGCTGGGGAAAACCAGCAGGACAACAGTAAAACAAATTACGAGGCTTTTCATTTGGGAAAATACAGTGAATATTTTCCAATCCCACATTTAAAGATAAAACAAATAAGTAATAATAAAATCAACTGAACAAAAGCTCTGGTCCTCAGTAAAATACTAGAAAAATACCCAAAGTGCCTTGCCTATTCATACAGCCATCTTTTCCTTCATCATTTGTGCTCTGCAGCTCAACACCTTTCCAGCCAAGTACAGGAAAGAAACATGAAGGAAAAGCATGGAGATCTCAGTTAGTATGAAAGCAAGATGAAAAATGAAGCATTAAGCGGCCAAAATAGGTAACAAGAAGGCCTGTTGAATGTCTGGCTTTCTGCTTGCCAAAAGAAATAGAAGCTTTAATTATGATTCATGGAGTCATTAATTCTTTCTATGCATGAAAGTTAATGGAATAATGATTTTTAATTGCTGTGGGATGATTCCTTATGTGTCTAAACAAAAATAGTACTGATGATATATAATGTATAAGGAAAATTTCAAGGAAAGGAGTCTTGCTGAGATGAAAGGACACTTAAGGACTAAGTGTTCATGGGATCCCTTCTACAGGTTCAGTTCAGGGCACAGGCCCACAGGAGTCCAGGATCTCAGGATCACAACCAAAGTACAGCTGAAAGTGAAGGGCCAGTTTTCGTTCTGCCTTCTTTACAAGAACACAACAATGTGTACCAATTCTTTTGATGCTCTTTCTCCTTGAGAACTGCCTGCAATGTGGTAACTCTTGCAGGGCTTTCTTTACTGGTGATGAAAACTATGTCACTAGGGGCAACCTCTGCCTAGCTGCAGACTGCCTTTTGACTGAAACACACTGGTGACAATTTACTGGTGAAATTTGACTGGATTGATTCATTTCAGCAGTCATCTTGTGTTCTTTCTGTTCTCATTCAATTGAAATCATTGAAGCTAATTAAAAAACATGTTAGTTTTATTTGGATGTAAGACATAACATTTTCTAAAATGAGATATGATTAAAATATATGAGACAGCTAAGGAGATTTGTACAGAACAGCTCTAGAGCCCATTAATTTGCATTGTAAAATAAAAATCTAAGCTGAATCTTCTTCCAGCTTATTTTTTGTTCTTGTCTATGTATGTGGCCTGTGGAACTTGTGATATATACTGCTTGCTTCTGTAGTTTTAATTCCATTCTCCCCTACTTCTGTCCCCTCCTTCCAACCTCTTTTTGGTTTGCTTTACAGACAAACCAAACAGGCTGCTTGACACAGTGACATTTGTCTGCTATTTCTAGAGTTGACTAAGCATTTATCTATTTATTTCCCTTGAGTGCCAGACCAGTGCTCCTCATTTCTGAGGTCTCCAGTGCAGATGGCCTGTATCTGGTCTAGTCAATGGAAAGTCCAAGGCACCTCTGCAACACCTCATGTTTTTCTGCTTGAACCACCTACATAGGGATGATACAGATGGCATGGGAAAGAGAAGGAAGGATTTGAAAAACTTTCATTACAGCCCCTCCCCACCTCCTTACCCTGCACTCAGTGCTGATGCAGAATCAGTGCAAGATGAACAGGGCAAGCACAATACACGTGGATCAGCTCACACCAAGGCTTGGCCAGTGCAAGCAGGTTGGAAGTCTCACAGATAGCCATCAGGAAAGTGTTTTAGACCAGTTCTATTGACACTACAGGAAAAAAAAACAAACCCAAAAACCAAAAAAACCCAAAAACCAGCCCTCCTTGGTTACTTCAAGCATAGCTTTAAAATAGGCAATAGTCAAAGACACAGAAAGAAATAATCCCATTTCTTAAACTCAGTTCAGTTTCACATGAAAGCAGAGCTGCCATCAGCACTCTCTGCCTCTTGTATGTGAAGTTACGAGATTCCTTAAAATTGCCATTATTTTTCCAGAGAAATCTCACCAACAATGTCTGCATTGTATTGCAATAGGTCGTTGGTTACTGATATGCAAAGGTGCTCAGCATACTCTGTCACTCCTGATTTTGCTGGCAAATTACAGACCCTCACTTTTTCTGTAAACTAAGTACTGAAAGTTTAAAGAAGGTAATGCACGAAAACCATGATTTAATCACATTGTACAGTTTATTTCTTTACAGTCACCTGAAGATAATCAGTAAGCAGCAATTGATGAACTACTTAATTTTCATAGCACCTCTAAATAAAGCCTGTTAGCTCGGTTCCACATCCCCTCCTCTAATAAAATTATAATTTTGAAACCCAGCTGCTTTAACTATCTTGTAGAACAAACTGTGCCAAAAATATTGCCCAGAGAACTGAAGATACAGCTGTTATGTCACTAAGTGCATTATTACACTATTGAGATAACTTTTTAAATTTTTATTTTATTTTGAACATTTCCAAGGATGGATATTTCACAGCCTCCCAAGAAAACCTGTTCTGGTGCTGAACTTCATCATGAGAAAAAAAAAAAAATAACATATAAGTATAATTTCCAATATTGCAACTGGGTTTTGCTGCTTCTAGCTCTACTGTGCACTTTTGAGAAGAGTTTGGCTCCCTCCTGCAACCAAACATTGAGGTAGTAACAGTAACAGGATCCCTCCAAAGCCATCTTTTCTCGAGCTTGAACAAACACCATTCTCTACATCATATCAACAAACATAGCTGGGTGAAATAGACAAATAAAAAAGTTAATAAAATATTTATTTATTGTTGCACTCATGGATTAAAAGGTGATCAGCTGGAAAACTACTGCCCCTTGTACGCCCAGAGAGAATATATGACCATGAGCATTTTCAGAGTCAAGTTCATCTTCTAAGTAAAACACATTTCAATTTTTAATGGTGAAGAAGAAAAAATTCAAAAACAAGTAGAAATTCTTTACTGTCTACTAATTCTGTAAACACATACACACAAAAAAGTTTAACTGGCACTCTAAAACATTTTTGAGTAGTTTAAAGGCACTGTAACTACTTTTATTTTAATCTCTGGTGTAGTGCTCACTGATCATACCAGTGTTGGTCTGAAAGCGAGGAAATGAAAAATTTTTCTTTCTTTTTTTTTTTTTCTTCATTTTTTCCCAGCCAGAGCAGCATGTCAGGCGTTAAAAGACCTTTATCGGACACATATAAGTCATCACTGGCATGATCAACAGATGGGGCCTGGTAAATGGATTGATGACCAGTTAGAAGCTTCCAGTATGAGCATCATAAACAAGCTAGGACTAACACCACAAATAGTTCTGATATTCCCTGATGTGCTTCCTCAAGAAGCAGATAAAGCATTTGTACCTCTCTTGGATTTGTGTTACAGCTGGTTAGGGGGCTAAATGATCTCTAGCGAAAACAGCATCCCCTCAATAGACATATGTCAGCAAGAGAAGAGAAATAGCTGATCATCCAAACTAAACTGTGGTGCAAAGATTTCCTTTAGGGATGAGCAATGAGAAAGAAAAATAAAATACAGAGATTATAGAAGAGAGTATTAAGACAGAAATGTAAATATCTGACTGACTGCACATAAAGCACATAGACAAAGGTGAACGCACTAAAAACGTGAATCCAGAAAAAAAAGAGTTCATGAAATTTTAATGAAAAATTCTAAACTAAAATGTGAAAATCCTATTAGGTATTGCATACTTTTTTTTTTATTATTCCATGAGCCAAGGTTTGCAAATGAAAACTTGCGAATAACAGCAGCCTTTATGGAAGGTTCCTCAATCTTCACTTATACCTAATTATTATTGTTATTATCTTTTTACTATTTTGCTATTTACATATGACGCATTTACTATCACACAAGTTTGGGCAAACATTCATAAGAATAATTTTTTTCATAAACAAATTCTTACCAAAGTAAAGTTATAGTTCACTGACAGGAACTATAGAAGGCCTCCTGCTCAATTTCTTAGAAATCTGCTCCTCACTTTCATGGTCTTGATTTATCAACCCTCCACTTCCACTGAAAGTTGTATCAGTGGTTAACTTGTGATTGCAGAGTGAAAGGACATTTTAGTATGGAAACTCCTATTTGTTTTAAATTATAAAATTTACTTTTTCTTTTTTTTTCTGTATCAGAGAGCATTAAGGAGAATTCTTAAATTTTATTTTTTTTTCCCAGAGAAAACTAGTATCCTCTACATTTTTTTCACTGTACTCCAGTGTAATTGCACCTTCTAGGTCATTAAGAGAATGCTTGTCTGTCCATAGGCATCTGTGAAGGAAATGATCTGTCTTTAAGACCATCCTCTTTCTCTCCCTGCTCTTAGTGCTTTACATTGAATGTCTGAAATGCAATGAAAGCAAAGAAAAGATCAATCCTATTAACACCAAGAGAGGCAAACAGCACAGAAAAGCTTTTCCAAACCTTCTATCAGAGATATGATATAGAGAATACAATGGGGAATCAACTCCAGCCCTTGTGGAATGGGGTATATAAGCAGTAACAAGTAGTGTCTGCCTAAGTTAATAAAAAAACATACTCTTTCAATATTTTAGATACATATCAAATTATATATAGATGAGACAACAAAACAAACAAAACCAATAGTGTTTCTCTAATTGATGATATGTCTTCCTCTCAAATAAGCTCTCCTTTCCATAAGTTAATAAGTTTTCCTAAGTCTGAGTGTGGCACAGCCACATCTGTGCTGCTCCTGGCTTTAGAGGTAACTCAAATGAGTTCAGCTTGCGGGTCTCTGCTGTAGTTTCATCGTGCTATGCAGACTTAACACCTGCTTTTACGGTTTCTTGCCTTACCAAAGAGCCAATCCAGACAATTTACAGGGTAGTCACAATCCTAGAGTGCACTTACAATATACAGGAAAAGATATTTTGACTTTGACAAATGGGAAAAATAATCACAACTCACTTATCTGGGAATGTGATGGACTATTCAGGTAGACACAATAGAATGGCTAAACTATTTAAGGCATATATTAGGTGACACTACCATGTCCAAGATGATAATACAAGACAGCAACCGAAGTGATTCTGGATTCCATGTTCTGTCATATTTCCCACACTTGGTTTAATAAAAAGAGCACAGCCTGAGAATTTGGCAGCTCTGTGCATCGCAGAGACTCTCTGCTGACTGATTTCTTTTTTCAAGGCAATAGAAAAGAGAAAAGCAGCCAATGATGATTTTTGATTCTTATTTATGTACTATATGCCTTGGTATCTCTCACCTTTTGACCCAACTGATCCATGTCTGTTAAGAAAATCCTACAGTCAGTAATGAGGACAGCCGATTCCTTTTTCTGAAAGGTCAAGCTCAGAAACAAATCCAACTCCTAGTTTTCTCAAATGTAGGAATAAAACATTCCTTTCACTCTAATCCCAGGGAACGTCTGATATGGAGAGAATAACTGCAAGTTAGGACTGGTGCAAGATACTTCAGCATTCATGATTCAAGGGATCTAAAAATAGGAATCCTCTTGTTTGAGCATTTAAAATTATGAGAGAATCAATGATTTAGTGATAGCACCAGGTATTCATTCAAATGCTGCAGTTTAAAGCTGAACCTGCTTCTGCATGCTTTCTCTTTGAGGAGTTTCTTCCTTTATGGGTAGTACAATGCAATAGATATGTTTTGCCTGCAATGGATATATATTTTCATGCACTAAGGTATAGAGATTCAGGAAGGAAATGTGTGAATTAACCTGCCCTGAGGTCTATGGTACATCCATTTAGACTAGGGATAGAGAAAAAGAATTCTTGCAGTAAGCAATGTCAATGCAGGGGCCAGTATCTGTAGACAATATCCTTCCTTCTCCCCCAGTACAGTTAGTGTCTATCATCTCATCCAGGGCAGGTTTTAGCCTCAAGTTATGCTACAGGTGCTCTGCAATATAACACAGAGTTTTTGAAGATTTTGGGTCAGCTTTGGGTGTTTGCAGTCATTGCCTGACTTTCTTTTTGTGACTAAGCCAGCAGCAAAAGGCAAAATATAGGGAGGAAGAAATACTTTAGAAAATCAGTAGATAACAGAAGTGTCAGAAGGAGAAATCTGATTCCCTTGAAGCAGCTCATTTCAGCTGAGATGGACAAGGACAGAATACAGAATTACTGTTTTGTTTCACAATACAAAACACACTATTTGAGGATATCCATTTGAATAACTTGAGATTCATTTCCCCTTATGAAATTAATATAACCCTTGAACCTCTGGAGTCTGCACACAGACACTCTTGCATATGGCACTGTGTGAAACTTCACATATTGGCAAATGAGAATGCTATTTTTGGCAAGGCAGCAATATGTCAAGTTAAATCTAAAACTAGACATCTGAGAAAACAGCGCTTGTTCAGTGTCTGGAGGTATAATTTTCTACTGTGTGATCAAGTTAAAATGGCTCAATTTTATTTGCTTTACAGTGCTATATTGATCTTTTAAATAAGGATATATGAAAGTAGAGCAAACCCTTATTTATACTCGTAACTCTTAACATAAGAGCAAAACTGATGTTGATTGAGACTAGAGCCCAGCTGGAAAGTTTGTTTAAAAGCATTGCTATGGGACTCAGACCAAACTTTCACAGGCCCTATGGCACTTTACACATACTGCATATCATGTTCTCTCTCATATGTGCTCTCTGAACATCATTTATTCAGAGATGAAAAACACTTAATCATAAAAATTAAATTTCAGCACTTAACTGGCTGTATGCTTTGCAAATTCTTTTAGGAGGAAGAAGGTTGTGCAGTTGTTAGATTTTCAAACTTAAACTGGAATTTCTTCCAAAAAGCTTGGAGCCAACGCCCCAGCATCGGTAAAGATGTTTAACAAAAGAGACAAAAGACACGCATATGCGGATTTATCTACTGTGGTCAGGTCTTTTGTTGGGATCTTCCCCCAGCAGGGGAGGGAGGGGGAAGGGGGGTTGGTGTTTCTGGCTTTCTGCGCAGGTCAGGGAGCTCAGTCTGTCGTCGGAGCGAGGAGGACGGGGACACAGACACTATCTCAGCATCACCGGATACTGGATTTGTGTTCCTTTTCTTCCTTTCCCAACTCAACTGTGTTCATCCGTGGGTGATCATAACTACTACAAAGCTTGCCATAAGGAAAAGAGGTGGGAGAACGCCCCGGTTTCCCTGCTTCTGCGAAGACAGGACTGTTACTGCCTTGCTTTTCCACTTCTCCTCTCATGGGAGCTAGCCTGGGAACTGCCTGAGGGGAGACCCCAGCTGGCCGGGCGTGACACCACCACCTGCTGTCCGTAAATATAACTGCACCCCTGAGAGGGAGAGCGAGGCAGCGGAGGTGCCACAGTGCCACCTACTGTCTGTGGATATAATTGCATTCCCCTTTTTCGGAAATAGCCAAAAAAGGACCTTTTTGACTGTTTTGCTTTTGTTATACAGGGGGTGGAGGGGTTTGTTGCAGACTGTTGTTGTTTGGTTCTTTTTCTGGATATATATATATATGTGTTGTGGTTAAGAACTGTTATTTTTTTTCCTTTATATATATTTTTTCCCTAATTAAAGTTCTGTTTTCTAAATTTAAAAGGAGAGGGATTATTTCTTGGCCAGCATAATATCTTAGTTGTCTCTTGAACTAAGACAGCAGTTGCACACACTTCTCTGATTACAATACTGAGTACTAAAAAATATTGGGTTTATACCAACAGTTCTATTTTTCTGTGATCCTTTTCCTCACTGAGAAGTCAAAATTCCTTTGGACTGAAATAGAAAGTAAATGGAGGAAACTTGAATAATTAATGACTTGAAACAGAAGTAGTCAGTGTTTTTACAAACCTCCTGGCACCAATTTTAAATAAAAGGATGTTAATACTTGGGGAAAAAGAAAAGTTTCTAAGGTCCTCAAGTGTTTCAAGCAAATAATTTGAACATCTGGCTAGGAAAGTTCATATCTGGGCATGGGAGGATTAGGTTAAACAAACCAGTCTCTTAGGTACGAAGGACTTGAACAGAGTCAGCAGTACTGCACACCTGAGACAGAACAAGTCCTAGGAAAGAAATTGCTGGAAAAGTTCATATGGTAATATGTAAAGCTGAAAATATAAAACATGAAATTTACATTAAAGATGAATGCATATCTATTATTATGAATGTTACGGAATGCAACAATAACTTGCTCCTGACACTTAGCCTTCAGAAGCCTTCTCCAGATAGAAAAAAGTGGTCCACAGGCAATCAGGGGAACTGGGGACACTGAGGGGAACCAGCTAGTCATGTTCAGCCTACTGAAAAAAACTAAGAGCAAACCCATGTGACAGCAAAACTAGTGAAAAACTGTAAAGCAGTAAGGAAAAAAAAATCAACTCCCAGAAAGGAAACCTCACATTGATGAATACCTTAGCGTTCATTTACTTCCATGTGTGGGTATTTTTGTTGGTTTGTGTGTGTGTGTGTGTGTGTGTGTGTGTGTGTGTTTGTTTGTTTGATTTGGGGGTTTTTGTTTTAGTTTTTCTAATTTTTTTTTAAATTTCCAGTAGAATAAAGTGAAATGTTTAGAAAATATATTCTTAAAGTTGCCTCCCTACATCTCCTTCTTTCCCAAATGTCTGAAAATCCATGTCTACAACTAACCAGTGTGCTCACAAAAAGTTTATACCTTTTGGATATTCTAATTATAGGTTTTGAGGGGATTATTTTCTTCTATATGCAGGGACAAATATTGTTTCTTTTAACTTTTGTGAGCTTTTCCTTACTGTCTTCTGTGTTCCATGCAAAATTGAGCTAACAAGATATTGAACCACAACAAAAAAATACAAACAGAGAAGAAATTGCTCTGAAAGACTTTCATTTAAAATATGAATACCAAAAGCCAAATCAACAGCAACAAGAAAACCTCTTTTCCTTTGAAAATCAATTTACAATTATGTGCTGTACTGGTACCATGAGAATCCAAACAGAAAAAGATGTGTCCCATCCAAGCTTTATGTTGAATTATTTTGTAGGGCAGAAAAAATCATAAGTAGTGCCTCATGCAGTGAAATTAATTCAAATCAATCCTTTGAAATAAGACCTTAAGGTTACAGATGTAAATTGTTTGCAATAAACCTAATACATCTTTCCCAGGCTTTTTATTG
This sequence comes from Campylorhamphus procurvoides, assembly GCA_013396655.1. Classification (NCBI taxonomy): domain Eukaryota; kingdom Metazoa; phylum Chordata; class Aves; order Passeriformes; family Dendrocolaptidae; genus Campylorhamphus; species Campylorhamphus procurvoides. The sequence goes on along the minus strand of WBMV01004981.1, from coordinate 930,915 downwards.
CAGATATTGATGATTGATTTGCAGTATTAAAGTGCAGCAGAGATTGTTGTGATATGAATTAATATTAACTGTGGAATAACATATATATAAATGTGTCATAACCTGTTTAAATCAATGGTAACCCTTCCCTCTTATTTAGAGGTGGAGATCTCCAAACCTATTACTTGAAATGAGAAAGTGATAAGCATTGTACAGAATGAATACCCTAATTTATTTAATGTCATTTTAATGGCTTCAATTTACTTTTTCCTTAAACAAATGTCAAGTTCAATTAAGATGGTAAGTCTTGGGTATTGTTGTTAATACATCTTTTGTGCTCAAAGTTACTAAAATGTTAATCAGGCTTATTTCTTGCCCAGTGCTATTAGCTATTGCTTCAAAGCAGAGCTCCTAAGATCTAAAGACAGTTTTTGGAGAGTTAAGACATCCCTGTGGCATTAGAAATTACACTCACTTTTTCTTCTTCCTTTTCTCAGTTTGCTTATTCCATCAGGAGTAATTTACTCTAATTAGAAGCTGTGTTTTCTGAAACTGTAACTGTTTCTCCTGGACAAGTTAAATGATAATGTGTTGCCAGTTGCTATGGCCCTATCAACTTCATAAGCAAACTTTAAATCTGAATAAATTAAACCTAGAAACACAGCATTTGTCAGACTGGATCAGACAACTGGTCTATCATAGTGCCCTTCCTGCCGCTGGCAGTGATCAAACACTTCATGCTCTTGAGCACAACAAAGTTTGCCTAGTGTGTCGAAGGCAATATTCTTCATAGGAAAGAGAAAATTCCTTCCTGGCCTCCACAGATGATGAATTATTTCCCTGAAGCTTAAGATTTTATTATGACTTTTCTTTTGCTTCTTTAACTAGAAAAGCAATGCATGTCAAGTCAGAATTACTTATATGTAAAAGAAGACACGTGCTTTTTATTCACCTTGATTCTTCTTTCCCGCCATGGAAACAAGTGTTGTAAAGTGGCTCATGCATAAATTCACAGAAATCAAAACCACTCATATCAATGACCGCAGGATCTGAGGACACTCTGTGGCAAACTGTCATTGTGTGTTCTTCTGTAGCCTTCAGCATTTCCTTGTCAAATTTACCAAAGGGTTTCTTGTCCTTTCAGTAGGGTAACAGTCCCACTTCCCATATAATAGCTCCTCATTCGACTAAGGCATTCCTGGATGATGCCATTTATTTTACATACATCTTTGTGAGACAATTGGTTCAGTCACAGCAACATTTGCCTTAAAATAATAGGATCAAAGCTATAGAACATAGTGAAGCAAGAGTGTAACATTTTTTCATTCACAATGTCATCATTATGAATTTAATGTTTCAGTCTTTTTATTATTATTATTTTCTTATTTGAGAAGATCCTCCGTGGGTTATTTTTCTTTTCTTAGTTAAATTGTCACAAACAACACAATTAATTTAAAGAAAACTTCCACAAGGAAACTGTTTCTTTAGATAGAGAGCCATTCTCTCTATTCTTCTCTCACAACTTGTCATCTTCTAGATTAAAAAAAAAAAAAGGAACCAAAACCTCCTAAACAAACACACAAAAGATCAGTTATTTCAGTTATTTGCATCCATGAGCATCATACTCAATTTGGTTGAATTTCGTAGGCACTATGCTGCTCAGGGCAGGGTGTCTGTATCTGTATACTTTGGATTTTAATTGCCAAATCATGCTAGTTAAGAAATTTAAAGCACTGTTATTAAGAAACATTCAACTCATTGTCTACTTTCTCATCCAGATTATTAGCCTATATGATATGCAGTACTGACCTAAGCTGCATCACTGATTTTCCTCCAGCATCAAGATTCAAAATTGCCTTGTTCTCCTTTCTTTCTCTTAAATAGTCTTCTGTCTTAAGAAACAATTTAGTATCTTTCTTTTTTTTAATTTCCCCACTGTGCCAACAGTGCTTTACAACAGGTTTTATAGTCTTATTTGAAAAAAAAAGCAAAACAAAACAAAGGCAATTGCATTTTTGATCCCGCCTTTATTTTTTCTTTAAAGTAGAAGACTGAGAAAACTATGATTTCTTTTACCAATTTAAAAGTAATGTTTTGCTGCTTAAACTTAGCATAGTATTACACTGTATCTCTAAAATTTTAGTTTGTGCCCCATGATCTAAAGGAGAAATTCTTTCATTCTTCAGTTTTGTCTTATACACTGAGCTGCTTAAATGCTCTTTATATTTCTCTTTTGTTTGTTTTGTTATTTTTTTTTTCTGGTGAAGATGTGTAAAACTGAATTGTGAAAAAGAACACTCTTAAAAGAAAACTTCTTTTAAAATAACAATTGTCACTCCCTTATTTTTCCTCAAATAATGCATATAATACTAGGAGGTTTAACCATTTGGTTAAGAAAAACAGCTTTAAAAGACATAAATATTTCAGTAATAGTTCCAATCATTCCATATAAGAGAGGTGCAATTATGACCGGTTCAAAAAAGAGGGTGGCAGTGGAAAGGCCATTCATAAATAAGAAAAACCTATTTCAGAATTAAATAACACTAAACTGAAATAGTTGCAATGCTCCATAAAATCACTAGAAATGAGCAACATATTAAAAATGCCATGTATCTCTTTTTCTTGTGACAAGAAAAAAACATCAAACTTTGCAGGATAATGGCATCTTTCATGGTACATCCTTGCTACACACTGTTCGATCACCTTCAAGAGTGCACAAATTCAGTCCAGGGCCTTGAAAAACAGGTAACACATTCAGTGCAGCTGTGGTAATTCTGAGAGGGGTAAAAAATAATTCGTAGCATTACTGGATGAGACTGAAATAATCTGAACTTATGCAGTATGTGTTATAATACCCATTAAAAAGCTTAAAACCGATGTCAGATGCATTCCCAGCATATACAGAATGCAAAGCACTACAAACATTTAGGCTTTATCTTACATGTATAACTTTGCTCATATACACTGGAATATGTCACCTGAATATGTACTTACCATGTTCATGAGCAATTTGCATGATAAAAGTTTATGGAAATAATCCCTGCACTGATATGACATTCAGCACATAAGTTTTTCCTAAACTCCAGTTGTGGGGATCTAGATTTAATGAAAGCAACCCCCAAACAGACATACAATGTAAGATATAATGAAAGATGAAATGGACAAAGAAAAAGATGCATAGTCATGGTAATGATTGTTGTTCATATGTCATATATGAAGTGCAGACTAGAGCTTTCCAACTTAAAAAAGCAGAACCTGCACAAATTTTAACCAAAGCAAAGCCCCGCCCATTTTCAGCTACTGGTAGCTCATATTTGCTTTCCAGATGTCAGCTTAGAGGATTTGTTGTGAGGGAAAAAATTAAAATAAAATTTAAAAAAAAAAGAATGGAAAAAAAGGGGGAAAAAAAAGCCAGATATGTTCATTAATTAGGCTTTATGTATCATCTGTCTTCCTTTAGAGAATACAAAGTCCTTCTAAGGAACCTGTGTGGAGGTCTACAAAAAGGAATAATCAACATTTACAGTGAATACACACAGGTTGTAATTAAAATATATAAAAAGAAATCTGACAACATCTGAAACACAGGAAACACAGCATTATTGGTATTATCCTATCCCCATTTAATATATCAATTAATTGTCAAAAAATACAGTTTTGCCCTTTGTTTTGCAAAGAAATCCTATGGTTTTCATTGACAGTAGAATGTTTTACATTAGAAGACAGTTAACTCTGAGCACTGTGCTTAAATCCTCTGTAAGACACAGTTCCAGACAGCAAATTTTTCCACCTCTGTTTGCTAGAAGCCTATACTAGGATAAACCAAATTGCTGTTTGGAGATGGCCTATCCCTCTGACTAGTAAGGCAAGAAGCATAGATAACTAGCATACCCTACTAAATGCCTGAACTAGATTATTACAATTAAGTTAGATGGAACCTGCCCTTTATGACGGAAGTTGAGGCTTTAAAATAAAAATAAATATAATGTAGGTGACATATATTTCTGAGCATGTCAGGTTTGCAAGCACAGAGCTCAGGCACTAAATTCTCCCTAATGCTGAATATTTTCTTATGTTTGAATGTGGAAAAAAATTAACCATGCAGAAATACTCAATCTATAGTATATTTTACCAGTTCTCTTCACAAGTCACAAGGATCTTTAGGCAAAATTCAGGGGGCCACATCTTAAAAGCGCTGTCTGTCCTTGGTGATCCCAGGACTGCACTACTAAGTCCTTCCCTTGCTTAGAAGAAATAGTGATTCTACACACTCTGCAGCATAACACACTCTTTAATAAGGAATGAACTTAATAGTGGTGTGAATAACAAAACACAGCAACAAAACTAAAATTCACAAGTCCAATTTTGCAAAGTTTTAGAACACTCAAAGTTTTGAAAAGACCTAATTTTTAAAATACCAAGTAAGTGAAACATTCAGCATGTTTGAATGTAATTTAGTTCGCTTTGTATCTCAGGTTATTAGGTTGATGGAAAGCTGATGTATGTTAGCACCTAAGCAGTTTGGTAGTTTATGCTGTAGCACTGAACCACAGAGGACATTAATTCACATGGTGACTTTTGGAGCCAGACTATAAAACTCATAAATATTATATATTCCTTTATTTACTTCTTATAAAGGGGATTACCATATAAAACCCCAAATACTGGGTGCATGTAGGAAAAGGGAATCAGAGTATGTAAAAGAATCAAGTTTGTAAATTCGGGAGACTAAAGTAGGAAGAACACATAAAGGTGACATTTCATGATTTGCTGAAGATGATACATATTCAGGCAGACAGCAACATCCCTCACTTGGTGGCCTATTCCCATCATATCCTTTGTACTGGAATCAGCTGCTGTGACTGCATGACCACAGAGCTACTCTATCTCAAAAGCAGACCTGCAGAAGAGCTCAGAAAAGCTGTTTTCAAGTGGCACTGCTCCTCTCTTTGGCATGCAGCAAAGCCTCTCCAGTGCTAACTTGTGTGCTTGTGGGGGCTGAGTGGGCACTGCTGAGGTCAAGCAGCCTGCCCCAAGGTGCATGGTGAACACTGGGTCTCCCTAAGGAAGCATACCAGTGTTTGCTGGGAAAGGCTGTACTTTTGTAGATGAAGGAAGGCAATGCATACATACAGGAGTTCTTTCTGTGGCTTCCTTATTGATTTAGGCACTACTTGCCTCTACCAACTTTTATATCTGCCTCAATGTTTAATGCTTGCAGTTGCAAAGAGAATAACCCTTGCTTTTTCTTTTCTTTCACTCAAAATTCACACCCTCCTGTAGATATACTGTCATTAGACTAGTAAGATTCTATAAAAGTTGAAGAAATCAATCTGCAGGTTACCTTCCTGTTTGAGCGAGGCATCTCCAAATGTTAGCCAATCATCTAGCTATTAGTTTAGGGGTGAACTCAGGCTCATGCCTTCAGTCTCAAATAATATCCTTCAGAATAACTACAGGCAAGCTGTGTATGTGAATGTATGTGCATAGCAGTGCACATATGTCTGTTTTGGCACATTTATTTTTACATTTAAAAAATAGCTCATGTTCCATTGTTTGCTGATTATTCTCAAATCTAAGAAATAAACAATAGAACATGAGTTTTTTTAAAAAATAGAATAGATAATCTTATCATTCATTTGGCTCAAATTCCACCAGTGACTTCTAGAACCACTGATATAAGGAATTTCTTTTTGGTATGGTTTTTTAAGCATATTTCTTTTCCGTACCATTTTCAGCATCACCGAGGTATTCGGTTGTCCTTTCTCGAGCTGTATAGAGAGCATCATTATCCTCTCCTGTGGCAATTCCCTGCTTAGCTGACTGTATCACCTTCAAAACTTTATTTGAGAACTTACCTAATTAGCCTTTGAACCACTAATTGGCTATTATCTGCAAATCTCTTTGCTCTTTCTTGCACGTAAGATTTTGTTCCTTTCATTATGGAAACATAGAAATTGTCATCCTGGGACAAAACACTAGGTCACCTAGTCTCATATCCTCTTTCTTATCAGACCAAAGACAAGACCTTTCAAGCAAGTGTTCAGCACCCTGAGCCTGCTCCTGTCATTATCTCTTCTGTAAGGCTTCCACTGAAATAAAAGGCTCAGAGCATTTCCCCTTTGGCTGCAGGTGTGCGTTGAACAGATGTCTTCATTGAACCGTCCACAGTGACATTTTAATTTTTTGTTTCTCTGCGAGATTACAGCTAACTCAGAACTTAATCACATGTACAAATAGTATAGATGTCATTTTCAAAGAGCTTATAAGCTGCTAACTATAAGTTGGTTATGCAGGGATACATCTTCTCAGAAAAGAAACAAATCTAAGTTCTAAACTTTTTCCCAGCCAAGATGTCTTTTTCAATTTCAATACAAAACTTACTTGCACTTTTTGCGCTTAATACAAAGGCAGTATAATTATTTTATCACAATAGCCTAATTAATTTTTATTTCAAAAAAGAATATCTATCCTATTTTTTCAAAGATAGACCATAAGGAACGATGAATTGTTCTCTTTGAAACATTTTAGAAGCTTGATTTCCAGTATTGCCAACCTTATCCATTTGAAATATGTGAACTAGGCTCCAGAGACTCACAACTCACATGAAGAAAACAAACAAGTCACTTAGCAAGACTTCAAAAGACTGCTGAAATAGTGAGTGGATGGCCTTGTTATCCTCCATCAGATATCTTAAAAATCCAAGTTTTCACTCTTTGAAAAGATAAAACTAAAGAACGAGAGTCAAGCAGGGCTCTTCAGTAATATGAGAGGAAAGAAGAAGGTGGAGTGCCCCTGGAAAACTGTTCCAGGTTCTGGTCCCCAAAATTCAAGATGTGTACAGACTGGAGGTGGTCCAAAGGAGGGACATGAAGAGGGTCACAGTGCTGGAAACCTTTCCTGTGAGGAAAGACTGATGCAGTTAGGCCTTTTCTCCATGGAGAACAGAAACACCAGTCAGGACCTCATCACAGTATTCCAGCATTTAAAAGGTAGATGCAAAGAGGGCAGAGGCTTTCTCTTCACAAGGAGCCACCTAAGGAAGACAGACAGAAGCTGCACCAGGAGAAGTTTCATCTCGACATAGGAAAGAAATTTTTAATGTGAGAACAGTCAGCCACTGGAACAACCTCTCCAAGGATGTGGTGGAGGGCCCACTGCTGAAGGTTTTCAAGATATGATTAGACAAGGTGGTAATTAAGCTCATCTAGGCTCCCTTTCCCACAGATTTCTGGATCAGATGATCTGTTGGGGTACCTTTCAACCTGGACTTTTCTGTGATTAATTCCATGATACTAGGAAAGAGTAAGGGGAAAGAGGGAAAAAATAAAGAGGAAGAAAGAGAAAAAGCGGGGAAACCAGTGCAATAGTATTTTCCAACAGCACAATGTGGAGCACTTCAACAGGCTCTACTCAGATAAACAAAGTTCCCCACAGTGCTTCCTCCATGTGCAGGGTGAAATGACTGCCTCAGTGCTTGTGCTTAATTTGATCTCTAAATAAAATAAAATCTGAACACCTTCTTGTTGCCAGGGCTGAATAATTCCAGAGACCTTGACGTAGTTTCTGTAGGTCATTATACTAATTTAAATTCACCATGCTTTCATCTCTGCTTTGAATATAAAGTACCTCATACTCATCTGTGTTGCATTTCCTTTTATGTTTCCAAAAGCTAGTCTCAGTTATTTCCCTCTCAAGTACCTCAGAATTCATTTTTTTTTCTTGACTACCATTTTGTTCTCAAAAGAAGCTGAGCTACTCCAGTTTAAGATTATAAAAGAAGAAGCTGCAGCACTAAATTTAGTGACCAAAGTAACTAAACAGGTATCTTTTAGTCTTAACCTGAAATTGTCTTCGTTTTTAACATGGGTAATGTTGAACTTCAGGTACAATAAATAACCTTTAACATATGGAAAATTATATTGCTGTTTCAGCTGAGTCACTGTCACTTTATGCACATGTATGTCTGTATTCCTGATCACTAGAACACACAAATCTTTATGATTTAGTTTGACTAAAGGTCAGTTCAGCTCAGTTGATCAACCAAGTGGGCAAAAAGTATCTTGATGAAACTTCAGCCAAACTATAAAACCTCTAGTATGTGGTCTTGTTCACTTCTACCAAAGATGTTCTCCTATGTTCTTATGCAATGTGCTCCTGCATAAAGTCATTCACACCTGTAGGAGGACATTAGACAGTTAAGGTTCTGATGATGGTATTTCGAATCAGTCATCCTGGGCCACAAATAACCCCTGCACTCTTGCAGTGTTGTGGTATGACAACATGATAATCACTGATTCTCTCTTTCTTGGAAATGCTTGTGAAGCTTTATTGTTCTTGCCTCATGTGGGTTGTGCCTATGGTCTTAACTATGTCTGAACGAGAAGATACGCTTCAACATTTTCCAGTATGTGGCTTCCAGGTAAGGAAGGTTGGCACTCTTAGGTCCTCTTCAAAATTACTAAGACTAGTAGAACTGGAAAGATGTTAAACTAGCCTGAACACAACTTTACAAAAACTGCTCTCAAGTTACAGTGCCATCCTCTCAGTAACAGAAACACAGGTTCCAAAAAATCCCCAGAGTGAAAGTATGTTGAAAATGGTGTAGAAACTGGGCACAGGAACAATTATGTTTGGTTATCAGAACTCCTAAGAAATCACCCTTTCATTAGCAGAATCCTGAAAAACAAATGAAAAAATACCCTCAGGAGCCTCATTTTTTTCTTCAGAGAAGAGATAATAAATGTGAAGAAAATCAAAAGAATAAGAAAAATGGAGAGAAGCATCTCTGAGCTATTTGAACAGTCAAGAAAGAGAAATGGCACAGAGGAAGTCCGTTGAAAAAACTGTCAAAACCAAATGAGGACTAGAAATTACCATTGCAGAAGTGAAGACTTGAAATAGCATTCAATAAAACTTTATCTTTTATTTACCTTTTACTTTGCTTTCTTTTACTTCCACTCTTGCATCTTTTTCTATAAATTTCTTCTCTCTTTACTCTTTTTACTTTTCCTTGTTCTCCAAATTCCCATCTCACATCATCACATTTCATAACAGCATGTGTTAATTTCAGATGTGTATTCCTTAACAACACTACTCACTGGTTCCCACACTCCCAGTGAACAGTGAGATATTTCCTATCAAGCCTATAGAGAAAACAAAAAAGTAAACCAACATATTATGCTACTTGCAACCTCTTGTCCCACTCAATAAGGACAGGGTAAGGATAGAAACTATTTTCTTAGAGGACCCTTTAAAAAAGTGCTTATCTACATCTTTCCTCTTTGAACAGCATTTTATTCCAGTGAGAGTAATTTCTCAGAGTACATGCAGCAATCATATATATCCAGCAAATAAATGCACTTTGAAAATAGTCCCAGATACAGTTTCCCATAAGCATTATTTGGACTGGCAAATCTTTCCCTGTGAATTGTTTTTGAATATTCCACTGCTGTGGACTAAAAATATCTTCCATCAGTTTTAACTAGACAAATGAAAGATGCCTACTTTTGCCATCACCAAAAACATAGTTCTTTCATGAAGATCTCCTCACTTTGTGAAGTTCTGTGAATAAGTGGATATATGTTTTACATAACATTATTCTTTTAAATACTGCAATTGAACTAATTCCTTTAAAGGTTTTCATAAATATTCTTTTCAATACCTGAAAGAAGGCAAGCTATACTTTTATGCCTCTTTTCTCAAATTATCTCCATACTACAATAATTCTCATTGTGAATAATTTGTATTTACAATTGACACAACTGAAGTCCTTAGAGGCATTTTTTGTTAAAATATACAGGTTAACAAGATGTTTGGTCAACCAAACATCAGTGCTTTTTAAAGCTCTCATATGCAAACAAGCATAACCTTTGATTTTTCAGATTTGCTGTGCACTTTTCTGTAAGCACTCTGGTTTTAATTTCTACTTACGTGTGCAAAGTTTTAAGCAGAGTGTTTCAAAAACTATCATAACTTCTTGAAGGAATGCAAAAGGTTTTAAGATGGCTGACAGCTGTTTCATATGTAATGTCTAACCATTTGGATTTTTTTATAAGAACAAAATAACACTAGAACACAATGTAAATGTGTATGTTCCTAGCAACTAAAATTCCTCGTGGTTTCTGATACTAGAATATAGGAAAGCAATTTCTCTTATGAAAATCTGAATAGATTCAATTAGAGTAATCAGTAACTTCAGAAGACTATATACTTTCGTACAGTTTTATTGCAGTCTTACAAGTAAACATTCCCACAACTGGACACATAATTTCTTGATTTACTTCTATAACCTGAAAAAAATGTTACTTTACTTAAAGGAAGAAAGCAGGTGTCCTCCGTCTCACACCAAGGGGGAAGGGTAAATTGCTGGAAACATGATAAAACACAAAGACCCATCTTGTCAGCTGTGAGGCTAAATAATTTAATTTTAAGAAGTAACTCAGATTCATGACATCCTTAGAAAGGGATATTGGAGAAACTCATTATGAGCTAACGCAAGTCTCCTTGTATTTCTAAAACTTGGTTCCTAATTTGAGCAATTTAAAAACCCCACTAAAACAAAAGATGTCTCCAACACACTCCAAAATGTGCTCTAATTGTGTTCCATTCACATCAATGTTGAGCTGGTTTCAAGGCCATATTTCAACTGACTGAAAGCTTGAGAATCAGTCAAGAGAATGAACACACAGCAGTGCTATGGTGTTTAACATGCATCCATTCCTACTCCATATGAGAAAATACTTCTGTGTCCCCTCCTATCTACTATTTGGAGCCTTCTGGTCTGCCTTGGCTAATGTACCAGTTACTCAAAGTTGGTATTCATTGAACATGAAAAGAAATTTTTTTTTGTCTGCAGAAGCCCAGGAGATGATTGCATATGTTAGTTAGTGAAAACAGAAGCTCTTTCCCTTACTCACCCCCACCTGTCCCTATTCTTTTGAAGTTATTTACAAGTAAGGTGAAAAGCACTTTACCGAAGCATTGAATGTTGGAGCTTATTTGTAAGCAGAAAACACGGCGCTGAATAAGGTGCAGAAAACATTACTCAGTATAAAAATATGCTATGGGAATTATGGTGTCATCTTCAGAATCTGACAAATTGCCTTGTGTATGAAATGTTTAGGCACTGGTGGCTTACTTGGGATGCACATGAGTGGCAATAAAATCCAAGACAAAATTTGAATTTTGATTTGAGTGAAGAAGAAATTCTGACAGGACTTTTTTCAAGGTGCAGTTGATTTCTTTAGCTAGAATTTGGCATGTAAACAAAGAGAATATTTTGCCATTTATTTCATTCCATATTTCTGGATTTCTGTACCGTCTCCCTGATGATAACTTCTCTTTTTCCTTCAATCACTAACTGTTCATTTCTGCAGTGGCACCTGGGATGGATGGCAAACCAACAGTAGAAACACAAGTGCTAGAAAGGAGAACAAACCCACAAAGCCTGCTGCAATGTAAGGGTGCACAGTCTTCCTTGTATCTTGACATTTTTAAAGAGAACTCACATCCTCAACTGTTGCTTTTACTCCAAGATGATTAATTTTTCTTCTTGGGAGTAAAGACTATGAAACATGACAACCAGTTCCTGTGGTTATATATTGTGAACTTCCTACTAGAGCTGTAAAGTACATCCATGCCCCTCACATGAATAATCAAGCATATCCAGGATGCTTAATTTTACTATAGTGTCCCTTAGTCATCTTGGAGCAGTTTTAGAACATTTATGGGATCCAAGTTAACAAAAATTTTCTTTCCTACATCCTATTCAAGAGTTCCTCAAACATCCTCTATTTTGACTCAAAGTAATAAACTACTGTATTAAACCTGTGACCTTCAGGACCTTGTTTAAGTTTGCTAATGGGAACAACAGTATGCACAAAGTACTCTCTGGAATGTCCCTAATGGTGTCAAAATATGACTTTCACTGTTTTTGGTGCTTGTTTGGTGTTTTTTTTTTTAATTTTTATTTAAATGAAATGTTAAGAGGAACCTGGTCTTAGTTTTATGAGTGTAAACAGAGAGATATTCCACCTAGAGATCCCTGTTCTTTCTCTTTGTGTTAATGGCAACTGAGTAGAACCAAGAACATGGTATTCAGGCATTCTACTATCCTCCTTTTTCAATTTGAAAAAAATTTCCTCACATTTCATGGTTTTAATCACATGGTTTTAATCCACAGTGAGGGGATAGTAGGTTTTTCATAGAGCAGAAGAGGGACTAGCTTTTGGTTTAGTGCTAAAAGCACAAAAATCATCCTTTTGCATCCTTTGAATAAGGAATGTAGTCATTTGGATCTTTTTTCTTTTTTAGAAAATATATTAAGCAAAACAAAATGTCTGCATAGGCATCTAGAAATGTTTTTCACTCCTCAGAAATGTACACAAAAAAGTTAATAATTAAAGAAAAAAAGGAAAAAAGTTAAGTATGAAGAATGCATCTCAGTCCAATCTGTATGCAGTAATCCACTCTAGTCTCAATTCAGAAAATAATTAATTGTTGTACTATTTTACTGAAATCACTAAGACAATGTTGGCTCTTACTATTAGACTCCTATTAACATTTTATTGGATCAGGGCTATTAAGGCTTTCTTTAATATGTGTGTTTATGCCACCCAATCACAAAAACCTTCCAGTATCATTGCAAGCACCACAACATCCACTGAGCAGTAACTGCCTTTGGTTCATTGAAACTGAAGCACATTCACAAAATACTCACTAAAAATAACAGAATAGCAAACCTCCCAACTGTTACAAAACAAAAAATGAGCTAAAAAAATTAGAAATGACAGCACTTTTGCACAGTCAACTCAAAAACAAGCTCTGCCACCCTGAGATATGTAAGGAAGTTGTCTTACTGTTGGACATTGAGGTGTTGAAATGATTGTTGGAAATTTTCTGCTAGATTCCAAGGAGAGAAGTATTTTCAAGCATGAGAGAAAAGCCTGAGTATCACAGGCACCTACAGGTTTCTCACTAACAGATAAAACATAGGTTTTATCTTACAGTTTTATCACATTCTCCTGTGCCTTTGGGATTATGTAACCTTAGCACGGTTTTATAAAAGACCCAGTGGGATGTCTAGCTCCTTCCATTTCACTGCAGGACCACAGTGCTGGGAAGAGAGAATGTGATTAGTTGAATTTCAAATCTTTACTCCTGTTGAGTGACTTGGGTTTTTTGCCTTAATGTGATTTCAAATTAATGTCTTTTGGGGAATGCAGACAGGAAAGACAGTTTCCTTCTGGATTAAAAGAACATATATTAAAAATTGAATGAAGAAGATCTGAATCATGATGTAGATTGGGAGTATGCTAACATTTATGCTGTCCTTTACAAATCCTTCTTTTAGAAAGGTTACACACATGAAAAATATTTGATCTGGTGAAGGAGAATGAGAAATAATGTTGTGACTTATCCTTCACATATTAGTTCTCTTGTGATATTTGAGACCAAGACTTGTTCGTGGACTTACATAGAATGAGTTGATGGTCTCAGTTCAATGAATCAGCTTTGTTTCACACAAAAAAATACAGGTGCAGATTGCTGCAGATTTGAAGTTGAACGACCAGCAGATTATGGGATATGAAGCTGCATATTACCTATGGTGTTTTTCAAGTGTAAAAAACTAAAATCAAACTACAACTAGATATATGTGTTAGCAAATGTGGTGACATTGATTCTACAGAACCTGTTTGGTGGATAAGCCAATGGCTTCATCTTCTACTGCTGTCAGTCTAACAGTTTCAGAAGGGGTACATTTCACTCAGGGAATGTTAGCAGAAAGCTGACTCAATCTGTAAACCTAAATGAGGTCATTCAATTCTAGTGAGGGAGAAGAATTGTTCTTGAATAACAACAAAACTGATTTTTAAAAACAAAAGCAATCCAAATTTCAGCCTTACCTAGCGTGAGTACTGCCCTCCAAACCTGATGCTAGTAGAAACTAACCAGAATTTTTTACATGCCAGTCCAGTGCACTACCCATCAGCACAGCAAAACACAAGTTTTTCACAGAAGCAGACAGAGTGAAAAAAGCATGATTTTTAGTCCACATTCTTCTAGACTTCCTAAATTACAGCAATGTCAGACACATTTCAGTTGTTTTCAGCAACATACAAGTCCCACCTGGTTTGTGCAAGTTCTTTCACAGACCACTAAGCACATGTTTTTCTGGCACCTATTCCAGGTGACATTGTCAAACAGGGGCCCTGTTACTTCACGTACAGCATACAATTCCCTCACAAGGTATGCAGTAAAACATGCACTGCACTTGGCTTCCCAAAGAGTATAATTCACAATTATAAATCTTCTTCCCCAAAGATTATATTTCAGCCAGAGTATCACATCCTAAGTGTTGGGTTGTTTAAAACTATAATGCTGCATGGTTGACAAACATACAGCTATTAACCTTAATAAAGATTGATCACATGGTTAATTATTAGTTGCAACTGTGCTATGTCATGTATTACAATAACAGCAATGCCAGCCATTTTATTTTGTGATTTCTTCTGAAACTACTAATGCCATAAGTTAATAATTTGATAAAATTCAGATTGCTGATATAATCAGATCACAGCTGCTCTGGTAATGAGTACTATAGAGATGTCTATAAGTAGGTTATCTAATTAAGTATTAACATATCCATTGCAATACCCATCATTATGCTCTAATGCTGTCCTTCCCAAATACCCATTCTGGGAATCCTTATTAATGTAACTTGCTCTGGAGCTCACCTGCAAAATGAAATCCATTGACACTCACCCAGCAGGAATCCCAGTGGAGCACCTTGCAGGTTCTACTGTCACCACCACATGGGGGAAATCTGGCAGGAGGCTAACTGCACTGGGGCTCCACTGCAGGTGCTCCCACCGATGCATTGCCAGCCAGGAGCCTTCAGAAATTGTGAGTCTGTTCCTCCAAAATCAGGCTCATTTTTATTCAACAGCTTTTTAAGTTTCATATTTGGGCACTCTGACGGCTTTGGGGTCTTCCTTTTTGAGTCTTGCAATCTCAGGGGCTTAGAGGGACCACAATTTGCAGTTTAGAGTTATTTCATCCTCCCCTGCCCCCATTAATTATGAAGGTAAAAAAAATATTATTTTCAGGTGAAAGCTAATATTCTGACACATAGGTAAAAAAGCACTGGACTTTTAGAAAACACATCAAGGTCAGAAAAGGAGACACAGAGGAATGAAATATAATTCAGAGCACTTCAGGAAAAAAATATGAACAAAGTTTTTTAAAATACATTAATGGCAAAAGGCAGTGTAGAAATAACATTGGCTCATTATAGGATGAGATGCCATTACAAACAGGGGCATAGACAAGGCAGAATGTTTAATGCATTCTTTTCCTCCATGTTCAGCACTCATGAGAGACCAAGGGGGTCTCAGTGTCCTGAGCTGGAGGACCATGGCTGTGAGAAAGATAAGCTCTCAGTCAACCCTGAACTTGTGCAGGATCTGCTGTTCCAGCTAGATACCTACAAATCTATGGGGCCTGATGGAATTAATCTAAGAATTATCAAAGAACTGGCTGATGTAATCACAAAACTTCTCTTGATGATTTTTGAATGATCTCGAGAATCCGAAGAGGTCCCAGCTGACTGAAAGCTAGTGAATGATGTCCTGATTTTAAAGAAGGGCAAGAAGGAGGATCCCAGAAACTACAGGTCTGTCGCCTCAGTCTCACCTCAGTGCCTGCTAGAATCATGGAAAAGATTATTCTGGGAGGTATCGAAAAACACATGGAGGACAATGCAGTCATTAGTCACAGCCAGCACTGGTTAATGAGGGGAAAATCGTACTTGTCAAACCTGATTTCCTTCTATGACAGGGTAATCCACCTGGCTGATCAGGAAAAGCAAATAGATACAATCTTTTTTGACTTCAGCAAAGTTTTCTATACTGTCTCTCACAGGGTCCCTCTGGACAAAATGTCCAGCACACAGTTGGATAGACATGTTACATGATGGATAAGCTATTCGCTGAGAGGTTGGGCACAGAGGGCAATAGCGAATCGAGTAACATAAGGCTGCTGTCCGGTCACTCATGGGATTCCACAAGGCTCCATCTTAGGCCCAGTTCTTTTGCACATCTCCACTAATGATGTGGATGCAGGACGCAAAGGGATACTAATTAAGTTTGCCAATAACACTAAATTGGGAGGAGCTGTTGACTCTCTTGAGGGCAGGGAGGCCCTGCAGAGAGACTTCAACAAATCAGAGGACTGGATGGTCACCAACCATACGGAGTCAGCATGAGAAAGTGCCGTATTCTGCACCTGGGATGGGGCAATATCTAGCTGTGTATATAGACTAGGGAATGGGAGGCTGAAGAGAAGTACCATGGAAAGGGACCTGGGGGTCCTGGTCGATGGCAAGTTGAATGTGAGTCAGCAGTGCCCTGGCAGCCAGGAGGGCCAGCCCTGTCCTGGGGGGCGTCAGCCACAGCATCGTCAGCTGGGTAAGAGAGGGGATTGTCCTGCTCTGCTCTGCACTGGGGTGGCCTCACCTTGAATATTGTGGGCAGTTTTGGTGCCACAATATAAAAAGATATTAATGTGTTAGAGAGTGTCCAGAGGAGGGCAAGGAAGATGGTCTGGAAGGGTCTGGAGAGGAAGCTTAATGAGGACCAGCTGAGGTCACTTGGTCTGTTCAGCCTGAAGAAGAGGAGACTGAGGGAAGACCTCACTGCCATCATCAACATCTTCATGAGGGGAAGCAAAGGGGCAGGTACTGATCTCTTCTCTCTTGTGACTAGTGACAGGATTTGAAGAAACAGCATGAAATTGAGTCAAGGGAAATTTAGGTTGGATATAAAGAAAAGGTTTTTAATCAAGGGGATGATTGGCCTCCAGTACAGGCTTCCCAGAGAAGTGGTCATATGAGCAAACCTGTCTGAGTTCAAGAACCATTTGGACAACACCCTAAGGCATATGTGTGATTCTTGGGGTGTCCTGTGCAGGGCCAGGAGTTGGACTCGATGATGCTAATGGGTTCCAACTCAGTATGTTCTATGATTCTGTAATTCTGTGAAATAATGGTGGGATAAGCTAAGGCAGAAAGAATGTGGATACAGGAATAGCATGGCACTCTGCCCTGAATTTTCTGAACTCAAAGGAACGTAACAGACTCAAACAGATTACATCAAGTGAAAAGAGCTTTCAAGTGGAAAGAATTTTAGGTTTTATAGTGATTTCATAAAGAAATATCTTAGAGGTTTTGTTCTTGAGTAAATCAAAAAATGTCATACTAGTGTCAAGGATTAGAGACACTATGGAACATCCCAAAATATTATGAAGCTTTAGAACATTGATCCTTAAAGGACTGTTACATCCTCATTGAAACACAAAGATTGGTTATTAAAGCCATAAATGAGCATAGCCCACCCATAACCAATGGCACAGGTTCTGGATGAAACCCCATATTTCTATAAAATGGGTAACTGGACAGTGTCATGACTGGAGATATTTAGGCACTATGTGAGGTATGAATCATGGATTCTACCATATACGAGCGATAAAACCCACAGAACACTTTAAATTTCCCCTTTCCAATGGTAAACTTCTCTGGATTAGAGAAAGTACTATTTCTTTTTTCTCTTAATTCTTCTTCCTTTTTCATAGTTTTCGTGCCCTCATCCGCTTCACCAAATTGGTTGCCATCAATGATTTAAAGAACAGTATACAAAGGCTTACAAGCAGAATCTGTCAACAACTGTCATGCTATATGTATGAGCAACACATATGCAGAGACTAAGAAATCCAGGAAGGTGTTAGTATCTTGGAAATGCAATGTAACAAAGGCCTGACAACAGCAAGATAGTCTCTGAGCCTAAAGATGGGAGAGAGTCATGGCTACCTTCCAAATGAGGAAGAAGCTAAACAGGTGTCGTGGTTTGACCCTGGATAAACACCTGGTGTCCAGCAAAACTCCTTCAAGGCCTCCCCCCTCCCCCTTTCACCTTCCAGAGGGAAGGGAAAAAAACCAGCTAGGAATTGAAGGCTAGAGATAACAACCGAAAGAGGAGCTTTGGTTAATATTGTGGGCAAAGCAGAACTTAGAATAATGCTTAATTTTATTACTAACAAACTAAAAACTAAAACTAAGAAATAAAAACAGGTTAGAAACACTTTCCCACCACCACCCCTCGATCTGTCCATGCCCCCCCTTTCCCTGATGGTGTGGGGGACAGGGGAATGGAAGCTTTACAGTCAGTTGTTGTTGGGTCAGACATTCACAGATGTAAGTCCAAAACTCGAGCAACAGTTCTGTCTCAGGGGGCTTTCCTGTGGGCTGCAAAGGGGACAGCTTGGTTCACCACAGTCGTCACCATGGTCACAGGGGAATTACAACTTTGAGTCCTTCCCCTGCGCTCTGTGGGGTCCCCCCCCACGAGAGAGAGATCCTCTGCTCTCTCGTGGGTCATTCCATGGGGTGCAGTCTCTCATGAAAAGCTGGCTGTACCTATTTAGTGTGGGCTCCTCCCCTCCATGGGTCTCGGCTGCAAATCTCTGCAAGGCTCTGCTCCACCTTGGGGGGGTCTCCTGCTCACTGTGGGTCTTGGCTGCAGATCTCTGCAGGACTCTGATCCACCTCAGGGGCCTCCCACGAGGTAACAGCTTCTTTCATGCCTCCCCCTGCTCCGACAGGGGAGTCTTTGCAGCCCGATGGATCCCATGGGCTTCGAGGGAACAAGTCGTAATCACCATGGTCATCACCAACGTATTCAGGGAATAATAGTTTTAAGTCCTCTCCCTGATCCGTGGGGTCCCTCCCCCTCCTTCTCCTCTTCTCCTCCTGCACTGACCTTGATGTCTGCGTTGTGATGTTGTTAACCCATGGCTGCCAAATTCTAACTGCGCCACAACTTCTTAAGTATGTTTTCACATAGGGGCGTAACTTAATGGTTCAAAAGCAGGAAGTTTTCCTTGGAGCTGGCCCTCATTGGCCCTGCTCTATAGGATGGAGGGAAACTTCCAGAGGTTTCCAACAGAAGCCAATCTTCCTCATATAAAAAAACCCAACCCTAACCAGATAAACTGACGACAACAGGTAAGAATACAACAGATGCAAGTAGGATTTTTTTTTTTAATAGAGACATTTTCTTTGCAGTGTTTCATAAAATTTGGTGGAAGAGTGGGAGAGCCTACTAAGATTTTATATGAAAAGACACTCCTTGGCTAATTCAGATTCTCTGCCTTCTAATTTACCACGCAAATGACCTGGTTTATCCCCATTTCTGTTGCATGTTAAATTATGAATTCTGTAAGTGTTTAGGAATACAAAATACCATTGAAATCCTGGAGATTGGTGAATAATGCATTAAGAAGTGTAATTTCATTAGCACTATATTTTCTTTTTATTATATAACATGCTCAAT
This sequence comes from Campylorhamphus procurvoides, assembly GCA_013396655.1. NCBI lineage: Eukaryota > Metazoa > Chordata > Aves > Passeriformes > Dendrocolaptidae > Campylorhamphus > Campylorhamphus procurvoides. Next base: position 911,548 of record WBMV01004981.1, on the reverse strand, counting down.
AGCTGGATGAAGAATAAAAAAGTGCATGACTTACTTTCTTACTAATGAAATCAGCAGAATTAAGAGAAAAGCTACAGGAAAAGAAATTACAACAATGACTGTTCTTCTTGCACCAGAATCATCTCTCAACAATGAGTATGCTTAGTCATAGATGTAAGCAAGCAGCTAAAAGCCATAAATTTAGCAACACAGGGTCCGTATAGATCATCTGTAAGAAATCATTGAGACAACCACACTGGAAAAATTTAAAAAGGATTCTGTATTTATGGGAACTGCATAAGAGGTGTCATGAAGCATTCATAGAAAAGTATTTTTTCATCATTCCATGTATTATTAACTTCATATATCTCATGATTTCATTTAGAATTTGCCATTGTAGTATCTTAGAGCTATTCTGGCCCAATGTGCCCAGTGTGCAACCATCTCAGCCTGCAGACAGAACATCTTCCAGCTGAAAAAAATAATTTTTAATGATACATCTTAGAAGAAGAATCCTTATTTTATAACGATGGGACACTTTGAAAGAGTTCTCCTTTACAGAATTTTCACTCAAACTGATTTTACTAAGATACATATATTTCAAGGTCTTGTACACTTCACACATTGCATATCATCTGTTTTTACTGTTGCTTTTGGGTTTATTTCCTTTCTCCAAGAAAATCTTGGCCGGAGAAGACATTAGGTAAAAAAAAATATGTAGGTTTAAATGTTTTATTTCCCACTTATGCCCATTAATATGGTCACTGTACTTCTGTACTGAATATCTATGACTTACATCTGTACCTGCGTATTTGTATTAGAACCAGACTGTCTCCCTGTATTAATGTTCTAATAAAAACTATTCTATCTTCATCAGACATCAACTAGTCTTTCAAGAGTTAAAGAGGCAAAGAATGAAAAGTACTATGCAAATAATGTTTACCAAGGGCAGATACTCTACCAATTATTGTCACTGCACACAATATTCAGATGTTTCCATCTGCTTTGTTACTTCTAGCTAAATTTGTATTATTTAGGACATTACAAGTCCAGCATGGATATGATTTCTAATAACAAGACACAGGTGTTCCCTTTAATTCCCTCTTTCACTATTTGCTTGACAACACATTTTACTTCATCTGTTGGCTGTTATTGCTGTGGGTAGCCTAATGCTATAAAGCAAACATCATGTATAAATTATATTTCGGACCAGCTGAAACAAACAGCCTTTTATGATGTGCCATTTAAATAAAAATATATTTTTTAAAAAAAGTGTTTCATGTTTTCTCTCATTTCTTCATTATGTAAGTTGAACCTGGAACACAAAATTCACTTTTTGTCTGACTGACAGTACTTTGATTGCTATGTAACTAATGAAACACTGTAATTTTCTCTTATTGTTATTTTGAAGCCAAGCTGAAACCAAGTAGCAATTCAAGACCCTTCCTAACCTGATCTTAGAGACTTGTCAATTATTTAAATATAGAGATAAAATAGAAACATTAACTAAAGCCAAGGGGGCAAATGGTCTCTGAGATCTGAACCACATCTCCAAAAAAAAAAAAAAGGCAAAAGGAAATAAACCACATAGGACTTGACAGACAGACTGGTGGTTTTTTTTGTTTTGTTGGGGTTTTTTTTTGACTTTTTTTTTCTGAACAGATTAACAGAAGCCTTTCTGTTCACAAGAATGTAATTCATAGCCTGTTCCCATTACAGGTTCTGCTCTCTTCCACTCAGCTCATTTACTCCACAGTCATTCCCCCACAATCTTACTGAACAAATTGCTTGCAACAAATTACTTGACAAACTGCAATTGCTCCATTTACAAATAATGGTGTAATATTCCAGAACCTGGGGGAAGCCTTTGCCTAAACAGAGCCAAAAAGACAATGTAAGAGATATTATTAAGGGAAAAATAAAAATAAATTATTTCTTCTCATTCTTTGACCTGACAATTTTAAATATAGCTGGAAAGCATTGGCAGTCTTCTTTTAAAGGGTCCTTAAAAATAAGAAAGAAGAGGAACACTAACAAGAGATGTTGCTGAAAAACTGTGTGGGAAGTTGAGAATAAAAATGCCATTCCTGATAACATAATACAGGTTCTATTGTGGAGGTACAGAGCAAAGCCAAATCTCACAGTGCTCCAAGAAAAAGTTCAGTCTATTTCCTTCTCAGAATCACTTGTCTCCTTTCTTCTACATTTTTTAATCATTACCACACTCAAACCAGATCTCAAACACAGTTGTATGGAGACAGCACTGTTTCTAAAAGGCAATCCACCTTTAGAGCACCAAAGCCTCAATTTCTTTCTAGTGTAAACTGAAGATCACCTCTAGCAAACACAAGCATTTCCTAAGGCTCACTTTTAGTTCATCATGATGCATAAAATTTAAGTATGCCCTTTTGTCACATAAAAAGGATCCAAAGATATAATAATCATAGAACAGGGCTCATTTTCAGTTGCAAAAATGAAAGAAATGAAAGCTGCATCATTAAATGTGTAATTATGGTGCTATTTTTTTGTGTGATATCTCCACATTTTTGAAAAATTATGAAACTTTTTTTTCAAATTTCAAAGATTTTATTCAAGAGACTACTGCATTTAAGAAGGTAATAATAAATTCTCAGGTATCATAGTATCTGGCATGAGGTCTAAAGTATCCATTAAATACCTTACATGAAACCGCTTCCTGGCAAAGAAGGGAGTACTCCGATTAACTAGCACTGACTGTACAGTAAGCACCATTAAAGGGAGATCATCAAATTAAAACTGAATCAGTTTCAAGAGATGAGTTAAAAGTAGTTCCAAGTACAACAGCTGCCCATTAATTACCCTGGCAATGGGCCTGATCTTGAGGAGAACTTTACAGAAATGTTATTTTTTGAGGTATTCAAATAATAAAAAAAAAATTCCTCAGCTTTTTTATGCTTACATTTAGAGCCATGTTTTAATATATTTCTGGATCAAGGACAGGTAGCACAGAAAGGCACAAAAATTTTCCCCTTGAGAATGATTTTTCTCTTTGTTTTCAACAAGATCTCCACAACTAAAGGTGACACTGAGTAGTTGGAGAAATCCACTGCGTATGAAATGCTGTCAAACACACTAAATAAACAGAAAAACAGGTGAAATATTTCAGCCTCTATTACCTTACAGTTACCATAACTTAATGTACGCCTTGAAAAGGTAAAAATACTTTCAGATGCAAGTGACATTTCAAGTTGATAAAGTCCTCTTGTAAAAACAATATTTAAACCTATTAACATATCAAGCAGTCATGTCAGTAACATGGTACTTCCATCTATTCAATTACACTGTTAAACTTTTGATAACCATACAAACAATTTTAATAGACACTTGTGTGCATCTTTGTATATAGTGCACATGTATATGCACATATGTGTAAGAAAACATCTGCAGTAAAGTCTATTAGGACTAGTTATATGGCTGCCAACAGCTGCCATTCCTGAATCCCTTATCAAATGCTTATGGGTGTCCTGGCTTTTGCAGGTGACCAGAACAATATGAGCCTGCACATCAGTGCAGTTGCAGGTATACACCTCACCTCGTCCCCTCTCCAGGAAACCATGCTTGAAGTCACCCCCATTATTCCTCAGAAAAACCTCCCATGAGACTGTGTTTCCCCAAGCTTCTGTTTTTAGCTGGAGCTCCTTATTTTATTTCTGTCAGTCACCAACTCCTCTGTGTAATCTTTGATACCCCACTGTGGGTTCCCTTTATTTATGTTATTCCATGAAGTGTGAAGAATTCATTGTTTTCCAGGATATCATGTTCCTACCCAGCTGTGTTTTTATTTTCATTAAAACTGAGTGAGAGTCTCCAGCTGCAGGGGAAGATGAAAAATAAATCAAGAAATAACATTCCAGCAGAAATGTATCTTGGAGGTCCCATTCCACCTATGCGGTGGCCACAGTGTAACTTCAGATACTGTGGCAGTTTTTACTAGCTACCTCCCAGTACTCTTGGCTAGAAATAACTTTCAGGCTTATTTCATGAGTCCAGTGCTGCTTTCGCTTTATCCCAGTTCTTTTGCTTGTAAAGTTTCACGGACTTGAAATTAGTACTGTTGTGCAGAGGCTACTCAAGTGAAGGTTTCAAACACATCTACACATTTGCCACATCATGTTTTCTGACTTTATGTGATTCAGTGTAAACCAGAGCTAAACACAGTAGGCCAAAATCTCAGCTGGTGTCAATCATGTCAGGCCCTTTAAAATCAATGGAGCCAGGCTCATCTGTCTCTGCAACTAATTTTTCCTGATACAGAAAAATGGTGGGTTTATAAATATGCAAAATATGTAAATGAGTAAGCTTGCTTTGTTTAATTTGATGCCACATGAGCACCAACTCCAAAGACAGCTGGGGCTAGTGTTTCAGATGTCATAACACAGGATCCGATACACGTTCTTTCAGATAAAATTTGCACAAAATTATTTTGAAGTCGGTGAGTGAGATCCCCCTCCAGACTGCATACGTTTGCCATTCAGTGAGTAGAACTATGAGTGACAATACATGTATATTAAAAGAAACTATCACTAGAGTTGTTTCATGTCCATTGTGGACATTAGCCTCATGGACTCAACAATTTTTTCCCCTCAATCTTCACTGGCACATGCCCTCGTCGTGCCACAGGATTGAAAGGCTGGGAATATAACAATTAATTACTGCCCACCGTAGGAAATCAGGTTTTAGACCCCCAAGGAACATGAATGAGCACAAGTCAATGGAACCTGATGAGATACATCCAAGGATCCTGAGGGAACTGGTAATGAAGTTGCTATGCCATTAGCCATAATATTTGAGAAGTTGTGGCATGCAGGTGAAGCTCCTACTGACATTTTAAATAAGGATAGAAAGGAAAGCACAGGGAAATACAGACCAATCAGTCTCACCTCTAGGCCTGAAAAGTTCATGGAACAGAACCCCCTGGAAACTATACTAAGGCATACGGAAAACAGAGGTGACAGGCTGATGACAACCAACATGGCTTTACTAAGGGCAAACAGCGTTTGACAAATTTGATGGCAAGTTTCTATGACAGTGTTACAGTATTGGTGGATAATGGAAAAGTGACTGACGTCAAGTATCTGGACTCATGTAAAGAATTTGACACTGCTCTGCACAACATACTTGTCTCTAAAATGGAGAGACCTGGACTTGATGGATGGACCACTCGGTGGATAACAAATTGTCTGAATGGTCACAGTCAGAGTTGTAGTTAATAGCTTGATGTCCAGGGGGAGAACAGTAATGAGTGGTGTGCATCAGGGGTTGGTACATCTTTGTCAGTGACATGGACAGTGGGATTGAGGGCACCCTCAGCAAGTTTCCAGACGACACCAAGCTGGGTGCTGTGGTTCATGGCAGCCTTGACAGGTGGACACAACATTAACAAGTGGACGTCTGGACAGGTGAACTTGACTCATGAAGTTCAGCAAGGCCAAATGTAAGGTCCTGGATCAGAGCATTCCATACAGGCTGGGTGGTGAGTGGATTGACAACAGCCTTACAGAGAAGGACTTGGGGGTATTGGTGGGTGGAAAACTGAGTAAGACCCAGCAATGTGCACTTGCAGCCTAGAAAGCAAATCATGCCCTGGACTGCATCAAAAGAAGCTTGCCATCAGGTTGAAGGATGTGATTCTCTCCTTCTACTCTGCTTTTGTGAGACTCTACCTGGAGTATAGTGTCTACGTCTGGGGTTGCTAGTGTAGAAAGACTTGTTGTAGTGGGTCCAGAGGAGGGACATGAAGATGACCAGAGGACTGGAGCACCTCTCCTATGAAGACAGGATGAGAGTTGGGGTTGTTCAGCCTGGGGACAAGAAGTCTCCAGGGAGACCTTATGACAGCCTTCCAGTACTTAAAGGAGGCCTACAGTAAAGATGCTGAGGGACCCTTTATGAGGAAGTGTAGTGATAGGACCAGGAGTGATGGTTTTAAACTGAAAGAGGCCAGGTTTAGATTAGATTTTAGGGAGAAATTCTCTACTGTGAGGAACTAGAATAGGTTACCCAGAGAGGCTGTGGGTACCCCCTACCTGGAAGTGTTGGTATGGGTCAGGTTGGATGGGCTTTGAGCAACCTGGTCTAGTGAAAGGTGTCATCTAGTCCAACTCCCCTGCAATTGGCAGGGACACCTTCAACTGGATCAGGTTGCTCAGGTCCTCATCCAACCTGACCTTGAATATTTTCAGAGATCTACCACCTTTCTGGGTAACCTGTTTCAGCATTTCACCACCCTCATCATAAGAATTTTCTTTCTTCTGTCTGCTCTGAATGTACCCTCTCATTTAAAACCATCACCCCTTGTCCTATCTCTACAGCCCCTACTTAAAAGTTTGCCTACATCTTTCTTAGAAGCCCCCTTTAAATATCAAAAGTCCTCAAAAGGTTTCCTCAGAGCCTTTTTTTTTTCTCCAGTCTAAAAAACCATAACTCTCAGCCTTTCCTCATAGGAGAAATGCTCCAGCCCTTTGATTATGTTTCTCAGTAAATTCCTTTCATTATTTCATTTGTATCTTTTATTACTTACTAGAAGGTTTGTTTTAACAGACACATGATGACTATGATGTATTTCTCATTCTGCGTCACTGTTGAGGCAACATTTGTAAGTGGCATCAATTGTTTAATAGTCATAATTTTACTGTAATAATTCACTGTTCTTCCCCAAAAGACGACAAGCAAACTCCATTTGCTCCTGATTTTCTTCCTTCCTGAAAAGCTGCATTTTGAACTGCATGACAGTAGTGGGCAAAGACATTATCTAACAATCAGGCATTGACCTTCAAGTGGACAAAAAAGAAGCATGTTATAACTTCAAGTGCAACCCACTCACTCGCTTGATAGAGAAAGAGGCTGTATACACAGCAGCTCCCCAGGACACATGATTTCCTCCCACAACTTTAATCGAGATAAAGCGGGACAAACAATGTTAACTGCCACCTACAGTAGAAATAGATGTTTTGTAGGAGGAAGGAATAACAGGATAGCAATACTACATTAGCTGCCCCTTCTCTTGGTGAATAAAGGCAAAAAATGATAAAATGAGACCAAAAGTATTTCACACTGATACTGTAAAAATAGTTTTATCTTGAAGCTAAGAAATATTATCTTGACTATTCTTCTGACTGAAATGAAGTAGCTTCAATTTTGTTAACCTTAAAAAAAAAACAACCACTAGATAGGAAGATGTAAATAGCACAGTGGTTTTCAGCATAGGACAACTGTGAACAATAGTCCCTGTCAAAGCACTTCTACAAAATGATCAGTGAGGACAGTGGGATTAGTTTTTCTGGAAAGAGAATCCATTGCCAGATGAATTTCAAGATGAAATTCAAGAAGCAAAGTCTGCAGTATATCTACAGAAAATAACAATTCCTTCTGATTTCTTTACCAACACCTTGACAGCCTATAGAGCATAAGGAGAGTGCATCTGGAGCCCAGAAGAGCGATACTGATTTGAACTCTGAAGTTGATTTCTGGTACTTGAAACTAAGAGCAGAACCCAGTGCTTGAGAGTGAGGAAATTCTTGAGAAGTCCACAAGAAAGGAATGAAAATAGTCAAATGTCTCAAAATGAAAGTATATGTAGACAATGGGAACTAATATTCATAGCTTGAAAAGTGACTGGGAAACATTGACTTAAAGATGACACCAACAGTATAGATGGTGGAAGAACAGAAATCAGAGAATCTCTTACTAACTTCAGAATGTCCAACTTGTCACAAAGGCCACCCTGATATTTATTTGGATAAATGCATTAATGACCAATTACTGGAGGGAAAGAAACAAACAAGATAGAGGGCATAAAGTCTTAATTAAAAGAGGGATTGTATCACAGCAGAAAGGAATCAGAGGGAAGGCAAAAAAGCACTCAAGGAACATAAATTAATTCTAGTGCCAAGGGACATACTGTTGGAAAAATAATTCTTGTAATACAGTTTATTCACAGTGTGAGTGCTACTTTCCAAAATACTCCTTAGTTGCAAACAGAAGGTTTGCAGTCAAGGGCAAGAGAGAATACAGTGAAGTACAATGAAAATAGCAGAGGAACAAAACTGTTTAAAAAATAGAGTTAGAGATAAGTCTGGGGATGTAGCTAAGAAATGGACAAGGAAAAGTAAATTCTTAGAGGACTGAACATTCAAGAAAACTCACATAAGAGGCTGAAAACATGCAAAAGAGGGGGGAAGGGTGGTTGCAAGACAAAAAGAAAATTATGTAAGAAGGGAGAAAAGCCCTGGTTGACAACTAAAGGCTATCTGACTTTTGCAGTGTTATAATTTAGATAACTATTCAACATATATGCATAATTTTAGAGTATTTTCCCCAGTATAATATGTTTACAGCGGGCCACGGTCTGGGCTTAAAATCCTAATTTACTAAGAGTGCACACCATTTGATTGCTAGGGACTAAAGCATCTATTGTGAAATCTCTGGAGCCATCAAGGCAAACCTCTCACCCATGCCGAGTTCTGATGCACATGGTGAGTGAAAAGTCTCAGCACTCATCTGTCCTTGACTACTATCTCTCCTTTCCCAACAGGGAAGAGGACATGCATACAGGAGCGTTTTCCATTCTCTGAATTCATGGGAGACAATTGCTATGTACCTCTTCTCTGATCTGAGACCGTGGCTGAATGACCTCTCACAGGCACAGAGCAGAGGAAGAGGACGAGTGTAATCAGGCTCCTGTCCCAGATGGGAACTAATTATACAGCACCCAAGCTGACATCCGAGCCCCACTGCACAAAGGCTTGGTTTCCACTCTGCTCCTGAGAAATAACCAGCAACCTCAGCAATCAAAAATTAGGGTTAAACCCAAATGCTTTAACATAACCATCTGGAAACAGAAAACTATACAGGTCTGAGCTGAAAAGGGACAGTTACTAATGGTCGCCACAACCCAGAGAATCTGCTCCCATCTGCCTCCTTGCTGACTTTGGATGCATTTCCACCTGTCAGGGCCATAGCTCACAGATGAACCTTTGCTGAAAACCAGGATGTAAATACTGCCACATGTTAGGATAATGAAACAAAATTAGTGCTCCTGTCCAGAGACAGCTTGGGAGTGAAGGGTCCCAAGGTTATATAAGAAATTTGAGCCTGAACCTCATTAAGGACCAGTGCAGTCACATCTTGTAGTATTAAAGGTTACCTGATACTGTTTCCATGTTCCTCACTGAACAAGATGACAGCACATTGTAATTCTGCTTTTTAAAGTCCTAGTGCTGAACATGAGCCCCCACACTGAATAGTAGAGGCCAGAATTTTAAGCTTTATTTATATACTTGGAGGGGTTTACATCAAATCAGACAGTGTCTCTTCCCTTAGCAATGTAGCCTGAATTAGCTGTTATTTCAGTAACACTACTTTTCAAACCAACAGATGCTGAAGAAAATAAATATATAATGATCATAAGTGTTTCTAAATTACATTATCCGATTACTCGAAGATAGTTACCTATTTGCCTTTTTTCCTACCTCATTTCTCTGTAGATTCCTTAACAAACACTTTGTAAGGAACAATTGTGGTTTTTTTTTTACTTTGATAATATTTAATGACATTTCAAACGTTTGTCTTTTAATGCATTGAAATATAAATGTTTTGAAGCCAACTTCGTATATTTCAACAATTTCAACCTTTTATTCCCTTTTATAATGAGCAAAGGACTGAAAATTCAGTCCTAGAGGATTTACAAAAGCTTTAGAGAAGTCTGCACACAAGTGATTATTGGGTATTTCCAAATTTATGATAATGCAGTGTCTACACTCTCTCACATCACCTTATCTCTGTATTGCTCATGCTTTCAACATAAAAAAATCCTGATGCTTCTCAGCAAACAATACATATATAACCATTGTTTTTATGATGCACCTTTTGTGCTAAAAAGGATAAGGAAAGATACTGACACTTTTACATGCTTCCCACTCAGAGTCAAATGCAACATGATGTTCAACGTGACACAACATTGCACATTACGGTATGCATTACATTGACTTTTAATAAACTAGATGATCTTTAATGTCCCTTCCAACACAAACCATTCTATATATTTGCAAATGCCAATTACATAAATCATTTTAATATCCTATGCAAGCTTTTTAATAACAAACACCTCATTCATATCTCCTATATCATTACTGGTGCAGAAATAACTGACCTGATTTTTTTGAAGTACCAGGCATGTACTTCAAGTACCAAGTTATTTATGTAAATGCTCATAAGGACTTTTGGGCATAGATTTAGGTTGATGTTTGTTTAAACATTAGTGTCACAGATGATATTCAAATTATTTATGTAATCTGGCATTCATAAATAACGAATTGTTCCTCTGATTCAAATATCCATGTTTGACCAGTCAGCGATGCTAAATGCATATTCAAAATATCTTTTAAACTAATCTGCATTGCATGGAGACATCGTTCTAGCCTAGTTGACTCCCTAATCATCTTAGTCTTTTAACTCCAACATTCAATTTGTGTACGTAACATTGCAAGAACTGACTCCCTGAACAAGAAATATGTGTACCTCACTAGAAAACACAGGGGTTTAGCAAGCAAGTAGCAAGGGGATTTTTTTCCCAACAAAAAAGGGTATAAAACAGTCCCCTTGAAGGGGGAAGCAATTTGAATAAAGACATTTTCTATTTGACTAAATTGTTGGAAAGGTAAAACTAAACTGAAAGAGGAGTTGTTGTTCTATGTTTTCAATTCAAGCAAAGGTCATATCAATATCAAAAAGTGTTTATTGTTCTAATGCTTTCTTTGCAAATACAGTACACTTTCCAAACTCATGGATGCTTTGAAACTCCCAACAGCATGTTCCGCTTCATTTAGGTTATACTCTGAGGTACAGCTCCACAGCAATACCTCTTACCACCAGGCTTACCCTAAAGATGTAGTCTTGGAGATAATGTCCTTCATGATCTAAAGAATTATATTACATTATGAAATTAAAAGCAGTAGGAAGGGATTTTTTTTCTTTCATGGGCTATGGGCACATCTGACAAAATCCACTTAGTCTGGAGGAGAAACAATATCTCTGCATTCGAAACAACATGAGCCATAGGCTTTGCTTTGCAGAGACATGGTTTGTCCTGGTGTAGTTATGTGGGCAAAGCAAAATGGAGATTTATACCTTCACAGAGTTTGTGAAAGTAAAATCTGCACTTGTGTTGTACCCAGTACATAGGGTCTGTAATCTAGGACTGAGGGCTCACATATATTATAAAATTACAGATTATCAGCATTACTAGGCTGAGAGAGTTGGGATTGTTCCACCCGGAGAAGTGAATGCTCTGGTGGCACCATACAGCAGCATTCCAGTAACTAAAGGGGGCCTGCAGGAGAGCTGGAGAGGGACTTGTCATACAGGCACATAGTGATAGAGCAAAAGGGAACAGCTTTAAACTGAAAGAAGGTTATATTAGATATTAGGAAGAAATTCTTTACTGTGAGGGTGACAAGATGCTGACTGTCCAGAGTAGTTTTGGATGCTCCATTCCTGGATGTGTTCAAGGCCAGGCTGGAGAGGGCTTTGAACAACTTGGTCTAGCGCAAGGTGTCCCTGCCAATGGCAGCGGTGTTGAAACTAGATCAACTTTAAGGTCCCTTCCAACTCAACCTATTCTGTGATTCAATGGTTAATAATAATATCAGGCAGCTCACATAGTTCACATACCTTCTAATATATCAAATTCAAATACTGTAAAATTATACTGCAAGGATCTTTTAGTTCCCTTGAGCACAGAATCAAAATACTACAAAAATTACTTCAAGACAAATCTCAGTCACTGAACTTATTCTGTGTTGTCTTGTCTGGGTACTTTAAGTGGGGCCATAATATTTAGTAAATCAGTATGATCAGGCTAAGTTTTCACACAAGCTTATTAAGGTAGTTCTGTTCAGTACTTTGCCTTTACATTGATAGAATTTTAAACCCAGAAGGGGCCATTGCAGCCATCTGTTTTCAAAACTAGCAAGATATAGCCAAAAAGACTTCTTGGAATGAATTCCTACTTTGAATCAAAAAATAGGTTAAAAACACAGCAGGGCTTTTTTGAAAAAGCTATTAAAAAAACCCCCCAATTTAATATTCAAAATTTCAAGTGCCAGGGAGGCCATCATAGCCTTTGAATAGCTGTTTCTATGGATAATTACCCTTGCAATTAAAAATGTGTGTAGTGAATAAAGCCTGAATTTGCGTAGTTTCAGCTTCAAGCCGGAGGATCTTCATGTGTCTTAGTCAATTAAAAGCAAGTCTCTTTGATCATCATACTGCTGTTCCACACTTGTGTGTGTAAAATCCATGATTAAATCACCTTTTACACTTTTTTTTCTTAAAGAAACATTCTTCACTCCTTCCATCTCTTCCTATGGGACATGTTTTAATTAATTCTAAATATTATTGTGACATTCCTCTGAGTCTTCATCACTCTTTCATATCTTCTTTGGATTGTGGATAAATGGACATTGTGAACACTTTTTCAATTCAGACTAGAATGTGGCCAGATCTTTTTCAGACTGAACTAAATACAAACCAGTTATATGCATTTGTATCTAAGCAAAGTTATCATTTCATGTTACGATCAATTCATATTTATTTGTCAATACTCAGACCTTTTTCATCCAGTGCAACCTTTGTGAGTCAAGAGGTTGCCAACTGCTGTTCTTCAGAAATAAAAGAATTCTGCGCTTTCCATATGGAAAAGGAGTCTCTTATTCTCCTTCTCTATTTTCCTCTGTATTTTACAGACAAACATCTGAGGAACTGTGTTTCTGTCACTACACCTATGCTGTCACAAGCTTTCTCTGTACAGAGATCCAACTCTGTTCTTCTAAGGCCACCAGCCTGGCTTTTACAGCTAGAACAATTCATAATTAATCAATAAGAAGTCTTTACTTTTAGATTGGATTGACATAGGAAAAACAAAGAAGAACAAGCTGGAAAGGACATATCAGTCAAAAAAAGCTTTATTTTAAGATCCTCTCCCTCTAATCACCAAGATGCTCATTCTCAAAACACCCCATCCTGGTGCTCATGTTACCAAACTGTTCTGGAAAAATATACTCTGAGAGTGCTATGTGTAAACATGCAAATAATTTCAAAATAAGAAAAAGGAGAACTTCCCAAAATTATCAGGTCAGCTTGCAAGCCCCAGTGAAACAAATATAGACCAGAAGCCTAGGCATGCCTGTACTCTAGATAGTTTGGGTTTCCTGAAATAAATTTGCATATTTTAGAGAAAAAAAAAATCACCTCTGTCTCAAGCTAGTAATTTAGTGCAATTAGAAAATCCAGATCCCCAGACAACAAACATTTCAGAGTCCTAATTTTTAGAAACTACTGAGCACTTTCAATATGCAGGGAATGCACTTCTGTGGCATCTCAGACTGAACTGCACAAATCTCTACCTACTTTAAAAACTGTTAGCCTTAATGTCATCTGTTTCATATCCAAAAGCGAATCTTAATTTAGTGATTGCAACATGCCATTGCTCCAGCCAGGACATGGTTAATTTTTGCAGTGGCCAGGAGGAGGCACGGCTACGACTGGAGGTTATTGTACACTACCTCATGCCATTGCTCAGGGCAGGCAGAAGGGAGTCTCTTCTGGGGAGAACGGCTCCCTTCAAGTCAGGATAGAGTGGCTGTGGCCAGGCCACAGGCTCCTCGGTGAGCATTTTGCATGCGAATTAGGGTTCTTTTGTACACTTTTATTATTATTAATACTGTTGTCGTTGCTGCTCATTTTTTTTATCTCGATGTTTCCAGTAAATTGTTCTTAAGTCAACCTGTGATCTTTTAGTACCTCTGATTCTCCTTTGCAGCCTGCCACAAGAGATGGTGGGGGGAGGGGGAGGGGGGAGCAAGCGACAGCATGGTTTCAGTGGGACCACTGAAGTGGGGAGTACCATTCCTAAGCCATGACACAATGAAAGAGCAACACCTTGCATTAGAGAGATTCAGGCTTCTCTCAAACACTAGAAAAATCTCATTTGTAATGAAACATCAGTTTACATAATTCAATCACATCTTTTTTTCAACCATGTAATTGTAAATATCATAGTACCCCTAATTCTTGAGCACACAAGACTCAAAAAGAACCATTGTTTTTATTTAAAATAGGAAAGACTTAGACTTAGCAATCTTTTTACTTTTTATTAATAAAAATTAAATACATTTTATCTGCGCTCCTTATTAATCTGCCATAACAATGAACATGACAATACTCTCTGGGTTCTATTATTTAACATTACTTCTGATAATAATGTCATCTTAATGTCATCTGGCATGCTAGAAGCCAGAAATCACTGATTGTATTAAAAAAAAAGATTATTCTTTCTATGTATTTTCTGCTGAATAGTACCTAAATGCTCCAAAACCACTGTCTGAAAGTAATAAAACTTTAAAAAAGAAAAATCTATTTCTGCATATTCAATATATATATTACATTTTATTTGGGGAGATGTGGGAATAGACTCACAATATCAGGAGTGGAACAGATCATGTAAGAGATGGGCCGCTGGAGAAGATGAAGAAATCAATCAAAGTGTCTTGTAAACCTGAGGTTTTTTTTTTACTGTACTGTAACATGAGTTTCCCATTCTTCCCCAGACCCCTGGGAAGAAACCCCCTACCTTCCTAATTAATATGCAAACCTCGACCAGGCTGTGTGAAACCCTTTCCTGATTGGTCTTTGTTATCCTTCCCCTTGAATCCTATTGTCTGTGAAGCCTATAAAAGACCTGGCCAGGTGAATAAACTTCCTTCTGCTTTCCGGTCCTCCGTGAGTGAGTGTGTGTCTCTGCTAGGACCTCTGGGGGCCACGTGGTCGAGACCACACGGCTGGGAGGGGATGGGGAAGGGGGAGTGAACCCCGCAACCACTGCAGGGAGACCATGGCCCTGATGGGGAAAATTGTTTAAGGGATGTTCTTAGTTTTGAATTAGTCCCTCAAATTTAAAGATGTGTATGTTTTTAGGTCTTTTGTCGGGTCAGAACTAATGTACAAAGTCAACATTCTGACACACGTTACAAACAGTAACAGAACAGCAAGTACAAAAAAACATAGAATGCTCATTGGATAGAGCAATAAAATACGCTTTGAATGTCATATTCAGAGATTAATAACAGATTAATTTGGTTTTTTTTAAGCTATAAGAAGGTTTCAGACACCCACCTGAGATTCATAATACTGTTTTGCATTGATTGTCATGCCTCTCTGTGCATTATATACTGATTCCTCATATGAATAACATCATCAGGATCTCTTGTATACAAGTGTAATTTGCCAGGGAAATAAAACAGAAATCCCCAACTCTATAAAAAGAAATTTACATAGCTACTGAATACAAATAGGATTAGTGTACAGTTAACAAGAACTGCATTCAAGAGGAGTCAACAGCATTTGCAAGATGTTTAACAGCCAGCACATGAAGTAATGTTGAGATGCAGCTGCATCTGGATCATTTTATAGTTTCTTTGTTCTTAACAGGATGCTTTCATGCTACTATTTTATATGCAGTTAATCAGCCTTAGAGGTCTTGTAAACTCATGGTAACAGCATTTTTATCTATGCAGTGGATAAAAAAATGTACAGAAAATCTCACCTCCCTCTTTAAAAGATAAAATAATTGACATCTGTAATCCTTTCTGTGTCAGGACAGTGTGGAAAATGCCATAAAGCCAAACTATAATTTGCTTTAACAGGTTGTCAGAATTATTCATAGGCATGGTATCTCTCTTGGAGGAAAGGCTCAGTGGCCCAGACAGACAAGAATTTATCATGATGGGAGTAGAGAACATTTAACCTTCCCATTAGAATGTGGAATAGGTACCCACACACAACATCACTCCCACATCTTAGGTGCACAGGCCTACTCCCTACAATTAGCACCATCTCCACTCCCTGAAGGAAAGGCCTGGAAAACTTGGCAAACAGTGCATGCTAATTCTCACAGTTAGTTCACCTTGCTTGCTTAGTAATGTGGGCTGCCTTTATAAAACAAAAGGGGCATAAACTTGAACACCTCAACTACTGACATTTCAGTTATTTTCAAAAAATGACAGTTCTATGGGTTTTAATCCTGATTTCTCATAACCTTACAATATGCTGTGAGCAAAGTGCTGACACCATATTCTTTCCCTTTCGTAAATTTGTTCCTTGCCAGAATGCCCAAAGATTTCATACTGTTTGCACTGTGTTTGTGAGAAACCTGTAGCTGGAGAAACTGCACTCCAGTGATTCTGCGAGTGGCTGGATGAGAGCCGTGTTTTGGATGTGTCCTTCCACATGGGGTTCTTGTCTACTTGCCCACCCTGCTGTGAGTTTTCTCAGCCCAGTTGGCAGCGAGATTATTACTACTCTGCTGGCAATTACAACACAAAGCCCAGCCGAAACTCAACATGATGATCATAACACATTTTGCTGTGAAAGGATACAGAGGTGCTGAAAACCCTCACATAACATTCCCGCCCCGCCCCCTGCCCCAGGATCAAAGCTTACTCATCTGTGCTAGACGAAAAACTTAGTTTAATGTGTAAGGCTTTTTAATGTTTAAATGTGTCAGGCTGTACACAGTAACAGGAGCACATAAATGTGATTTAATCTGTGCCACTTGGAAGGCAGGGTTCAGTCCCCCATCCTTTTTTTTTATTTGTGTACCTGGGGCTGGCTGCTAAAAGTACCTTGGAAAAGTGAGGCATTGAAAAAAATAAAAGGTAATTAAAATATCCCAATAATATTGAACAACTGGGGGAAGGAGGGGGCAGTTCATTAGCCTTTTCCCTAACAAAACTATGTGAAGCCAGTGATTTAAAACCAACCTCGACTTTCATATTTTTAACAATAGCATGTCACAGGGAAAAGACATTTTGTCAGCTGCCTAGGAGAAAATGGAGGTAGTATTTAGAAAAGGTCAAATAAAATTGCCCTAAAAACTATGTGATAAATCAGAATTCATTTCCACTCTGAAAATACAGTATGCAAAAATGTCATCATGGTATTAACATTCCAGCCAGCTATATGCATCCAGTGACATATTTGTCTGGTAAGAATAATCAAAGACTGGTATTTTTCACTATTCTTAGCCCTACAAACTGCGCAGAAATATGGGAGAATTAACTCAATATTGTTCTTGCTTTTAGGTCTCCACAACTGTTCAGTACAGAATACTAACCTTTATTGCAAATGTCCCATTCATCTGGAGAAAAGACTGAACTATGTAGGGGTCCTGGCTTACATAAGAGCCAAAGTGAGCTTATTTTAACATTCAGGTTTGCTAATTCAAAGTTGCTTCTATTTTATTTTAAGAAATCTGTTAAAATGGATTAAATGTAATAAATCTGTGAAGAAAAATGAATTCAAAGTGCCTTCTAGCACACTTTTCAGATCAAAATCACATTCTTAAATGGTAGATAAGTTTGCCTGACATGCTTCTAATTGCATTATTTCATTGCATTATCTGATTTCCCAATTAACAAAGGTATGGTCTGCACCCATGACTATGGACAAGACTCAGATCACCAATTTCTGTCCTACCTTTTGTTCTGAAAAGACAGTAGTATGAAACATTCATTTATTAACCCTGGTAACAGTCTAATTCACTACTGACCACAGACTGCTTCTAAGAACCAGGGGTAAGATAAGACATAAACCCCAAAAATGCTCAATACATTTTTCTGATTTTTCAATTCAAAATATTCCTGAAAACTGTGTATCTCCATCCATTCATGAAAATCTGTGCTCTAAATATTGTATGGAGAATTAATCTTCAATTTAGATTTATTTATGTGAAAGACAGCAGGCTGTGTGTAATAGAGACTTCTACACTTAGCGCTAAAGGGAATAAAGACTTCATGCTTCTAGCCAATCCCAATGACTTGGAAACAGTCTTTGAATGTTAGCAGCTGATATTCATTTGTGATCCTTTTGCTGCTGAGGTGCCAGTTTGTCTATGGATGGCAATATGCCCTTTGCAAGGTAATATGCCAGTTTTCCAGGACACAGCTGCCAGTCAACTGTGGGTTGAGGTGGTGAGAGTGTGTTGCACTGCCAAGGCCATCCCATTTGTATGAAGAGCATTGTTTTTTCGGAAAGTGGCATGCCAGTGCCAAATGCCCAAGCCAAAATGAGATATGGGGACAATAGAAGAGAGGAAGATGTGGTGGTTTCAGGCACTTCACTCTGCCATAGCAAGTTGAAATCACAGAATATGCTGAGTTGGAAGGGACCCACAAAGACCATCAGGTCCAACTCCTGGCTTTGCACAGAACCATCCCCAGGCACCATGTATCATCCAAATGCTTCTTGAACTGACAGGCTTGGTGCTGTGACCACTTCCCTGGGAAGCCTGTTCCACTCCATGGGTCAAAAACTTTTTTTAATACCCAAGCTAAACTTTCCCTGACACAACTTCAGGCCATTCCCTCAGGTCCTGTCACTGGTCACCATAGAGAAGGCATCAGTGCCTGCTCCATTACTTCCCCTCACAATGAAGTTGCAGACTGCAATGAGGTCTCCCCTCAGTCTCCTCTTCTCCAGGCTGAACAGACCAAGTACCTTCAGCCACTGCTCACACGACTTCCCCTCAATGCCCTTTGCTGTCTTCCTTGCCTTCGTTTGGACACTCTCTAACAGCCTAGTATCTTTCTTATATTGCAGTGCCTAAAACTGCACACAATATCCAAGGTGAGGCCACCCCAGTGTAGAGCAGAGCGGGACAATCCCCTCCCTTGCCCGGCTGGCGATGCTGTGCCTGATATCAGGTTTGTCCTCCTGGCTGCCAGGGCACTGCTGACTCACATTCAACTTGCCATCCACCAGGACCTCCAGGCCCCTTTCCATGGAACTGCTTTCCAGCATCTCATTCCCCAGTCTGTATGAACATCCAGGATTGTCCCATCCCAGGTGCAGAATCCAGCACGTTCCCTTGTTGAATTTCATATGGTTGGTGATTTCCCAGTCCTCTAATTTGTCCAGGTCTCTGCAGGGCCTCCCTGCCTTTGAGGGAGTCAATACCTTCTCCCACTTCTGTGTGGTCTGCAAAACTTGCTTAGTATCCCTTCCAGTCCTGTGTCCAAGTCATTGATGAAGATGTTGAAAAGCACAGGGCCTCAGATGGAGCACTGTAGAACCCCAGTAGTGACAGGTCACCAGTTTGATGTTCCCCCATTCACTATGACCCTCTGTGCTCGACCTGTGAGCCAGTTGCTCACCCACCACATGATGTGTTTATCCAGCTGTGGGCTGGACATTTTGTCCAGAAGGATCCAGTGAGAGTCACTGTCAAAAGCTTTCCTGAAATCAAAGACATTACATCAACCGGTTCCCCTTGATCAATTAGCTGGTGCCCTTGTTATAAAAGGAAATCAGGCTGGATAAGCAGGATTTTCCTCTCAAGAAGCCATGCAGGTTGTGACCAATGACTGCATTGTCTTTCAGGTATTTTTCAATACCTCTCAGAATAATCTTCTTCAGAACTTTACCAGGCACTGCAGTGAGACTGACAGGCCTGTAGGTTCTAGGGTTCTCTCTTGCTCTTCTTGAAAATCAGGATAACATTACCAGCTTCCAGTCAGCTGCATTTTCAAGACCACTCAAAAGTCATTGAGAGAGGAAATGCTGCAGGAAATGCTGAGCCACCTGTGAAGAACACAAGTGTCCAGCATATGAAGCAAAAGGCACAATATTCATGTACTTATATGTGTATATTTATTAAAGAAAACTGTCTCAAGCTCTGATATGCTATAGTAATAGAGTCCAGATTCAGTGATGACTTTGTTTGAGAAAAATTTTAGTTCAAGAATATGCTCTGACTGATTATGGTCTACTAGTGTTACACCTCAGTCCAGCTTTACTGGGTATACACTTTAATTTTAGACTTCAAGAGGTTTTGCCCACATGAACTCTTGCAAAGTCTTTGATTTATTGATACCTTGAGATCATGTCCAGAGAAAAAGCTACACATTTTTGTCTAAGAGATTTCTTTTAATTTGCTGAGAAAATAGGTGTTTTGGCAAAAAGGGTTTTACAGAGATAACACGCAAACCAAGAGAAAGCATTTCAACAGGCTATTAGGAAGAGCAGACATTGTTATAGAGTAGGGAATGTTTGTTGCACTCAGCAAACACAAACTCCATACAACTTCAGTGAAATACAGAAAGCAGGTATTTAATTTACTCACAAGAGGAAGAAAATAAAGGAGGAGAGATTAAGAGAAGAAATAAGAAAGAGAGAAAGAGAGGAGAGAAAAATGTAGTTACATGAATGTAGTTACATAAATGAAGTTACATAAATGTAGTTACATAAATGAAGTCACATGTTGTCAAACTTCAGGAGGGCAGATAAAGGTAAGAAAGGACCTCGTGCATGCCTCTTTATCTACCATGGCCACTCCCTCTAGACAGGACTTTTGGTTCACTGATCAGTCCAGTTTCTTCCTAGCGAAAGTGAGGGGTACCACAGCCCATCAGGGGCTCCAGGGGGTGTGGTGTGGGCAGGCTATGAGGCAGACCTTATTGACAGACAGGTGCCCAATATGGCCTTTGTGCCATGTGGCTGCTGACCTTGGTGGCAATCGTGGCTACAAGACTTACCATGTGGACACTGATACTGGAGGCCTGGCCCCCTCCACACACACAGACAAAATAGTTGATTCAACCCATCAATCATTGAGATAAATCTGGTCTCTGATAAAAAAGTATAAAGAAAAGGTATAAAAAAAAGATTTCAATAGTTACAAAATTCACATCTTAATCATGTTTCAAGTTCCTGCTGGTCATGACTTTATCTGCCAACCAAAGTTATGTATGCTTTTATGTACTTATATAACTTTTTATATAACTCTTGAAAGTTAGGTTTTAAAAACCTTTCCAGTGATATAAATTCTTAAGTTGTACAGACACGAACTATATTCCCAGGACACTTAACACTCATGCTAATGTTATGCTTTTAATGTAAGTGCTACAAAGACCTCTGTGCTAATTGCAGAATGTTAACCACGAACACATCAAAAGTCAGCAGTAAAAAGATTAATAAAATGTAAGCACTTCCAATGTGGTCAACAAGTGAGCTACCGCAGTAGTATTGCAGTACTCATGTATTGAGCTTGATCCATTTCTTGACTTACTTGCATGTAGCAGTATTGCTACATGTGATTTATAACCACACTGCTGATTGTAAGTAACTGAGCTCCCAGTCAATGTCATCTAAATTTGGTTATCAAGTTCTTTAAAAAAACCCCAAGCAATCAAACACAAAAAAAAAAACCCAGCAACTTACTGAGTTATCTGGGATATGGGGGAGCAAGAGGGAGAACACAACATACAGACCATGATAAAAACAGAAAATATATTAACAAACAAATTTCATGGGTACAACCACATTGGCACTCTATGTCATAACCCTAATCAGGATATCTGATGAAACATCATTGCAAATTATACAGGTTATAAGATTTGGTATGTTTTTCTAATGCTGATAAATTTCTATTTGTGTTGACATCTTCATTATTCAATAGCATTTGCAATCAGAATTTAAGAAATTATATTTATGGCTGACTTATTTATAGAATATTTTAATTGGATAATAACATGTCTGACTAGTTAGATCCTTCATTTAAAAGAAAAATTCTTCAGCTGCTGACCAACTAACAGCAGGTTCTTCACATAAATACTGTGATTAACTCATTTACAATTTACAAAACTGAGGATTACAAAGCATTTTTCAGAAATGCTCATTTCAATACAGGAAAATTGGTCTACTTTTACTCAAACATATTCAACAATCTATTTTTCATTATTCAGTCAACTCTGTTATTACACTCAAATACAAAATTGCATTAAAATTTTACATTTGTTGCCTTAAAACCAGATGATTTCTACAGAAAATCAGTATCTTGCTCTGTTCTCTTTTCAGAAATAATTTCCACATTGACTTACTAAGAAATGCTGAATAAAATGTCACTAACAATTGTATTTGTCATTTAATTAAGATGGAGTAACTGACTAGAAATATCTATGATAAAATCCCAACAATATTTAGCTTAATAGCTAAAAAGTACTACATTGCATATTGATATTGACAGACTGGATTTTTTCCCATCTAATGTCACACATATAGATAAAGAATGTAAAGAAGAGTTATTTACTACAGTTGGTAAAGAAATAAAGAGACATCCTCAGGTCAACTCATGAAATTGAAGACAAGAACTGCTTTTTGAAGATGCTTATCCCTTTTCATTGCCTACTGAAGAAGCCTATGATAAATATACTCCAAACCTAGGCACCTTAGTTAACCTAAAGTTAGGATCATCTGAAATTCTGTTACATAAAGTAACACACTTTTCCTCAACGAACCAAACTAGATAGGCTTACCCAAGGGACCTTCATGTTCGGAGAAATGTGATTCTGAATAAATCTCTATAAAAATAAATAAGCCAGTAAAGGTCAGCTTTCATCTACAATTCTTAATTTTTTAGTTTAGTAAGACTGCTGAGATAGGTTTTCCTTTGATGAAAAATATACACTAAAACTAGCATACAGAGTATGAAACTTGAAGAAGAGAAACAGGAATGCATTTTTTTTAAACAGTAACAGTAACAGAGAGGTAAAAATTATTTCAATTTGTGTAATTAATGTCTAGTTTAGAAAGCACATTTGGTGCAATGTAAAGTTTTAGTCTCTCGAGTAAATGATTGAAACTCTACACCTGAACATAGATAATATTATCAGAGTAATGAAAAACTTTTTAAGTACTCTTAAGTCCACTACATCATGAAGTAGGGTGATTGATAAGATGCAGAGATGGTACTACGTGATCCAACAAATCCTACCCTGTCACAATATGGCCATGCTAGTGTAGGCAGTTACCTCCAACTACAGCTCCCTTTTGAACCTCAAGAATTGGAGGCTGAAATTATGTAGTCTACCATTTCCACAGCTTCCTGAGGTAAAAAAAAATATCACACTGTAGATTAATTTACACCTTTCTGACCATGTCAGGATACGATTTATGGAAAAATCTGAAGTCAATTCTCTCATTAGTTGAACCATATGCTTTGAGATGAGATCCATTAAAATATTCAAGCATACCCCAAAAATGGCTGTTCATGTTTACTAAGGCAGTAACTCCTTTGCCAGGTTCATTTCATATTCTGTAACAAACAGGAAAACCCAGCAATCTATCAACTCTTAAAAAAGACCCCCAAACAACCAAAGCAAAACAAAAATATATCTAAAGAAAATTATGGTCCCAGGGTAAAAAACAAGAACTCTCCTCAAAGTGAGCAGTATTCAAAGGTAAATCTACCTGGATAAATGGAACATAAGTATTTAGGAAAGAAAAAAGTACCAAAGCAGAACTGTATTGATATTTCAGTAACACATTCATCTGCACATTTTTTTTTTTTAGTGGGGATATTTGCTTTAAATAATCTGATATTTAGAAAAAGTGCTTTACAAATACTTCAAATTACATCTGTTTTCATATACTATGAGCAGCAAACACTATCATTTGAATATTGACAGGAGCAGTTCTTGGATGCTTTATGACTGATACATGCCAAGTTCTACTTCTGACCCACTTCTTTCACAGTAAATGAATGGGGAATAGAAATTTTCACTTTTTTCCCCCATTATTGTTCTCTGACAACTCTTTGCCAAAAAATCACAAAATACCTTTGACAGCAATGAGAACAAAATTAGTTGTGTACTGGGGTATAGGTTTCTATCTTGGGAAAAGAGCTAGTCAGTAGTATTAACGTTAAAGACTATAATCAGGCATTTCTCATCTCAGAAGGTACTAACCAACAGCTGTAAGTTTCTTACATATTACATTTGTAGTTATGTTGTAATGTTGCTAGTTTAGAAGTTCTTTTCCCTAATGATTGCTACGAAAATCAAACTGCAATTCTATTACAAGTACGCATAATAGGTGAACTTCCAACTTCCTCTTGTTTTCTGTCATGTCACATGTTCTTTAATTTACAAGGTCTTTTTCCAATAATGAATAACCTACATGCACCTGAAGCCACAGATTAAACAGGACATTTTCCATATCAATTCAGCAGCAGTCCCACTTTTTAAGTCTGACTTCAGAAAAATGAATTATGAAAAATCATATTTTACATAGAAAGAAATTAAGGTTGATTCTGCCTTATTAAATCTTTATCCATTATCTGAAAGATTAGCAAAATGACTGAGATATTGAATACTTGGATTAATAGGGGTAATAAAGAAGAAACTATAATTTTGGATTTAATCAGGTTTGGGTCTTTGTTTTTTGTAAAAAAAAAACTAATATAGATCTATATGTTGGGCAAAAACTAACCTTTTGGGCTCCTAAGACATGTGTGAACGATATTCTTGACTTCTTTAATGAAATCCTAAGCATGATACATAAATATCAACTTAAAGGCTTATTTAAAAACATGAACTAAAAGTTCATTAAAAAGAAAGGTCACATGTAAAACGCACAGATGTGTTTTCTGCAGCTGAGCAAAAAGGAAAGGAAAGAACATAAGACTTCCCTGAGAAATGGGAGAACACCTGAGGCAAGAACACCCTAGCGAATTCCCATCTTGGGTGTAGAGGAAGTTTCAATAAATTCATGGGATATCCACATTAATAGGCATTTTTACCCTGGACTAATTATAGACTGGTCCATGCATTTAATGGCTGCTAGTGGTTCTCTATGTTCCCTCTCCTTTGCTGGAGAGAGACTGTCAGCTCTAGAACATGATTCAACATACAAAAGATGTGATATCCCCCTGGAGATGCCTGTTTTTCTGCAGAGATTGTAGAAATAGCACCAGGTCCCTCCATTTTTAACTTACCTCAGACAAGTGCCTATCCCAGGTGATATAAATTTCTTGCTATTAAATATCACTCTTGATCTTAGCTTCCAAGAAGATATTTTTTCCACATTAAACTTTATGCTTCTTAGCAATTTCTCAACTCATATAATATTCTCTGCATTATAAGCCCTTAACTTTTCTTGCTAATAAACATATATTTTCATCTGCAAAAACTTTCATTCTTCTCAAGCCCTGTCCATTTGCCATTTTCACGTTAAACTTAGCACTATATTTGAGTATCTTAAAGCATTTAGGAAACATTTTACTTGTGAGGGTTTTTGGATCATGTTGCAAATACATTTAGGTGAAAAGATAATAGTGAAAAGTGGTTCCATTAGAATGCATTTGCTTATTCTCACCGTTTTTAAAGGATGTCAATTTGACAGCATAAAATAGTTGGATCCTTAGTCACTGATAAAAATGAGCAAGAAAATGTGACTCTTAGCAATGCCTCAGCTTTGACCCCAAAAGGCAAAAATAAAGTTACAAAAGCTAAATCTACATGGTGCAGAAAAACTAAAGCAATTTTCTGTACTTGTTGACTGTATGTTTTCCTCTGTATTAAAATTGCCTTCAAAGATAGTGGACCAAATAGTGCTTTCTATGATCTATGTATACATATATCAACATTTCATGATATGCACATGAATACCTATCAGATAGTAACAACACACAGCCATTACAAGCTCAAATAGTAACATTTGTATGCTATTACCTGCAGTTAGATTGGGAGCTTATAGGCACATATACACTCTAGTCCTCTCTTTCTATGAATGTTCTGAAATATATGTGAATAATCACAGGCTAGTGAACTTCAACAACTATAATTTGTGTAAAGGAAGATTGTCCAGTTCCTCTCTTCTATAATGCAGAAAGTTCTACTACTTTAGTTTCCAATATGGCACTCTGTGAATGTGTGTGTGTGTGTGTGCATGCATGCATGTGTGTGCATGAATGCAAAGACAGGACAAGAGAAAAAACTGTTGAAATGGATTATCACTTCATTAGAGAAATCCAATCTTTCCTTGATAGGTACTTACTCCTCCTACTAAAGACCAATACAGAGTCACCAGGAAAAGAACTTTGATTGTAAAAAAAGAAAATATTCAATACATTTAGTTAACACATTTCTTTCTTCTGCTTAGTTACAGTCTCTCCTATGTCATATCTTAGTGCACAGTAAGAATAACAGTGCTTTACAGACCCCACTGCATAGGTTATACCTCACAACATTGGCACTATTAATTTATCTGTCAAGGATTATTAATTTTTATATTTTTTATGTGTATAGAATGATAGAATCATAGAATAGTTTAGGTTGGAAAAGACCTTTAAGATCACTGAGTCCAACCATTAACCTAACATTGCCAAGTCCACCAGTAAGCCATGTCTCTGAGTGCCAAATCTATACATGGTGACTCAAGCACTTCTGTGGGCAGCCTGTTCCAAGGCTTGACAACCCCTTATGTTAAGAAATTTTTCCTAATATCCAATTTAAACCTCCCCTAGTGCAACTTGAGGACATTTCCCCTCATGCTAATGCTTGCTACTTGGAAGAAAAGACTGACCCCCACATCACTACAATCTCCTGTCAGGTAGCTGTAGAGAGGGATAAGGTCCACCCCTGAGCCTCCTTTTCTCCAGCCTAAACACCTCCAGCTCCCTCAGCTGCTCCTCATAGGATTTATGCTCCAGATTCTTCACCAGATTTGTTGCCCTACTTTGGACATGCTCCAGCACCTCAGTGTCTTTCTTGTAATGAGGGACCCCAAACTCAACACAAGATTTGGTGTGGCCTCAGTAGTGTTGAGTACAAGGGAATAGTCACTGCCCTAGTCCTGCTGGCTACACTATTTCTGACACAAGCCCATAATCCGCTGTTGACAAATCTGGGCTCATAAACCTCCCCAGTATATTGATATTTCCTAAAGGAATGCCCTTGTAGCACTGAATCTCTGAAGATGGAATGATAAAAGAGAAATGTCCAAAACTTTAAAAAGTTCAGTTTCTAAGAAGGCTTTCTCTTCCAACACTTCTTTCACCTAGTGTTTTGTGTTGTTACTCTATAGCTATTGTCAAAAAAGGGCATTTTAACTCATAGAGAAAAAAGATTTTTTAGAAATAAATTCTTGATGAATAAAAAGTAGGTGATGGATCCCAATCCATTTGCATAGATATATCCTTTTCAGTCCTCTGTATACATGTAGTGCCTAATTCCTAGGTAGCAACCCAATCCTGGCAGCCAGTTGACTCACTAGAGTGAGCAAGAATGCACCAGGTCACTTGGAGAAGTGAATTTTGTTTATGCTCTTAATGTATGCAATCTCTTCTGCTTTTCAATTTGTAATTAATTGCCAAGGGCACAGGAGTTGCCTTTAGGGACTGTGAACACCGTGCTACCCAGTTCGGAGCATATCTCTGTTGGCAGGTAAGGCTATAAGCTTCAGAAATGTATTAAACTTTTACAGTGTGTTACAGTAAATCACATGTGCAAAATTTCACTGATGATTATTTTATGTGAATTATACTACAGACACTGACGGTCTACAAATATTTTAGCTATGTTTACTTGTAGTGCTGTTCTTCTGCTTTTAAATGGTCATTTCTTGATTGAAAATCTGTTATTCCACCCAAATTTCCTTCATCCATGTTTCCATCAGTAAGTTCTTCAATCTCCCTGTAAAGTCCTTTGCCTTAAATACTTTGTTTTCTACCTGATTTTATATAAATCTCTACAATCAGACCCTAATCAAATTCAGACTGAAGTCAATGACTAAGTGCTTTATACTGATTCAGTGAAAATGAGTCAAAGTAGGAGAAGGGAGAGGCACAGACTAAATCTTAAATATAAAAATATTCACTTAGACTAGGCCTTCAGTACTAGTCTAAGTCTGGAAGACATTTCTCACAGAAATAATTTTGGGGAATCAGACTGAAAATAAGCATAAGATGCTTTCTTTGGTGTTAAGTGGCTAGGATGCTGGGGCTGCATGGGAGTTTGGGAAGGGACACAGCTGGGACAGATGACTTCAACTGACCAAGGGATATTGACAGAATCAAAGAATGTGCTGAGTTTGAAGGGACCAACAAGGATCATTGAGTCCAACCCTTAACCCTGCACAGGACCATCCCCAAGAGTCACACCATGTGTCTGAGAGTATCATTCAAACACTTCTTGAATTCTGACAAGCTTGGTGGTGTGACCACTTTCCAAGGGAGCCTATTCCAGTACCCAACCACCCTCTGGGTGAAGAACTTTTTTCTAATACCCAACCTAAACTTCCCTTAACACAACTTCAGGCCATTTCCTTGGGTTCTGTCACTGGTCACCACAGAGAAGACATCAGTGTCTGCCCCTCCTCTTCCCTTCCTGGGGAAGTTGTCACTGCAATGAGGTCTCCCCTCAGTGTCCTCTTCACCAGTCTGAACAAATGAAGTCACCTCAGCCACTCTTCATACGGCTTCCACTCAAGGCCCTTCACCATCTCCATTGCCCTCCTTTGGACACTCTCTAATACATTAATATCTTTCTTATATTGTGGTGCCCAAAACTGCACACAATATCCAAGGTGAGGCTGCCCCAGTGCAGAGAGAGAGGGACGATCCCCTCTCTTGACCGGCTGGTGATGCTTTGCCTGATGCCCCCAGGACACGGTTGGCCCTCCAGTTATTCTTGTAACTATATGAAAGAAAAAGTGCAAAGTGGAAAAGATTGGCAGCAAGATCTCTGTTAGCTTTGGAAACCCCAGATCATAAGTAAATTTGCAAATGTTTTCCACACAAAATTTTACCTCTGATTTAAGGGTAAACCAGAATTTTATTCATTTTCATTTGGTATATTCTATCAGAGTTTTAAAAAATGAATGCTATATACAATTCTGTTACAATAAAAATATATTGAATTAGGAGAGGTTTTTTAAAACTTTTACTTATGGCTAGGAAACATTCTGAGGGCTTCAGTTTTGTGGATCAGTGTGGAAGTTTCTGAAAGCAGTTTGTCCTGTGGTTTTAGTTTCTATACGTTGCCATTGAAAAGCAGATCTGCACTGTTCCTTACTAGCAGATGTGTAATGGTGAAAGACACACAGGTGTTTATCTTTCCTGCAAAACTACATCTTACTCATGCTGGATATGTTGCCAGGAGCTTTCTGAACATCTTTTGGTTTTGTCTTCCTATGATCTATGTGGCAGCAGGTTACTCTCTTGATTTTCACCTTAAGATCTCCAGGACTAGAGGCAGCAATGTGCCCTGAGCTGTCTCTCTGTGGGATTTCAAACTAACTGTTAAAGTAGCCACTCCTTATTCAAAGAAAATGTCAATGGAAATTCAAAACTAACACTCAGACTGGAAGAGAAGATTTTTTTCTTTTCATTCATGCTACCCTTTGCACAGTAGCACACAAAATTAATTAGTTGTTTCAAATAAACAATACATTGATTAGGAAATAGGTAAGTATAAAAGTCACTGTAGCCGGATCTGAAAAGAACACAATTTTCTCATATGAAAAACTGCAAACACAGCAAAGGGTTACCAGTTTTAGGTGTGGAACACACAAGGAGAAGTGGGTTTGATTTACAGCATGTGAAAGTACCACATATTTAGGGGTGAGAATTAAATTAGACTTGTCCCAACCTAATTCTCATAAAAGAAGACCACAGACCTAAAAAAATGTTAGTTGAGCTGAGAAGCTTTTCCTCATATATTTCCATGGTTCCTAGGCTTGAGTCTGTTCGAGTTAATGCAGCTTATATGCCACAGATCAAAGTAAGTCTAGTATTGCATTCCCCAGACAGAGAAGATCGAGATCTTATGCCTTTATGAATTCACTTGTTTTGGGACATGTCCCAAAACTAGGGTTCATTACAGCTGACCCAGTGTTTTATAACATCAATGTAGGGTGGCAATACTGCTGAGCCAGCGAATTGCTTAAGAGAACACTTTGTATTTTCTCTTTTTCTTGTACTTAAACACTGAAGGCTATTTTGTGAAATATCTTTGTGAATATCTTTGGAGGCTCAGGCTTCCCTCTACCAACTAGGCGCATAAAACTTTCATTTGAAATAGAACAATTAGATCAGCGTCTTCTCTGCAGACAAACTGCTCATGTTTTTGCCTAACAACTCAGTAGGCAGAACACTTACTCAGGAAATATGAATTTGAGTGTACTAGCCCTGCTCAACTTTGCCAGCTTGCCAGATATTGCCTTATTTGTTTTGGGATCCTCAGATAATGCCAACATATGAACATCAATGAAAGAATTATGGGATGAAAACGACAACAGGCAAGTGGAGATGCAATTCTGTTGTTTGGTGATACTGAAGATCGTGTAAGTGGGGGTTAAGTGGAGAGTCTGTATGTGCTTCCTGAAGACATCCAGTAATTTTTCCACTGGTATGTTCATAAAAAATTGCTAAGTCTTCTGAAATCAAAGACCAGAAGTCAGACCTGCACAGTATTGGGACAGACCTGAACATAAAAACATCTCTGGCAGGTTAAAAAAAAAGAAAAAGAAAATCAAGAAGGGGGAAGTTGTTCGCAGGCTAAACTGCACTGAGGTGTTGGAGAAAGGCAAAATCTTGTGTATCAATGGCTGAAGGATGGCAAAACATTAAGAAGGGCAAGCAGGTATGTCTCACATTAAAATCCTCTCTGTATTCTTAGTTTCTGCTCTTGGGCACATAAAGGTGACAGGTCAGCTAAATCTTATTCAAAGCTCTACTTTTTCCAGTTTTGTCTGGAACATTTAATTTTTACTCAAGAACTGAATTGTTCCTAAGGGCTTAAAAGATAAAACAAAAGGAGATGGAGGAAAAGAGAAGAAGCAAGAGTACTGATAGTCTTAGGACTGAGCAAAAGTGACATCTTAAGAAAAGATGGAAAAAACTCAGCAAGCTTGTATCAGAAAAAGACTTCCATAAGAAACAGACATTAGAGGATGCAGGTAAGTTTAAAATTTACAGATGACCAGAGCTATTTTCCTGAGAATGAAATGCTTCATTTTGTACTCTGGTGTTCACATAATTTATTTATTTTTTTTTAGATATATTTTGACATGCAAGACTTAAGCAGTGAGCCAATTGTCACTGACCCCTGAATCACTGAGAATTGAACTGGAATCCACATTGTTGACTTCAGGCTCCATTATTTGAAAATTTCACGGAAATTTAACTTTTTCAATGTGTTGCTGGTTACTTTGTTGACTGTAACCCATAAGCAGATATGTATTTAAATTCCAATTAGTATTGCTGATAGGTTTTACATAAATCAGGTATTTCCTTGACTAATGCTTTCTGTAGAAACCTGAAGGCTAAATAACCTATTAGGTTTTTTTTGCTTTGGGCTCACCTGAAAAATAAAATGAATTGCTTTTCTCAAATCATGATTGGAAAACAGTGTTTCCATAGGCTACCTTTGAAACAGGACTCAGATAATCTGTAAAAAGAGTAATTCTGAAAAGTTAACAAATTGCAAGATTATCTAGATCTCCTTGTATTGCTTAACTTTCAGACTTTTTAATCTCCTTCCTATTTCCATTCGATTCTTCAGAATTTTCTTTCATTCTGTGCTAAAACGGCAAAAATGGAAAACTTGCTGTAAGATTAATTACAGAATTTCTAAATCTAGCAGGGTCAGCAAGCTCCTAGGTAGGCTTTGCTTCTTTACTATTATTTTTATCATGAATTGACTGTGCATCATGACATGAATGTTTTGGCATGACAGCTTTTGCAGGTGCCATATCAACATCATTTGTAGGCAGTAAATACAACTGGCGTGAGAACTTCAAAGGTTTTTGCGTAAAGCAAACATTTCAGCAATCCTAAAGAAAAGCTTGATTCAACTAATTAATTTTCTAATATGTCCTGACAGTGTTTAATGACATTGTTAAACTAAACCACCTACATTATGGCTCTTAATATATAGGTAGAAGTTTCATGCAAAGCAGAACTAAAGGGTATTTTCTATGCAATACGCATTTGAAAAAAAAAACAACAACCCAGAAACTGAGCAATAGCACTATAATCAGAAGATCTTTGCTTATGAATGATACAAAAAAACCAAAACAACACAGACAGGACTGCTTCAGATTCTGAGATGTGAAGTGGCACACAGTAGGAATAAACCAGGCTGATAGACCTATCTTATAAATAGGCAAGACCGACTCTCCTACTGAGCAGCATGACTCAGTTAAATTTGGGTTATTAAGTTCCATACAAAGGTAGCTGAATGAAATTTAAGGACCTATAAAATGAAGAGGCCAGGCTGGATTATATCTGACAATTCTGATAGCTAGAACATAGACCACAGCTTTTGCAGACTTCCTACCTTCTTTTTCCTTTTGTTGGAGCTGCTGTTTCATTTTAGGCCTTTTTTCCTGATCTGCTCTTCTGGAACATCTGATGTTTCCAGGGCACACAAAGTGGAAAATAGATCAGTGCACCTGCAGAAAGTCTGGGACATCTGCAAGGCATCTGTTTTATTTTTCCATGAAATGTCTACAATTAACTAGATCAGTTTATGTGTCTTTTCTTTCCAAGAAAGGAGGAAAGATGTCCTGCACAACTGAAGAACTTCAATTCAAAGGATACTTCTCAGAAAGCACTCCTGTGTGGATACAATTCACTCCTGAATTTGTGCCACAGACACCTCAGAGTTCTGAAATTCCCCTGGCTGCATAATCCCTGGACTTCCCATCTGAGGAACACCAAGGGACAAGAAGAGGAAAAGGGAATGTTTCCCCATTCATGCCATGGTATGATCCCGTTCTTGGAAAGATATATTAACTCAATGAAAACTCAAACTATGAATGGCTGAAAAAACCTTAAACCAAAAGATAGAGACACTATCATAAAAGCTATGCTTGCTCAGCTGGGCTGTTCCTAAACAAACAATTTGAACTAAGAATTAATTTTTTCTGAAAAACATAGTCCTTTTTAGATATCTTTTCCCTCTCTGGCTTTAACAAGCCAACTCTCCTCAGTCAATGAAGTTAAAATATACAAGACACATACTTCTTTATTTGTCACACCCTGCAAATTACATTTTCCAGCTTTAAAGTACGATTCGTTTTGGCTTTTAATTACCTGACTTATCACCATGTCATATTCCCTCCCCCCCTGAAATAATTACATTGTGAATCACTGTGTCATTCAATATTGGCCTTTATTTATGCCTCTCATGAACTATTGAATGTTTATTTATAAACCATGAAAAGCAGAGTTTGTAAGAATATTGATTCAGTGTATTAGAAAAGCAGTGGCCTGGCATTCTGTGAGTAGAAGTAATCACAGGCAATTACTAGAGACTGCTTTTCACTACTAATCTTGGGTTTAACCTTATAATTGTATTACTGAATTTATTTTACTTTGCCCATATGTCACCAGGCTCCTAATAAGAAGTCTGATATTAACATAATTTAATAATATTCAGGGGATGAATGGTTTTAATTGGTTTTAAAAAAGGAGATATATAGCCTATGCCACACAATGAGAAAAGTATTGTAACAGCCTCTTTCTATTTTGTAACAAATGATAATTAATATTTAAGTGCATTAATGAAATAAGTTCTTAGTGGCCGGGTCACAAATCTTTGATGTTTATGCCACTAACAAAATCAGTAACTGCTTTTAATGATGCCCCTGAGCTAAGTTTAACTTTACTCATGGTATAAAAACTACTGTTTTCATTGCCAGTAGCATAAATTTGCAAGTGTGAAAGTCAAAACCAAACTCTCTTCCTGTCCTCATCCCAGTACACAATGGGAAGAAAGTGACAAAAGAGAAACCAAACCACAAACCAGTCAGAGAAAAGAAGAACTAGTAAACAATAATTAATCCCCTAGATCTCTCTAAATAAAAGTACTCTGCATTCACTTGCTGTTCCTATTGAGCCAGATTTAATGCAAGAGACAATGAAGATGTAACTGTCTGGCTGGGATTCAATCAAAGCTCTGAGCAGCAGTGGAGTAATGGACAGCTGGCTAAAGGCTGTGCTTTTGGACAGAACTGACCAGTTGTATTTCATTATCTGTTTTTTCTGACAACACTTGCATGTTCTCAGTGTGAATTTACCTAGGTTAACACATGAAATTGGCATAAGTCAGACTTGAGAAGTTATGCTCATGAAACAAAAAAATTATCCTTGTTTTGTTTTATACTGTTTTCTATAGATTTTAATTAAAAGTATATGGAAAGAAAATGTTTCCAGGAAATACTTCCTTTGGTTGAAATGCCAAACCTGATTCTCTAACACCCATGTTAGAGAACCAGTACTGCCCTTAACAACTAGTACAATATTTTTGGCAATTTTACACCTGGTTAGATATTCAGCCTATCTTTTTGATATACCCTTAGCTTTAGTCTTAATATTTTCTTGGGAACTAGCTCTATTTTAAGCATGCCATGTTTGGTCCAGAACATTTCCTTGTTTAATGAAAAAACTTGCCAAAACAATTAGCTTTAAAATTGTTGTAATTGAGCTATTAATATATTTGGGAAAAGTATTTCAAGAATCACATGCTTCTGGAAAGTCAGAGACCCTTCCATTTAAAAATTTTAATTCCCTTATCTTCTCTACGTGTTCTTCTGGTTACATTCTCCACTTTAAACTCACTGACAGTTCAAAGAGAGTATTATGTTTACTGAGAATGCTTTCAGAGTCAGAGAGAATAACTTAGCATTATTTTCTTACAAAGTATTCAGAGGTTAGACATACTAAAAGATGAAATGAAAAGTATGCATATGTCTTTTCTACCACATTATTGGTAATCACAGATAGCAGCAACTTCAGAAATATTTTTAGTAGTTTCTCCAGTTTAACATTAAATACTACATCCCAGCTGGCTTAGTGGTTTGGGTTTGTTTTTTTAAAAAAACTTGTTTCTTTTATCTAGAAAAAAAGTTAAGAAAAATGGAATAAATTTCAAAACAGTAACAATTTAATATGCTATATTTTTAGGGAGAAAAGGAAAGGATAGAACACATTTGGGTTTTTTTCCTGTAAGGCAGCAAAGCCAGGTTTTTGGAATCTGACAAATTACTGGAAAAACAGGTGATAGAAAATGTTACCAATTATTTCCAAACCTGTAGTTCAAAAAGTCCATAAACATCTACTACCTACAGCTTAAGAAAGTATGCTAGCTGAGAAGCTCTGCTCCTGTGCTGACCTTTAAACCACTGGGCATTGAGGCAAAATCAACTAAAGAGAGCTTTGACATACCCAAAATGGCACTTGTGATGTTGTATGTTGGATATTATATATTGAAGCTGCATCAGGGTAAGTTTGGATTGGACAACATGAAAAGGTTCTTCACCAACAGGGGTCAGTCGATGGAAATCTAAGCAGCATAGCAACATAGCACTGAGAAATTTTTAATGCATTAGATAAATAAAGATATTTAAAAATCTCTGAAAATTAAGAAAAGCAATTGGATTTAGAGATTATAAAAATATGGCATAATAGAACTTCACATAGTTGGAAGCAACTACATCTGCCTACAACTGAAATATAATATTAAAAAAAATTTAAAAAATAACATGTCTTAACCACTCTTCCTTCACATTTATCTAAATGGGACTTATTAAATTATAATCTCACTGACAAGGAAATTACAAAATTGCAAAATACTATTGCAAGAGGAAAATATTTGTGATATGTGTTGCTTATTTTTAGCGTGCTTGAGTGCATCCTTAATTTGGAAAAGAGGGGAGTGTAGCTCATTTGCAAGGAATATATGGACTGCATTTTTTCCAGACATTACAACTCCTCTGAAGAGAAATCTTTGGAAAGGATGTGCCCCTGACATTAGAGAGGGAATAAATCCTTCTGCATATGTGAGCCACCAACTCCTCTACAGAAATGGTCCAGAAGATGATGGGAAAGTAAATTAAAGGCCCAAAGGAGATGTTACCAACTTTCTCGTTAGTGAATCTTTTCCTCATGGTGTTTAAGGTGTAGGCTCAACATTTCCCTATGCCAGTGACAGCTCAGCGGGTCCACAAATAGAAAGCAAAAATCTTTTAAGCTTGTGATGTTGCAGCTAAAAGATCCCCCTCTGTTTCTAACCAGTGCTGACAATGGACAAAGGATTCTGTAAAATAACTACAGCAGTTCCTCTTTTAATTTTCTCTTTTATTCATTTCTCTTGACTTACCCAGATGTAGCATCCTTATCACAGAATCTCTCAATATTAGAGTACAATGGGAAATAAATCTGTGCTGAATCTGGGTGTCTTCCAAAACAGCAACAAAAGATGTTTACCTGACTCATTTTTGGTTGCAAAGTTATGTGCTACCTCTAAGAAATGGTTGTAGTCTTTTAAAATTAAAGAAGAGGATTTGTCATTTTCTACTGTAGATAAACCAGCATAAAAATCACAGTTATGATATGACCACAAAAGCTTCATTCTCAGAGTAATCACAGCCTTTCACAGGATAATTATTAATCTTGAACCTTTGGTGCCACTTAGGGTTCTTCATATCTGTCTCACCAAGCTGCATGTAACACAAAGTCCCTAGAACCAGCAACTGTTTATCATTTGCTCTGGGTAATACAGCCACTGAGATTTTAATACCAAAGTTAGTCTTACAATCAAAGCATATTCTACATTTAATCAAAAATGTTCATTTTATTAATCTTTTAATAGGACTACAGGATTACGATACTAAAGAAACAGGACCAGCAGGTCAAGGGAGCTGATTCTGCCCCTGTACTCTGCTCTCATGAGACCCCACGTGGGCTACTA
Organism: Campylorhamphus procurvoides; assembly: GCA_013396655.1. Taxonomy (NCBI): domain Eukaryota; kingdom Metazoa; phylum Chordata; class Aves; order Passeriformes; family Dendrocolaptidae; genus Campylorhamphus; species Campylorhamphus procurvoides. The sequence goes on along the minus strand of WBMV01004981.1, from coordinate 874,943 downwards.
CATCCAGCTCTGGAATCCTCAGCATGGGAAAAATACAGAGCTGTTGTACTGGGTCAAAAGGAGGGCCAAGAAATGGTCAGAGGGCTAGAGCACCTCTCCTATGAAGACAGGCTGAACGATTTGGGGTTGTTCAGCCTGGAGAAGAGAAGCTCTGGGCAGACTTTATTAGCAGCCTTTCAGTACTTAAAGGGGGCTTATAGGAAAGATGGGGATGGGATTTTTAGTGGGGCCTGCTATGATAGGACAAGGGGAAATACTTCAATTCATGCCCATCATATCACACCATGCCCCACTGTGCACTTCTTTAATGACCTCCCTACAGGCACCAGGAGCTACTGCTAAGCGCCCTTGAAGCAGCCTCTTCTACAGGATGAATAAACCCCAGTCCCACAGCCTTTCCTCACAGGACAAGTAATCCAGTCCAGATAATTCTGATGGTCTTCACTGAACGCAATATTCTCGATGCTGTCTAATAGAGTATCACAATGTGTGTCTTGCATCAACCACTGAGCCCTTTTAAAGATTATTTCAAGCCTTGCTTTCATTTTGGAAGAAAAAAACAGAAGCATTATTGAGCTATTGTTATCCTCTTCAAGTAACACTACAAAAAGGCCCACTTTATGACTGCAGAGCTAGTAGTTCTCATTATAGGATCACAGGATCATTTAATGATCTTGTTATAAATCCTGTTCTTGAAAGGGCTTATGTACCCAAAACCCAGAAGCCAAGATGAAAAAAACTCCTGGATTTGTGAGAGGGGAGACACCTGCACATTCTGTACAATCATGTACACACAAAGAGAAAATGACATCTCAGCAGACAATTCAGACCTTAATCTGTGAGGGATTCTCAAATTATACATATATTATATGAATTACATAGCTTACCTTGCTACAGTCTGATATAGTCAATGCAGAAAGACCTAATGTCTGCTGACAACAGTGACATAAGAGTTAAGCACTTTCACTTAAAAACCTGACCCATAGGGACATAATTGCTCTTCAGAGCAAATCTGGGGCTGCAGATAAATGCATTCTGAACACTTGGAGGCTAAAAGGCTGTATGTGCCCCCAGCCAGATAGGCAGCCTGGGATTTCATGCCAATGCCATGCCACTGTTCAGAAAGGATGGCAAGAACTGACAGTGCCAGAAACCAAAGGAACGCAACCCTGTGGTCCAGGAAGGGACTGAGGAGGAAGACATTTTAGTTCTAACTGACTAACCAGGAATGCATATTTCACTCACCAAATTATAAGTGCAAAATGACCTTTTTCTCCCATGCAGTCTCCTAGGCATAAAATCAGGCTCTCCCTTCATGACATGGAGCGCTTCTCTGGCTCCATGACTTCTCAATTTGTAATTGCAAAATATCACATAATACAGGTTAAGAAAAGTATATAAACCTCATCTTCTTGAGTGCTTGAATTGAAGTCTACTGTACAATATATTGGCTTTACTTTACCTTCTGGCTGTAATTTAAATGAAGCAAATGAGACAGTCCTCTTGAGGGTAAGTATTGGATGGACCAAGCATCAAAATCATTCATGCACTTACTGTTCAGAAGTGAGTATTTGAGCATTTCACAGTGGATCTCACCAGATCATTTTCGAATTCAAGGTCCAAATATACTATGAGAACTGTGAAATAACGAGATCACAGAACAAGTATCTAGAGAAAGTCATTCAGGTGCATTTGTGGTACCCAGATGGGTTATTTTTGTGTATGTTTTTTTCTTACATAGCTTTAATTATGTGAAACCCTCAAGGATTATAATCGTCATAAATATTTGCATAGAAAAATAATTAAAGCTAAAATAAATGTGAGTCAAATCATCCTTTGGGAAAGCTCAAGCTCCAGAGGTGTCACTATTTGTCTATTTTCTCATCAGAAACATGACTAGACATTTCTAACAAAATCCATCACCCAGCTGCATGGTGAATGAATACTGTGAGGGTTGTACTGTCCTAATGAGCAGCAGCATAAATTTGCTTGAAAATTTTAAATTCTGACGATAATATCCATCTTTTATATATGTAGCCAGTTTTGAATTACAAATGACAATTGCTACCATGCTAAAGCACTGATGTATATTGGTATTTCACTGTGTCCTAAGCATAAAGAAATTCTTTCCAGTCAGTCAATATTGCCTTAATATCCCCGGAAGGAATTAAAAACCACTGTTGCCTCTATTTATAAGCTTAGGACGGGTGTATTGATGGACACAAAAAGCAACCAAACATATTGCCCCATATTGGAAAAAAAAGCATACAACCAGACTTCAATTGTCTAGCAAGTTTAAAACAAATTCAAGCTTAAACCCCCCCACCCTTGATTTTAGGTTACCTTGGATACTCTGTTCGCAACCTCTCTGCCTACTGTCAGCCCCTGAACAAAGGTCCGTGCAGCAATGAACGCTCTAGTCACTTGAACCTTCAGTTTCCTGGGTACATCTCCAAACGGCTTCAGCTGGTCTGTGTACTTGCTTACACACTCCAGGTAGTCCTCACTGAAATGGTACTGAGGGTTTATGAGCTGGAACATCCGCTCCAGCAGCCGAGCCCAGAAATCGTTCAGCATTTCCTCCAAGTTCACGTTGCCTCCTGTATAATACCGCTTCAGCTCTGTGAAGAGGTCTTGGAACACCTCAGAGTTCTGCATGTACAGCATGCCATACGTCCGGACAAACATGTCATTTAAGGACCTTTCTGCATTCTCCAGAAGTTCTCGGAAAAACTCTGCAGGGAAAAAAAGCAGGTGTTAACAGGTATAATAGCAAGGTATAAAAGGTTTTCTGATTGCATTCCTAATTTATCAGTTTGTGTTAATATGTTGTTACCACAGCACTTCACTAGTGAAATTAATCATTTGGGTAGGAAATTGCTTTATTTATGGGTAAAGAAAAAAAAGTGTAAACTGAATTCCCCAAAAAGGTAGAAAGATGTAGAATCAATAACAATGAGCATGAATACTCCATTTAATGAATTTCAGTGAGGGCAGTTCAACTTTTTCATGCACTATTTGAACACACCAATCCCTTTCCCTTGCAATATCCTCCATAGCCAGTAGATTAAATCTTCTAAGTTAAAAGTAAAGTCATTAATATGATGATTTAACTGAAAATTTAATGATTTCAGAAGTTCCATTTTGATGAAGTTTTTTACAATGTAGAAGAAAAACACAGAAATAAATCTGAATATTTATCTGCAAATATTCTTGAAGAGAACTTGAAAGAGATGTGAGTGGAAATGAGAAGAATCCTTCTTAAAGGTGTTACATGTTTAGGTAATGCTACAAAAATTTTAGCCTTTTCAATAATCTTTTACTCTACTGAAGAACAGTGCTAGAACCCTCCACCAATAATTCCAGTTTATGTTAGTTTTTTATTTTGAAAGAGCAGACCTTAAGGTTATTTTGAGAGGAGCTCACACTACTGCTGCTGTTCATTTTATCTACCCAGGTCTCAACCATAACTTATTTTTAAATTTTGTTTTGTGGAAATTATTCTTAACAAGCCCATGGAATACAGCGGAACTATGTAATCATCTCTTCTGTTCAGATTATTTTTAGGTTTTCCCACAAACTTTCCTGAGCATATTCAACAGTTTTTTAAGGACATCTGACCAAAGTGGGCATAGTGCCTCCTGGCTTTCAGAAGATACCATCTTCCTTTAGGGTCTGTTTTAAACCTTAAGCCATCTTTGGAAAAGAGTTCTATAACTGCTGTGTCCTGTAAATGGGGCTTTGCAGACAGTAAGGTAGAAGTGTCAAAACCTTTAGCAAAACATGTATATTTTCTGCAATTAAATGGTTTGCAGTGATGCAGGACTCTTCACACACCAGCTCTGGGATACCAGATTCTAAATTTTTGGTCAATGCGCACAGACACATCTGTGTGTGCTAAGAGTAGGGATGCACTGACTTCTTATAGTCTTGGCTAATGCTGTAATGTGGATAACTCTTTTAACACAGGACCCTGCTGTGGCTACAGAGACTCACAGAAATGCAGAACCACTGCAGTGCTAAACATAGGATGGAAATTAAGACTATGTAAGGAAAAAAAACTATACTAAATTGGGAGATTTCTGATTTTGTGATCATCTAAAAGCAGAATCTACCAAACACTGTGGGCCAGTCTACCAGTACTCAGTAAGACAATAAAATTTAATTTTTGGCAGAAGTTGTGCAGAGCTGCAGACTTTGATCTCCCAAATCACTGGAAAGGGGTTATTATGAAAATGTATACACAGACCACTGAGAACATACTTGCTACATCAAAGCATTTATTAAAGGAAAACTATAGTCAAATACATATGAATGTCTAAATTGTCATTAAAACTACAGCTCTTTGTAAGGAATACATTCCATCTGGAAAAGGATATGCCTTTGCCAAATAGTTTAGGTAAGAAAAAAACCACGAAAAAATCTCCCAAAAATAAATAAACAAAAAATCCCACAACCAAAATTTTGTTAACAGACAGAATAATCTGGCATCCACAACCTACAGTCTTCTGTCCACAGGAAAAGTGAAACAAAGCTGTTTCTTAGTGCTAACCCTGACCTAGTGACATCTGGATCATCCTGATTACTACTTTATATGTTTAGCCTTTCTTCTAGAAATAATGCACACTGGCTGCACTGATGAATACATCTAGCTCTCTAGTCACACAATCTGGAAGGTAAAAAGTTGGCAGAGAACTTAGGGCTCAAATTAAAATTTGTTCTAAGTTTGGAGCCAGGATTTCACACCAGTACAATTGAATGACCACTGGGAAATACAGTTCTGAAAACAGTGAATCCAGCCCCTCGACTTCACTCTCAAAAAGCTGTGTATGCTATAAGCACTTCACATGCTGGCTCCTCACAATCCATAGCTATACTGTGAATCTCACTATTTATCTTAAAAGATCATGTCATTACATAAGTCAGTCACAGCAAAGCTTAACTGAGTTTGCTGCACTCCTCTTGCCTGAGATTGTTAGCCTACTCTTTCTTTGTGCGGGGGTATTATTTAGCAATTTCACAGTCAGTTTGTTGGAAGCCAACCAAACTTTTCAGGGAGGGGTAGACATTTATTCTCTGCTTGTACAGCATGTAGCACAATGTTGTCCACGCTGGTCACAATCTTTATTTATACTGCGGTACAAACATTATCAGTAACTCTACAAGCTTAAATTTTGTGCTATTCCAAATGTGACACCATACATATTAATTCTGTAGGAAAGCTAATGCACTCGAAATAGCAGTACATTTGTTTAATTTTTAGTCTTCTTACAGGTCTCTAGTCTAGAGCTACTGATTAAGGTAAATTATGCTGCTGAAAAGTTAGACTATTAGTCTTCCATACACTTTGATACAAAAGACAGTTAGTTTAAGAGATCTGCCTGCATCAGTAATCCTATGCAGGATCAGAACAATAAATTTGGATACCTCTTTAGTTCCAGACAGAAAGAGATCTCCCATGTTGTGCTAATTAGAAAAATTCTCGATCAACTCCCATCCAGCAAAATTAATGCTGCTGGGAAGGACTGCTTGACTTTTAGTCTGCAAATCTTCCACATGTCAAGAAAGTAGTCTGCTTTGCAATGCTTATGTACAGACACTGTGTCCTGACATAACTGGGCACTTGTTCAGTTATGTCAGGAGAAACTGTATGTGCTTCTGCAAAGGTTGAATTTTTCCATGGTCTTCAAAGTAATGTAAAAATTTTATGTTCATTGCAAAGATGGTATTTCATCAACTAGCAGGTAGTTTTTGAAAAATAATGCAATATTTCAGCTCAAAGTAAAAGAATGAAGATGAGACGTACATTAGTCATGTTGCTTAATGTGGTTCTGGAAGGCACTCAAGTACTGGGGTGGGAGAGAAGAATCTATATAAGAAAGAGCTGTGGAGTGTTTTAAAATATATATCTTGTGAATTTTTTTTGCTGCAAAAAATAGGCTGCCATGAGCAGTGTTAATGCTGGAAATATTTTTTCCTAATTTTAAGTGATGATTCATTTATATGACAGTATATATCCTGGATATGTCTTACGTTGCAAGCGCGTTTTTATACCAATTTCATTTATTAGCCAGAGGGTCTCAGAAAGCCCGTTCACTTCTATGAGGTAGTTGGAAAAAATTAGGTCTAAGGCATACCGAGATACTGAAAAGGCAGAGAAAATATTATTTCAAACCATTACATGCTCTATATAGGCGTAAATGGAGGGTTTCCAGTCCATGGACACATTTCTGCTAGTTTTCATCTTTAAACATTATTTGTAAATTTAGGATGTAAAATAGATAGTAGCAGTCCCTGCAAATGAAGCGTGAATTGTTTTTAAATGTTTTATCTATGGTAAGAGAACACAGTTACAAAGTGAAAGGCCAGAATTGCTGGAGTCTCTTACTGAATGGTAGGTACAGCTGAGATTTAAAATAGGGTATTGTTAGATCTCACACTACTTTGTCAACTACAAGTTGACATTTTCACTCTATTTTTCGATTGGTAAACTAGTGTCAAAATGAAATTCAACCTGGGAGCTAGCCTAATTTCAAAGTGATGACTAATCGTCACCATAAGTCAAGCTGGACTTGTTAGATTGGATCAAACTGGAGCTAATATTGCAGCATGACATGATGTAATAATTACCTTCAACAAAATATACGCACAAACATCTAGAGAGAATTTTTAGAGATAAAAAGTTGTATTATGTTTGAGTGGATATTCTGTGATCATTCCCAGCCTAAGTTCCCTTGTATTTCCTTTTCCATTTGAATTTAAGCAAAAGCAAAATCTGATGGTAGGACAAGATACAAAGGTAGAAAGTTTGTTCTCTGTTCCAAAAAACAAAAATATGTGCATGAGCTTTAAGACCAAACAGACAAAAAAAAATCATTTAATTACCAAATATACTGCACAATTTTCCTTTTTAGCAGAATTTGAGACCTGAATGGCTCCTTATGGTGCATCTGATACGTTGGATATAGTCTCACTGCAAGCTGAGAAAAAACCAGCACAGCTGTACATAGTTTTTCAGCATTAAGAAGCATTTACTGTGAAGAGGTACATCTATGTGTATCTGTACATGTATCTACACTCTATGTGGACTTTGGGTACCTAACTTCATTGCACATTCTTTAACTTCCCAGTTCTAATAAAGCTGATGGTGAGAAGAATATTAGAATTCACGTAAACTGACTATGGCTTTTGACAGAAAGGTTCTTTGGGGGTTCTTAAGGTACAGATAATTGCATTCATTATAAATATCAGTGGCAGCCTTTTCCTACACACTATTTCTGTCCATCTTTGTTTGTCTCTCCTCTCCTCTCCTCTCCTCTCCTCTCCTCTTCTCTTTTTCTTTAAGATATTCCAAATGGCATTAATTAGTGAAAGCTGTGACTTAAGGAAATTCAAGTGAAATTATCCTCTGTGGGTTTTATGCCTTTTCATTTTCCAACTGTTTCAGGTTTCCAGAGACTTTCTTCTAACAGTAACTAACCTTGCAAAACAAAAAGAACTATTTAACTTCCTGATTAAGAAAAAAATTGCTGTAAGAAGAATACAGCAGATGATTTTTTCCCCCTAGTTTTGGCATTACATTTGATTTATATTCAAGAGCAAACAAATAGTATGCATAAGGCTACCAGTGCATTGGCATTATTTTTTAGTGAGTCTGAATAACTAATTTTAAAATTCCCTTATAGCTTTGACCTTTAAAAACACTTAGCAATCTCAACTAGGAAACAAATTTCAGCTCCCATTAGGAAAAACAAAAGCTGCAGTGTGATGAGGTCTGTTGGAAACTGCTCTTAGTTCTTTTTGAACATATATACATTGCATTTAAAGCTAAGAAATATAAGTCTGATAATTAAACATGCCTTATAATGCCCTATAATCACAAATTTCAAAATAGGTGATCCTCTTGGGTAAAATCACCTATGTGTGAAATTATCTAGCTGTTAATGGATATTGATACTTTTCTAGAATGTCCTATACCTGTAAATATCATGGTATTTAGAAATCTTCTGGATGCTACTAAAAATTTTAGAAGCCAGTGCAATCTCAAAGGTTGTGATTAAAGATGAGGGTCTCTCTTCCCTCTCTAATCCCTCCATTTCTTAAACTACAGCAAGACTTCACTGCTCCTGGCTCCTGTCCAGAGTCCATGCCTTCTGCCTTATGGGTCAGGCTGTTGCCAGGAAGGAAGAAAGAAGACCCAGGGGAAGATGAAACCACAGAGGCTTCGTCCTTAACCCCTCCCCAGTGTGGAGCGTGGAGACAATGGAAACAGGACTGTCCTGTGCTAAAGTGAGGGACATGAGGATGGGGAAGAAACACAAGCACATCTATGATGGGCTGGGTTGGGCAGGGTAGACTCGCTGCAGGTAAATGGAAAAAAAGCTATGCTGCATTTTATACATCAAATGCCATTACCACAATGGCAACCTAATTGGACAAAGAATTTAAGGTATTATTTAATGCTGATGCAAAAAGAAGCTATGGTACAAATGAATGCTAATACAAAGGATCTGTCATCTACTCAAAGCTGATTACATGCATTGATAAAGGCCTATAAGACTTTATTCTGCAACACCAAAATCAATGAGAACATTATCAACACCTTCAGGGGATGCAGGTGCAAACTTTAAATGCTAAATTTACTGTTTCTTCATTGCAAAAGGTCATTTACCAACACTTGAGTACGTATACTTCATCCTGCCATTGATTCTATACAGACACTTCTACCACTAGCTGAAACAGATCACTTTCACATGAGAAATATTAGACATTAATATACACTTTTTGAAATCTTTCCTGTGCTCAATTCATATTCTGTTGCATGTGGCACTTTATACTGATGATGTATCCTTGACTATAAATATGAAACCTGAAATTCCCAAGATGTCCTCAAAGAATTCATTGATCTTAGAGCAATAAAAAAGAAAGAAAATGTTAGGAATAAAAACAAAGCAATGAGATAGTTTTACACATAATTTATATACACCAATAACTGTCCCTGAAGGTTCTACTTTCATTATCAAGTGGAAAATACCCAAGTGAAGTACTCATAAAATGTAAGCAAAATGTTACATGGCATCAAAGGCTACATTCTAGAATATTTATGAATGGGCATTTAAACGGTTACACCAGTAGTAATGTCATGAATATCTATGACCAAAGAGAGACGTGCAGCACTTCATGGATATCTGTGAATTTCAGAATGATGAATTTTACATCATATGTTCATAAAAATGCATAACACCTCGTGAAAGATTCATGAGTCACCACAGTTTCTTCTGAAAAACATTTAAAGCTTTCATGAAAATGATATTAACAATATATAAACTATGGGACTCTGTGCAACAATTGTTTTAAAATATAGAGACTGTACTGTTTTTTGTTATGCATCACTAGAGGCTAGTAAATATCCAGTTCAATAGTTAAGGAAATTTACCATCTAACGTATTGTATGAAAATTCCTTGCCATGCCTATAATCGACAACAACCTTCTAAATGTATTAAAAGCTTGTTTACTTTTAATACAGGGAGGTGTATGGTGGACCAAATGACGTAGGAGGAAATTAGCAACAACTTGCCCTGCTGCAAGTCACATAAAATTGTTTTAATCCAGGATAATTTATGTATTCTGTCCAAAAATAATTAAAAAACAAAAGAGAAGAAAAGAAAAGAAAAGAAAAGAAAAGAAAAGAAAAGAAAAGAAAAGAAGAAAAAAGAAAAGAAAAGAAAAGAAAAGAAAAGAAAAGAAAAGAAAAGAAAAGAAAAGAAAAGAAAAGAAAAGAAAAGAAAAGAAAAGAAAAGAAAAGAAAAGAAAAGAAAAGAAAAGAAAAGAAAAGAAAAAAAGAGGTAGTTTTTTGATAAGTGGGTCCCTAACCAGAGGCAGTATCCAGACTCACTCCTGTGGTGTTTGGGGGTCAGGTGTTGTGCTGAGGAGGAATGTGGCCCCAAAGTCACTGTGTGCCTTTATATCTGTTCCCAGAGTAGACAGCTTGAGTTGACTAAGGGCAGGAATCATTCATCAGGACGGAGGCTCTGGCTGTCCAGAGGAAAACACTGAAATCTTCATAGACTTTTATTGACAATGGGGTGATCAGCTACAACTTGATAGCAGTGACACTTGGGAACTGGGCTTCAGAGGCAGAAGTCTCAACCTGGGTTTAGGCATCTGTGGGATTGAGGAGGGTTTCTTCAGCTCTTTTAGAATAATGTCTTTTTGTTCTTTTCTCCCATTTTAAACAAAATAGACCACAGTGAGGTTGTTTAAAAACAATTTCTTGGACCTTATTCAGCTTCAAGAAAAGGGTGTTCTCAGAAGCATCTACTGGATTAGATCCAGCCAGCAAAGTACCCAGTAGGGAGTGCAGGTCTTGAATACCAGTGTGGAAAGATAGGTTTTAAACAGATTAGACTGTGTGCATCATGATATGTTTAAAATTAGAACTGCAGCTACTTTCATGTCACAGTTGCAAGTGTAGAGAGCTAAAAAATATTTGCACAGTTGTATTTATATTATGTAACCTCTGTAAATCCATTGCAGTTTTCCTTTCCATCTCATTTTACCTCCCTCTCACTTTGAAGAAGGCTCATTTTAGTATTTATAAAGAATTCAGTATATTACATAAAAAAGAAAAACTCTCTTAAGATGTTAGGCCTGAGACAGATACTACTGAAATATCTGCAAAGATTTCTGTTTGAGCTAACCAGCAGAAGCCTGCTGTAAGAGCAGTTTGAAGTTTGACTTCCTATTGAAATTATTATGTACATAAAATCAACATTGTATATAAGTCTGCAGTTTAAGAGGTAATGAAATCATGTTGATGGTTTTTCCAGACACCTCTGAATGCAGCCAATAACTTCTGTTATGGTTTAACACTACTAACAAAAAATATAAAGCTACCTAAAAAAAATTTACTTATTTTTGAGCTTATCCAATTTCTCTACATCTACACACAAGAGAATTCCATGCAGTATTAAATCCATGCTGATTTCCCACTTGTTTCTTGACTATTTGGACACTGAGCACAGTACTATTTGTTACTGTAATAATACAGAGGTGTGATTGAATTTCTTGCTTGTAAATTGAGCTACATGGTCAAACTTCATTGAAGCAGCAAACTTTCTTTTAGTTTTATGACAGCAAATTAAATTAATTTAAATGTCATGAAGTCAACTTAAATGTTCTTGCTTTGTTAGAGGCATTTTTATTCCTAAGGTAATAGTAGGAAAATTAAGGAGTTGCAATGTCCTAAAGACCAGATTTGGGCAATCAGTGACTTAAAATAAGGCAATGCATAAAATCCTAGATTAAGCAGAAGGTTAAGGATTAAGGTTAAGGATAATAGAGTTGGCCTCAAAGAAGCTACAAATGTATGAAAAGACCTATTACTTTTGAAGAAAACAGTCTTTCAGATCCTGGATCTGCATTCATGTGCTGATATAAAGACCTTGGGTCCCCAACGGAGCTTTGTGAAGTCAATACACTTTCCTACCTGGATGTTTCAAAGATCAGGGATTAAAAAATGAAGCCTGTATTTGAATAGCTTTAAAGATAACACAGATCTTCATCTACAGACATCAGTTCACTGGATCAAGATGCTGCATGATTGATTTTTATCCGACCTAAGTTCTCAACAGAAATGTTTTTCCTCTTACGACTTTGTCTAGTGGGAATGCTTTCCACTGAGAAGGAAACTCCGATCCAGGATATGGTACAATTAACTGAAGAAACAGCTTTATAAGACTGGTGTATATTTAGGGTTACATTAGATTTCAAACAGTATAATCTAATTTTTCTTTGATTAAGAGCACAAGTACACTGATAGGCTGCCCCACCCCTCATGCTGGCCTAGAGGGTACTGAGTGGTCAGTGAGCCGGATGTCCCAGACCATATAAATAGAGGGGCACAGCGACTCCATTTTGCCATTTCTCATAGGATCTACCATTGCTGTGGCAGCCCTGGACTTCCACAGGATTCTTCAGGGGTAGCTCTTCAACTTTCTTATTTTAACCTCTTTCTTTACTCCTTCTCACTCTCTTTACTCCTGTTTCTTCTCTTTATCTCTTTTCTTAACGTCTTTTGTGTAATTTAAAATGGATGGGTTCTACTTCACTAAAGGTTATGGATTGGTGTTTTCTGGGTACTTTTGTGGAATTTTTTGTGTATATTACTCCTGTGAACCTTTTGCCAAAATGCTTAATTTTCTCACTAAATTACAAGAAATCTCTTGGGGAAAAGTCTGTGGCCTTTTCTCTTTGTGTGACTTCAAGAACTAAAAGGCTTTGCAAAAATCTTGGTAGTGAATTCTTTCAGAGCCTTAATGATGCCTAGGAAGCTCGTGGCTTTGACCTGGGGCTTTACACCCCATATGCTGTTGGCTCTCTGGGCAAACAAACAGTATCTCTGACTTCTTCCTATGGTTCTGTGACAAATGAAGTGCTGTGGCTCAGTGAGAGCTGTGACATTTAGAACCTATTTCTGGACTCTTGTATGCTTTTATTTGTCGGTTTGTTGGGGTCTTTCTTTGTACAGAAGTCATTGGACTTCCAGACCTTCTCTCATTTACCCATCATCTCTGCAAACTTGAGATCTAACTGTCTGTGTCCCCTACTATACAGTCTTTATCCCTCTCTCTCAGATAGATGTAATTCCTCACATTACGTTGTTCAATGCTTTGTCCTGAGTCAGAATTGAAGTGATGATTCTGGGTCACTTTTGGTGGTAAGGTCTTTCCATTCAGTCCCTAAAATTACTACTGGATCCTGTTTCCTTATGTAATATTTGGGTGTTTCTCGAGCTTGTTTGGCCCTAACATTAACACTGTGGCATGTTTGGGAACTAACTAATTGCTTTTCTCATATAAACCTTGCCAGCGGAGAATTACAGCCCTTTGAGATGAGATTTGACAAACAAGCTGAAAAGCTGATCAGTCCTACTGGGAAGAAGGCAGTGAAGGGGCCAGGGTGACCCATGCTGACTACAGGCCTTGTACTTGTTTTCCTACACTATGTTCCTACACTGTAGGAACATTAAAATATGGGAGGACTAACAAGCATGAATGAGGCAGTATAGGTGAAATAAAAAGGCAAATTTAGAGAGCAGAATAATGTTTGGAGAGAAATAGAAAAGCATGGAAATCGCAACTGAATGAAACAGAGAAAGTAATAAGAAGAGTGCTAAACTTTAGTTTTTCAGATGTTCCTCAGAAACAGTCTATCAATATCAAAACCCTCTCCCTTGAACACACAGGTAGAACAGGGGTCCCAAAAGCTGAGTGTTCCGGCTACACACTGCTTCAGCCCAAATATGCAACCAAGAAATCTTGAAGCCCTGCTCCAGCTCTGCCTTTATGTTCTCCACAGGAAAAGAAGGCTTCAGATCAGAAATCTTGCTTGGGCTTTAGAGTGGGGGCTGCTCTTCACATCCTGCAGGAGCCTGTGCTTTATATAAACCCCACTGGAACAGGCAAGTATTTACATTTAATATATGTATGAGAATGTGTTATTCCTTGATAAAATGATTTTAGGACTTCCACTAGTGCATTATCTGAAGACTAAAGTTTTTAGTGGTCTGGTGAGATACACACGCAAAATGAATACTTATTATAGAAGATTACTGTAAAGTTTTTATCCAATAAGTTCTTTCTTTATTAGTTTCCCTAATATATATATATACACACACACACACACACACACACACACACACACTTAAGACATTTGGGAGAAATATTCAGACATAGGACAGAATAGGGGCCAAACATCTCAGTACAGCTTGAAAGAACAGGGATTTTTTGAAAAGGACATAAGAGAGAACACACTGTCTGTTTTTCAACAGAAAGTTAACAGGAAGTTAAGAGATAACATTCAACATGCTCTTGTGAGACCTAAATAATTGACTTTCAAACTCACAATAAAACACTGATAACTTCTGAAAAATAGAAACATTAGGTATGTTACATATTAGGTGACAGTAATTAGATGCTCCTTTTCCATAATAATAAACTTCATATGTAGCCTAGATGGCCTTATACTTTAAGTGCTTCCACATTTACAAACGATATAATTAGAAATGTGTTTCCAATAGGTGACTTTTATATCAGGGCTCAGCATTAAATTGTATCTCTCATTCAATCTGTTATCTAGAAAACATTCTCTGTTTTCAATGAATAATTTATAATACATTATTTTAATTGCATTTTTAATGTTTGATGTCACAATAATCTCAATAGGTGCCATACCACCTGCCTAATACATTAATTCATTAAGCACATTAATTAATACCACATATTTGGTGTAGTTTATACTGTTAGTGCCTTAATACAGTAAAAATCTGTTAAGTAGCTGAAAATGTAATTGTAGAAGGTACTGAAAAATTTCTTTTGTTGATTACACAGAAACAGCAGCTTCTGCCTCTGGAATCAAGAGTAACACAGAAATATTTTATAACACCATGAATACTCTGTATTTTGTTGTTGTTGTTGCTACTACCTGTTTTTACTTTAAAATTGACCTTTTCTAAACATTTTTACCTATTCTTAGGAGCCATCAAAGTTTGTACTTTCTGTCATAGGCTCTGAATTTATCTAATGTAGCTGATCTGTGCTGCAGATCACGTGAAAGTCATGATTTCTTATACACTGAGCATCGATATACTTTATTACAAATTTAAGTTTATTTTCGTATTGTTTTACTTTAGTTTGTGGAGTTTTGTGGAGTCTTTTTTGTTAGGTTTTTTTTTCTTTTGTTTTGTGGTTTTTTTGGGGGGGTTCTTTGTTTAATTTTGTGACTACACTGGATACTGAGAACTAAACAGGCTTCTACTTTGCATAGCAACTATTTCTACTGCTTTAACATACCTCTGTCTCTGGAAAATCTCAGACCTACCCTCTATTTCTTTTTGCTTTGTGATGTTATGAAGTCTGACAGCAAATAAAAAATTCAGTCTCATGTTATTTTGCTGCTGGCTGATACATTGGCATCAAGTCCAAAGGGCTTCTTGTTATCCTTCAAAGCCAAGTGTGAGAACATAAATACATGGTCTGCTCTGCACAGATAGAAAAGCACAGATCCAGATCTACTAAGAGGAACTACAGGATTAGAAAAATATACACATTTTAATCCTTTGAATTGCTACTATATTTTTGAAGCAATTCATAGGCCTGGAGCTGACACAGAAGAATGAATAACTTAATCATATTTCTTTTTTAATACAAGAAATAAGGTCACCACTGTTATTAACTTAATCACATATATAATGCAGAGCATAATATAAAATTTAGAAAGTTCAGGCAAACAAGGACACAGAGAAATGATGCCTGTTCTCTAAAGATTCTTTCAAAATGTCAGGTAAGCTTTAAAAAGACATAAAAGTTGAGAAATAATTTCTTTACCAGACATAGGAGAGGGTGAATTTCTGAATTAATAAAAACAGATCTTTTTTTAACATCACAGAATCTGCATTCTTTACTTCTGTCTATGCATATGAGGGTCATGAGCTCAGGATTTTTTTTTTATTATTTTCTCATTTACCCATTTAGTCTTAGCTTTTTCTTGGTAGACACACTAAGAAAGTGACTAGCATTTCAACCTAGTAAGCAGCAGCTATTTGGGTCTGCTAATCTGTGATATGAAATGCAAGGATGGGAATAAGTTAACATTGCTCTGTTTAGATTCTTGCTAACCGGTTTAAAATCTTTGCTGATATTCTGTTCCTTTGATTTCTGCTATCCTAACCTGGAGTATATGGGGTCTATATTGTGAACATGCTTCCCTGAGCATCTGTTTACACTGTCTTTCTCTGAACTGCTGATGGTAATGAACCTTCTTCCTCCAGCCCCAAATACTGCATTCAGCGATCATCGAGCACAGGCATCAGCTAGAGCTCTAATCTTGCTCTGATGGATGGAATACTAACCTTTCACAAGATTAGAGACACAAGGTGCTCTAGAGATAATAAAATTCAAATAGGTTTATTTCAAAGGGCAACTCAATCTCGATTTTGTTCATGGGTCACTTGACAGATCATTTGCCAATGTAGTTTTTTTGTCCTTCTGCGTCTGGCTTCTGTGCAGTGCTCCAACTATTTCATATTAAGTGGGCCCCAACAGGCAGAGTTCGGCAAGGGTCTAGCTTCAGCAAAAATACCAAGGCACTCATTCAGCACGGAGCTTGCAATTTCACTAAAAGTGCATCTTAGGTGGACGGTGCTTGGATGGTGGAAAAGTTTTTCTTAGCATTTTCTGGAAGGCATAGAAATGACAATCATGATAAGCATCTTGAACACCTTGAATTTTAAACTCCTGCTTGATCAAAGAGCAAAAGTCTTGCTAGCATCATGACAGCCAGCTGTGCAATATATGCAGTAGCTGTAAGGCAAGAGATTTGTAGCTCAGGAGCGACCATTTTTAATGTGCTTGTCAAGCACTACTATGCAAAAGTGTTTACAAATCAAATATTTCAGTCAGGTATCTACAGGCATGAACGTAAGGCTCTTAGAGGTGCTCAAAGAAGATTCCTTCATATGACAGTTTTGGTATTACATACATTAATTAGGATCCCATGAAGATAATATAGGTGAAATTTCCTGCAGCTTCTAAGGTTGTAGTTTGCACCTATTAAAAATACTAGTTGACCTAGCTCTTTGGTTTAATAGATCAAAATTAAATTATTACAACTAGACTGCTCAGAGAACAAATATTATTGAAGCCATTGAGTATAACATCTGGTCTTCATCTAGGAGAAGGATAAAAATAATTAAAAGGCCCATATAATCCAGACAGCCAAAGCTGCATGTGTATCAGTTGCATACAAACTAGAGCATGGCAATGTGTTTGACAGGAGTTTGGAGGCTGGTTTGTGTGTGTATATGCTAGAAGCTGGACGGGGAACAAAAAGCATCAGAAGCACAAGAATCAAGAAAGCTCATAGAAAGTCAGAGGGAGGTTACATGCTCATATTCCAGACCGCACTGAAAAAGAGTATGCTCTAGAAAAAAAAAAACAAAAACAAACAAACCAAACTAAAAAGCAAGTAAACACCACCCCAAAAAAAAAAAAAAGAAAAGGGGTAAAGAGTGCTCAAAAATGTTAAACTCTGTCTTTCTTCTTCAGAACTTTCTTCTTGCATATTTGTAGGAGTGAAAGCTTAGAATAACAAACACTTTGGAGGTAAGATTGCCTGCTTTTAGCTTCCCAAAACAAGGATGACTACATCGTATTTAAAAATTCAGTGGTTGATGAGTTTGCATGATAACTAAGTAGGACAGATTTCATGGCATATGCATCTAAAATGTATACTGGACTAACTGAAATCTGGAAACAGGAAAATGAGGTTCAAGATTTTCTTACTGTTTTTAAAGCCTTAGCACTACATGAAAAATGTATTCTCGTTTTGCAAGTTTTAGCTGTGACAGCTCACAAACTAGTCTATTCCTAGAATTGCAATTATATCTCTGGAGTCCATTTACAATGTTTAAATTTCATAATTGAGTAAGTTCTTAATATTTCAAAAACTGTTTCTGTTTTCATAAAGTTTTTATAGAGACAGTTCACTTGTCATTGCTGTCCTTTACAGTACGAAGTTCTTGAAACTAATTTTATGGTACATGTTTTTAAAAATGCCAGAAATAACTTACTACATATGAATCCTTTGATAGATTCAGGAACTTACGCACTTACATGTTTCTTTCTCTTGCTTCAGTACTAAGAGGTAGGATATAATCTTCTGGAAATACATGTGAAAGTAATCTTTAGGCATATAAGGTGGGAAGATGCCCATATTTGAGGAGCGAAGTCTTTTAGTTAAAGGATGTGAATTTTTCAGGTAATCATCTGTCTTTGCCACTTTTCTGCCAACTCCACTAACCTATATGTAATTTTTTACCCATAATAGATGCAAAATAGACTATGAAATTGCTAAAGGATCATACAGGCTGGAAAATAGAGAATTAAGGTTTGTGCTACCTAAATTGTTCACGCAAAAGGGGACTACATCAAATCAAGACCATTCAGAAATATCAAAGCTCCCAATCAGCTGCTGTAGAGATGGGTATGACAACAACAACACAGGCTGCAGACAGGTACTGCAACTCTTCAGCAATTGGAGGAAGGATGATGTGGGACGTGGGATGGGAGGAAGGAGAGATGGGGAAGTAGTCACTGTGATCAGCCTGTCAAAATAATCACTGACTTGCCTCAGACTTTTAATTATGGAATGTTTATGGTTACATTTCATCCTGATAACATGTCTGCATACACTTTCTTATGGGCTTTGAAATCTTCAGTCATTATATGTGGGTGAGATAAAAAAAGCTGAAGACATGGAAAGAAGGACAGGGAAGTGTCACTGTGGAATAATTTAAAATTGTCTCCCAAAGAGAGTGTGTTAAAACTTGGAAGACTTTAGCTTCTAGAAAAAACACTCATTCAAATAAAACAGGTGCTTCTACTTCCAAATTATACACATATAGAAATACCATTTTACTGCAAATCAAAATATGCCACATAGAAGTACCAATATTAGTCTAGTAGGTTTTCAGGAAATATACTATACCTGCAAAAAAAAAAATACTGAGGAGTTCATCCTCTAGATCAAAGAAAGGACTAGGTGCTAGAAGCATGAAATCTAGCATTAGACCTAGTTTCAAAGATAACTGTTGAGCTGAATGCTCAATAATGTTTTTTGGTTTTTTTTATAAAGCCTGATCTGCAAGCACACAGAAACAAAAGTCAAAGGACTTAATTTGATTTAAATGGAGCTGCCCTAATCATACAGAGAAACAACCACCATAGCCAGACTAAGCTCTTTCCTGAAGAGCAGCACTTGGCCTAAAACAAGTAATATTACCCTCTTCATTGTTAACTTTGAATTTTCTAGCTTTTGTGGGATTAAGTCAGACCCCTAACATTACGTTAATGTAGCTTTTTGTGGTTTAATTACAGCATTTCCTCTAGAGTGTAACATAATAACAATTAATCAGCTAGTTCTTAACTTCCACAAAAGGATCCCTCATCTGTTATTATCTGCACTGCTAACCCACTACAATGTCAGCAGAACTAAAAACAATTATAGCACAAAAGCTGTATGCAAATACTGTATGCAGCTAAAACAAATGAAAGTCAAAATCTCATACACAGCCCTGAAATTCTCCTTTGTTCATTCCATTTTACATAAACAGCACACCACTAAAGTTATTAAAATGAATACCAGGCAATAGGGATGCCCTAGCAACACACAGACAGACTAATGCAAGTTGTGGATGGAAAGTCATATAAAGATGCAGCATTTGAAGCTGATTCTATTTCAGGATTTACTGCCTTCTTCCATGATATCTAGATGTAAATTATCTGGTTTATTTTTAGGTCATGCTTATTTGCAGAGCCATGCTGATTATATTTGGCAGAAAAAAATCATTAACGGATGCAGATAGTATTTGATGTGATAGACTAAAATAATGCTTTTTAAACACATGAATGTGAAATTCAAAAAATGCTTTAATTAAGAAAATGAATACAGGATTTTGGAATTAAAAAGCAAAAGAAAAAAAGTCACTTAGGGCATTTAGGATTTAAAAATAAGAAAGACTCCATCCTATCAGCAATAAAATACTCTCAGGTTACAGTTCTCTCCTCAATGTAGACTGGGTACAGAGATAGAAAATATTTTCATGTATCTGGATGGCAGTGGGAAATGAGAAGTGAAATTCTGCTGCTGTTATTACTTTTCTTCTTCCAGAGAGTAGTTTTCTCTAGGGTGCTGTTCAACTCTTAGAAGTCGCCACAAAAAATGGCAGTTTCAGTCAACAGATTTGTTCAATGACAAAATATGTTCTTAGCACTCTTTAGTTCTGTAAGCCCTGAAGCAATAACATGACAGAGGGGGGTCAGAGAATGTCCTAGTAACTTTTGTTAGTCATGAACAGTCTCTCTCTCCCTTAAAAAAAAAAAAGAAAAAAAAAGGAAAAAAAAAAAGAAAAAAAAGGAAAAAAAAGAAAAAAAAAGTTGGGTGTAACATATAGCTGGAGAACTATGGGGATTCCCAGGAACTGCTTCCCAATCCTAGGTATAGCTACTCCTATCAATGGCTGTTACAATACCTGTGCAAGCAGTTTTATAGAATGTTTAATTTTTTTTAGAGCAGTTATGGTCTTTATAATTAATTATATTTAATTTTCTTAATTATGTATATAAGCATTAGGTGTTTTTTCAAAACCAAAACCACCTGTGCACAGCATTAGCAGATACCTGTAATGGATGGACCATAACACTTGTTGTATTACATATTTTATTTGTAGCTACAGTAATGTTCAAAATTGCAATCTAGTTAACAAATTCAGTTAACATTTCCCTAATTTTAACTCTAGTATTACAGATACAAAGTCTAGATACAGCCTTTCTGTGACTGTAAACTGTTCATACCAGCTTTTCAAAGGTATGTCATCCACTCTCTCCTGCACAAGTCACAAAGAAAGACAAATCTCACATTCCAACAACACCTATCACTTCGTTCATTAGTAACAAACACCTGAAGCAGCAGGAGTCACATACACTTTAACTGGGTTTTTTTTTGCATCTTTAAATTACTTGTCATCATAAAGAAATGACAGCAGTTCAGTGAGAGAAGACTAACGCAGTAAGGAGGCTGAAGCCCATTTTCAATGTTTAATTGCCATTAAAAAAAGCTAACAAGTGATTAAAAAGATAAATCAAAAGTTTGCAGAAAGACTAAACCACCCAGTCAGTTTTATGGTTTCATTTGGGCTACAAAGATGTTATTATATATCCATTTACAAAACAATGAGCTCTTACTGTTTATGAAAGTTTAATCTCTTGGTTTATTGCTTTAATACATCTAACATTGGTAAGGTTTACTTTAAAATGAAATGTCTGACTATATGATGTTAATGTTATTTTTTTACATTGAGTCTGCAAATGGAATGAATAACAATAATTGTACTAATCTATGAACCAATTAAAGTAGGGGTAATTGCATATCTGCACATAAAGTAAAATAATTAATATTTTATCATTTGGCAATGCTTCTTGCTACCACAATATTTTCAGATCAGTTTTTGGTTTGTCCACAGGTATTTGAACAAATGCTGGAAAAATTTACGCAAAACCAAAATGCACATTGATGGTAAACTTGTGCTTAAGGAAGACATCACCCTAGGCTCACATATCTGGTAAAACTTGGGCTGGTTCAATAACATCAACACTAGCAAAACCAAACCAAACATCAACCAACCAAAAATCCCCAGCAATCCTCCTCCTGCCCCCAACCTGGTACTGTTAAACTAATGATATCATAATTTAAGCAAATAAATAAACAAAAGAAAAATGTGAATTAGATGATAAACTGCTGGCACTCAAATGGTATGACTATCCTATATTGAACCACAAAATGGCAACAGCTCCACTCACTGCCATCCAGATACATGATAACAAATAATTGTAACAGCTGTTAGTAAACAGGATTTAAAACACTGACTTAAAAAGCTCAGAAACAAACTGTATATGTGCTGCAAATTATATAATTTCTGAAGGAAGCAAAAAATTGTCCCAAAACCTATTTCCTTTTCTTTCCTATCTTGTCCAAAATACATTGATCTTGGCATTTTAATTGATTTTTATTTTTTATCCACTATTTCAGGAAACTGCTAATGACATGCTTCTAAATTTCTGAGGTGAGTCTTAATGATGTGATGTGGGAGACTGTCTCTCATGCACCTTGAGGTTGGGGGGGGAAGAGAGACTCTGAAGATCAGAGACGGGAAAAAGGGAGATGCTGGTCCTCTGAAGTGCCAGAACCATTTCCTGCCTTTCAAAGCTGTCAGCTCATTTACTCATTTGCTGTTTCATTCTGCTTCTCATTTGCACATCAAGTCTTGCAACCTGAGTTGGGTAATCTTTAAAAGACATGCTACAAGGTCAGCAATACAATCCAAAACCTCTGTGGTCTCTTCAATTTACCATGTGGACACAAACCAGCAATTACAGACCTCTGCCAAGACTGTATGCATTATTCTCCATATAAATACCAACACATAGTTTCACTTCACCATGCCTCTTCACTAGAAGTGATGGAATTATTATTTGTGGATTTTCAGATGCATGGCTATGTCAGTGTATTAACTTATATACACATATAGAATCGTAGAATGGTTTGGGTTGGAAGAAACCTTAGAGATCATCTTGTTCCAACCCCCCACCCCTGCCATGGGCCAGGACACCTGCCACTAGGTCAGGTTGCTCGTAGCCCCATCCAGCTTGGCACACACCACAAGCATGGTTGATCAGATATGTGTTAGGGATGTTGATATCAAAGGCTGTCCCTCTTGTAATCTAATTAGACTCTACATTGAAGATGTAGGTCAACAAAAGCATGGGGAGAATGAACAGTCCCAAATGAGGAACTTACTATTCACATAGTTAAAAAAAGATGTCATGTATCAAAACACATTTTAAAAAGCATCAAAAACCCCATTTGGATACATTAATCCACAATCTCAAATTTTCTTAGCAGTTTTCATACTAGGCCATTAATAAAATACACAAAATACACATTTTGGATAACGTTTCAAAGAAAGTTGGATGGTGTTAACATTTTGTGTCTGGCCAAAGAACACATATGATTCTTTTATCTGTTCCTATTTATTAAAACCTTTCTCCAGCAAGCTCTAAGGGCAGCGTCTGTGAGTGTCTGAATGAGAACAAACACATATTTTCGTAGAAAATTCATGTCAAATGCACTTAATCGGTTGTATTACTAGCATGATAACTTTCAAATGTGATATAAAAATCAGATACTATTAATTTTGAGTCAAGCATACTGGGTTTTTTTCCACAAAATTTTGTTAAGAATGTTCATAATGCAAGAGGTTCATAAATAAAAAGAAAAAAAAGAAAAGCTTTTCGAAAATAAACTGCAGTGTTTATACCAAATTATAGCAAGAATATAATTCACATAGTTCTTTTGGAGCTGAAGGTCTGGAACTTTGAGGGGAACGTTAGACCCATTACTACCCAAAACAGTGAAGATCACCATCAAGTAAGAAGAATCATGTTTAGTTTTTTTAAATAAGACCCTTTCCACACACAAAAAACCCTATGCTACCCCCCCAAAAATCTATGCCACAAACAAAACCCAGGCACTGAGAAAGAGGCAAAAATCAGTGTGAACTGTGCAGACTCATAGAAATTAAAGCAGTTGATTCTTTCTCATTTGACACTCAACATGACTCCTAACACACTTCAGTAAAGTCAGGTGTATCAGATCATTACTTAAGACAGTGGTATAAGATTATGTGGCTCTAAAACTTTGGGGAAAACAGATAATATATAACTGATAACATATTATATACTGATCACATTATTATATATCTTCCATGCATGCTTCCAGGTGTGGATTGTTATGCATGTGCTAGAGACGTAACTTTCAAAATCAGTATTATACATTTTTAAAAACACTAATGTACTTAGCCAAAGCAATCTATAGTAAGTGAACATAAAAATACAGAACTGTGCATCAATTAGAGTATTTCTAGATCTTTTTCATAAACCTTCAGAAATTAATAAATCTATGTCTGTTCAAAATAGACATGATTACAATTTCATTGACACCTTTTAAGACTACTGTTACTTAGATTCACACTTATAAACTTGAAGTGCAAATCTATTCATGAAAAAATAAAAGTAATGGTAAAAATCTTGACTTAAACTCACCACCCTGGAATAACATGCAATATAGACCTGTTCTAAGTGTACAGACTATAAAATTAAAAAATGCATTCCTTTTCATAAAAGTGCCTAGTTGGAGAGAAAATGTTTATTTCTGCAAATATATCACAAGAATATCTGATTGAGTTAAACTAATTAAATTATTTTTAAATTGCCATTTTTTTTACTTCATCATCTTTAGTAGTTCTTTAAGTGTTCATAGTCAGGGACTGAATGCTAATTTTTCATTGAGTTCTTAATTTCTTTTTTTTTCTTTTATTTTAAAATGTTTATTTTGCTAATACAGCACTTCTAAACTGTCTCTGGAGAAATACCTAATCAGTGTGATAGAAAATAGCATTTCCCTATGAGGCTATCTATTATAGAATCCAGGTTACAATGATGAGCTTGTAAACAAGAAAAAAAATTGGTAAAATTAACAGGAATAAAAGGTACTAAAATGTCTGCTTTACTAAGAAAACTAGTAAAAAACCCCACAAACTTTCCTTTCCCCTTCCCTTTTATAGTAGAATTAATTGTCTGATGTTCAGAGTCCAAGTGATCCCAAATTTTCCCCTCCAAGAGGGTTCTGGAGCTTCATGCCAGTTATATGAATGAGAACAGAAAAGAAATATGAGGCTACTAAAACTATATTTTTGTCCATACATTGTAATTTCTTATCTATTGTATTAATAAGATATTTAGTTTACATATTGTACTGAAATTCTTCTTCTATCTACTAAATAAGCATAGTATTTTCATGTATGATTCTAGCCCACATAAAAGCAACTAATATTTTGCATTTATTTACTGCTCTTCAGCCAAAGATTTTAAAGTACATTAGAAGCTGTTTTCAACTATGGGAGCTTCTGAAGCATTTCTATAAGGGAAAAAAAAAACAACGAAAAAACCCCTCTCCAAACCAGATCAAAATGTTACCTCTGGCAGTTGGGTTTTTTCCTTTTATGGTATTAACATTGGGAGTTTGAGTCTGGTAGTCACATTTCTGATAAATACTTCTACAGTCTCAACAAATATGTCTGAAGATGACAGGACACATTGCAAATCATGGGAGATAAGAAAGGCAAGTAGGCACATGCTAATTGGTTTGATTGACCAACAAATCTACTTCTATGACATGAGCCATTCTCTGCAGGGAATAGAAATATTGCTTCTAACTTCAGGTTAACTATTAGTTTTGGGATTTCCATGGAACAGACCTTGTTGATCTGTAGCTGGAAAATATAATGGGTGATAGCAAGCTGGGAAACAAACTGTCAAGGAATTTCTGTGCTGGAGCTGGATTGAAATAAGGTGAAACTTGTACTGGAGTCACATCTGTGTGAACCACTCTAGTAGTTACTTTACTTGATGACTGATAAAGAGAAAAGAGTCCCAGTGGGCAGCAACAAGCTGGTGAATCATTGCTGCCTCATATTCATTTGATTATAACCACAGCTTATGAATATCATAATTGTGCAGAGTTTTTTTGCTAGTTAGAGAATCTGGTTTTCTATTAAAATAAGGACAGGCAGAAAGGTCCATTGAAAGGAATGTGCAATGAATTGATTTATTTATGGTTGTCTTCTCAGCACTTTGAAAAGAAATATAGTAATAAATTAAACATATCAACAAGGGATTCATTGGTCATTTTAATGTGACCATTAGGATAATCAAAAGGACAGAGAACTTGTCATAGCACAGAACACTAAAAGAGCATGTCATGTTTAACCTAACATTATGAAGGTTGGGTTGGGGCCAGATGTGATTACTCTCTAGAATATATGAGTGTTAAACATGAGGGAGAAAAGAGTATTTTAAGATGATGGCTAAAACAGGCATAAGAACAAAAGGCCATTAATACAGCTTGTCTAGGAATTAGATGATTTCTATTAAACAAAACAGAGAGTTTCTGCATGAAAATTTCAATAAAACTAACTGGACAACAAAGCTGAGGAAGGCTTTCAAGAAAAGTTTGTTGTCATGTAGACATGGAGCACATATTTTGATTTACACTTAAAAATGATGAATATTATCTATGCAAAATATTACATTACAAATGGCTAAAAAAATTATCCTCAACCATTAGTATAGCGATGATTGGAAAACGCTGACAACACCATATTACACACACAAAAAAGAAAGACTGTTTTGCTGTTGAGTTACCTTTCCTTGAGTTAGTAGCAGACAGTTGTCCCTTAACAGACAAAAACAGACAGTGGATTTTTTTACTCATTAAAATGAAAATTATAAAATATTTTTCTGTTTGTATAAATGTTTATAATTATTTTCAAAATAAATTATTTGTCTCTAACAACAAGAAATATACACATAATAAATTTGAGCCAGTTTTCTAACTTATGATGTTAACACAGACTGTTTACAGTGATAATTGTCCTTATTTTACAAAACATATTTCACATACTTGGTTCACAAATAAATAATTTGCAAGAAAAAATTCCACATTTTTGAGAGTTTAACTGAGGCAAAATATATTTTATGAAATTTACCATTTAATAAAATACTCCATATAAGTATCAATTAGTTTTTCAATACGGTTGCATTGCCACCTTTTTCTAATCTCGTTTGCAGATAAAATTCCTCCTTTCCTGCCCTACAGTATTTACTTAAGCCACTTTCTGACATAATAGTTACCAAACTGATAGCAAGGTCAAGTGATCTCATCCATATCTGGTAGGCGACCTAAGGATCTCACTTTTCCATCCACCTGAAAACATCGCTACTTGTAAAAGTTAATACTTGTGATAATCTGAAGATGACAGACAAAGGAAGCTTGTGCCTTTCTGGGGACCCTATTCTTTACATTTCAGGGGGAAATCTACATGACATGTTTCAGTTTGGATAAGGCATGCACTTTCAATGCACATACTCATGCTGCCTTCCACGTGGCAGAATGGTCTTGGACTGTGCCATTAGAGTCCTCTGAAATGAAACCAAACCAGAAGATGTTCTGTGGGAGCATACCTAACCTACTCCAGCTGGTAATGGGACCTCATCCAAGAAAACAGCCTTTTATGTATTTTTTAGCTATGCAACTGAATTTATGTATTTCAAGAACATTTTTGCTGGAAGATGTAAACCTAACCACAGTATGCAAGAAAGAAAGACACAAAAGTTGCAGTAGGAAAAAATCATCATTTAGCTTCAGGAACTGTGAAAAACATGTGCAATTAGGATTTTACAACAGCGTGACACCCTATGAGAAATCAACAGCAATTGTGATGCAACATCTGGTTCTTCCAAAGACATGCATCCCAAAACAAAAGCTACTAAGAATCAAAATGTAGACAGAATAGCAATGAACAAGAAGGAAAAGAGAAATGGATGAGTTTCTGAATACTTTTTTTTTTTTAGGTTCCTTTTTCTTCTATAGCACAAAGTTAAAGTTTAGCATAAGAAATGTCTAACCCTATCCAAATTTTCTCTTTTTTATAATAATTTTAAGGTTGGTGCTGCATGATACCTACCTATCATTAATATGTGTCTCTGATATTCTGTCATGAAAAGCCAAAGAGCCCAGTCTCTGACTATGTGATTAACATGAGAAACACTTAGGCAGCCCATTTAAGCAATGGTGGTTTAAAATTTAAGGAAATTATGAGTAGTGGGTTTGTCTGAGAAATCAGCTACAGCTATGGAAAGGCTTTTTATGATGAGTCTGTATGTTACTTCCATTACCATTGGTTCACTATCTTTTGAGAAGATAGTGACTTGCTACCATACATAATAGCGAGTGAAATCAAGGAATCATACGGATTTCATAAGCTTCCAGAGCATGTATTGACCATAAAAGGTTATGACTTATGCCTTATTTACATGTAGGTATGGGAATCCCATTATAGTATTTCATACAGTATTTCATATTTCTGCCCTTCAGTACTAAATTAATATTGCTACCGCTGCATGTAAAGTAACAAGTACCTGTCTCATTTTAAGCAATGCCAGAGAAACAGGTGTTCATGTGTCCTCAAATGTAGGTGCTCAAGGCTGAAATCCTAGCTCTTACTCTGATTTTCTCTGCAGCTGTGCACAGAGTCTCCTGCAAGCAGAAACAAACAACGTCTGCCTACATTCTGGTTCAGCAGATGCTGAAGTGAAGTACATTGACTTCTCCTGAAGATCCTACTGAGGAGGCTATTTGTTGGTCCAGCACTGAGATGTCTGCTTGAAAAAGATCTACATAACTTTATGCCGTAGTTCATCAGAAAAATGTGTCTAACAAGACTGTGCATGCCTCAGAGAGGATTTGAAAGCTTTAACACCATATCCAACCAGTCTATGAGGTACTAAGGTATTATACTGACAGAAGTCATAAAGTATACCTCAGGAAGCTAAAAGTTAAGCACTATACAAACATTTACTGTAGCCAAGCTTTAATATTTTTAATATAGCTTGGGGAAGGAACAGCAAACAAATTTGGGCCTTGGAATAAAATGCAGCACACTGCTTAAATTTCTTCTGTTGTAAAATCTAACAGAATTGGATTAAACATTATCACTTGCTGTTTAATCTTGGTTTTACAAGGTGTTGGTTGCTTGACCTGATTTTACAGGATTGAAAACTCAAACTTCTTATCCTTAATAGTGATTCTAAACTTCGTAGCTTTGAGGGAATAAGAGGAAATAAAATCTGCTACACAGTCATTGAGATTAGCAGTCTCAGTAAGTATTCATTCCTGTCATGTTCAGAAAGACCTATATGGCTACACACTGGGAAACATCACATGCTGTTTGTGCAATTGAAAACTGAGAATTGAACAGGTAATTAGAACTTAGGCTGTCCTGCTTGAATTTAGATGAGTGCAATAATAACAACAGACAGATCTTAAGATTCAGGTTAGATAACTGAGAGAGAATAAAATAGAATACTTAGCCCAGTATTTTCTGAAATGCTGGTTGAAATTACTGTGGGGAAATAACAACCCTGTCTTGATAGGAATCTTCTTTTTTTCATATTACTCCTACTCAGTAATCAAAGGCTGAAAGCAGTTATTTAGGACTTTTGTTCTTAATAAGAGGCATTAACTGTACTCCAAGGTGGGTAGAACTGTTAGCATTAGCAACAAAAAAACATGACTAGGGCCTCTTCTTTCAAGAATCCTGTTTATTTATCAAAAATGCAGGAGCTTTTGCAGGAACCATAGAGCTCAAAAAGCACAGAAAATCACTTTGCTTAGAGAGCTAAGTCTTTATCCAGTCACCATGTCCACCTGTGAAGTAAGATAACACAGAGGCACCTCCGAAATGCCAGGCAGTGGAAGGAGTTCAGGAAAATTTATTCCAAAGTCGGGAACACTAGACTTACAAAGGAAAATCCCTGACAGTGCTGCAAAGCACCAGGCCTGAGAAAGGCAGGCCTTCTGTTTTCTTCAAGGCTTTTATCTTCATTGGCCTCCCCCCAAGGCCCTCCCCAACTGGAGTCTTGTTAAAGCCAATGTGAGAGGAAAACATCCAAATTTTCTTTGAGAAAGGTGCTTCTTCTTAAGCAGGAAAGCATTCCCAAGCAAAACAAGTTCTAATCTCCTTGCCATAAATCTTTGGAAAGGTTATCTGTACTTATACCACCTGAATACCTCTTTCTCATTTTTCAGTTTGGACTGTGTTAAACATGTTTCTCTGCAACTCTTAGTGCCATCTTTCCCAAGTGAATCTCTTTTAAAATAAGTGATTTCCCCCAATTTATATCACGGTCCTGTGAGGATTTCCCAATCCCTCTGCAACCATGTTGCAATCAGCTCTGGTAGGTACAAAATGGGCATTCCTATTTCCACTGCAATGTTTGAACTGGTAACTAATCCCAGGCACATTCCCTGTTATGTACAAATCCAACACCAACTCTTAGCTCTTAAATATGGAGAACATTAATCCTTCTTTCTGATTTAGGAGTATACACACTGGATAAGGATCTGTCCCAGGTTTCCAGTAATACATTCTTAAAGGTTCCTGTGTGGAGTTGCAATAATTTGTAAAATTTTGATCTAGGGAGTATAATTGGAGAGCTAACACAAAGACTTCCTGACTGGGGTTATTATCATCAGTCCTTAGCAGGAATCAAAACACTTCTGGTGAAGGACCAGATGAGTCATAGAAAAGTCAGTGCTTCTCTGGGACCTGCCAGCCAGAAACTGATGTGAAGAACTGAAAACTGGGCTAACAGCAGTGTGTCTTTTCTCTAGACATGATGGTGCTGGTGGCAAAAGGCAGCAGGACCTGGCTTCTTGTGTGGATATTACCTGGGAAAACTAGTCACATTCCCATTTCAGTATCTCACTTTGGCTGTTCATTCAAGTTCTCCTGTTACTATGCAGAGGCATCAAGCCTTCACCATGAAGGCTTTGTATAAAGGATAAGAAGAAGAAAGAAGGGAGAGAGGAGACTGTGGGAGAGAAGACAGGAGACAATTGCAAGGGCAATATGCCATGTAGGAAGAAGCTGACAAAAAGAAGCAAGAATTACAGGAAATTTTAAACCTGGAAACAAAAACTGCAGAATTTTAAAAAGTTTTCTTTTGAAATATGCATCAACTCTCTGACTGGCATGGAACACCTTGAGACTGTTTCAGTGCTTTCACATGAGGAGAAAATGCCCTGGCCAGAGCAGTTTTGCTGGTGCATTTCATTTAGGGCTGCTGAAATGACTGATCTTCTCCATGCCTGCTGCAGTGACGCTGTGAGGCTGCTCCTCTCTTGCTGGAGCTGGGTTCTGCTTTCCTCTTGTGTGGGAGAGCAAATCCTTGAGGGAAGCCATCATTTCCTCTTGGTGATCATCAAACAGCAAAATTTGCTCATTGCCCATGTGAAGGTCCTTAAA
Organism: Campylorhamphus procurvoides; assembly: GCA_013396655.1. Classification (NCBI taxonomy): domain Eukaryota; kingdom Metazoa; phylum Chordata; class Aves; order Passeriformes; family Dendrocolaptidae; genus Campylorhamphus; species Campylorhamphus procurvoides. Next base: position 844,401 of record WBMV01004981.1, on the reverse strand, counting down.
ACTTCACTGAGAACTCAGCTTCTGGACCGGCCAAAAAGTGCTGCACCATTTGCTAAATCTTTAATCATTTTATCTTTGCAGAAAGATGATTGCTCTAAGGAGAGACAGAGGAGGGGGAAAAAAGGCCTCCCTAGTTGTTATGCCTAAGATGTTAACAATGCAGTGAGAAAAATTTTGGGGTTTTTTGTTCAGTTACCTAAAATTTCTTACCTCTTTTAATTGTAGTAAATCTACAGTGTGGTATAGGAAGAGGTAACACGATTTGGCACATATTCTTAAAGTGGGACTAGGAAAAGTTTATGTCCTGTCATAAGGAAGAAAAGGGGTTGCTAGTCTGTTGGATATTCCTGCTTTATTACTCAAGGAACAGAGGATTGGTGCTGAGATATCAGTCTTTCTGTACCATAACCTCTGAACAATCTTCTGTACTCTACAAGAAGTTATTTTACAGAAACATAATCAATAACCTCAAACACAGAAATGTGAGTGGAAAAGCCAAAAAGAAAAACAACTGAGTTTGAGAGCTTTGTTTTTGAGTTGGCTCCATATCCAGAATACTTGTATTGAACATTATAATGTATTATTTTAAAAAAAGGATGAGACTTTGCAGAAAACAAAATGCTATCCACTGCAAATTTCACCAGAATTAAAATATCTTTCTCACAGGCATAAAAGCCTCTGAACTTCTACTTTTGTCAAAGCTCTGAAACTTGAGGCCCATTGTTTTAGCAACTAATTTCCGTATCTCTTATGGAAACACATTTTTCTAAGTGTCTTTGGTTTTTTAAAATTTCATTTTTTTAATTTCATTTTTTATAATTTCATTTTTGTGCTTGTTCAGCAGTCAACAAAACAAAATTTGCATTATGCCTCTTCCCTCAATTCCTGAAAGCTAACCTTTTCGTTTAAAAACAATTTATATGTAAATTATCACATATCTTTTTATAGCCCTAAATATTTCTCCACACAAACCTTTTCAGCACAGATCCTCAGTGCACCTGAACCTATCCAGAATGCACTGTTTCCAATAATTCCAGTTTTCTTCCTTTCACCAACTGCAAGGCTTTCTGAATGAGAGTAAAGTTACAAGGGGGAAAAAACCCCACCTCAACATTTTTTTCTTTAATGTAAATACTGTTGAAATGTATGTACAGAAGGAAGTGAAATGGACACTAAGCCCCCAATATAGCTATTGGTACTAGAATTCTATGAAGTAGGCAGCACAGAAAGGTTCCCAGTTGCATGTGATATCCCATAACAACTGCTGAATGACAGTCAAACTTTATAGCAAACCACCTACCCAAGTTACCCTGAAATGAGTTCCCATGACAGTGCACGCAGAGATGCTCTGTTTACTATGAAGTGTTGATTTCTTTGATTGCAACTGTTCAGACTCCACTTTCGAAGGATTTGAAAACTTGCAGGGATTGAATTTTGAGTTGTGGTAAATCATTAAATGTCTACTTCAATATAATAAATAATGTTAGAATTATATGTTTTCTTAAAAATATAGCCTGAAATATGAGCACATCATTTACACAAGTGCAAAAAAAAGCAGAGTAAATTACAAGGAATGTAATAGAATTATAGAACCATAGAATGGTCTGGATTGGGAGGGACCTTAATGGTCATCTAGCTCCAACCACCCTGCCATGGGCAGAAACACCTTTCACTAGAGAAGGTTGCTCAGAGATACATCCAGCATGGCCTTGAATATCTCCAGGGATGGGGCATCCACAACTTCTCTGGACAACCTATTCCAGGGTCTCACCATTCTCACAGTAAAGAACTTTTTCCTAATACCTAATCTCAACCTATTCTCTTTCAATTCAAACCCATCACCTCTTGTCCTGTCACTACATGCCCTTGTGAATAGCCTTGCTCCATTTTTCCTATAAGTTCACTTCAGGTACTGGAAGTCCACAATTAGGTCACCTTGAAGCCTTCTCTTTTCCAGGATGAACAATCCCAATTCTCTCAGCCTTTCTTCATAGGAGAGGTGCTCCATATTAATAATCATTGCACTCCAACAGGTCTATGTTCCTCCTGTGCTCGGGATCCCAGAGCTGGATGCAGTACTCAAGGTGAGGTCTTACCAGAGCTGAGTAGAGGGAAGAATCATCTCCCTCACCTTGGTGACCACACTCCTTTTGATGCAGCCCAGGACACGATTGGCTGTGAGTGCACATTGCTGGCTCATGTCCAGCCTCTCATCCACCAGCATTCCCAAGTCCTTCTCAGCAGGGCTGCTCTCAATCTGTTCATCTTCCAGCCTGTTATATATATTATATAATTATACATATTATACATATATATATATATATATATATATAGATATATATATATGTAATACTGGTGGATTCCCCAACCCAGGAGGAGGACTTCGCCCTTGGTCTTGTTAAACCACATAAGATTCCCATGAACCTATTTCTCTGCTTGTCCAGGTCACACTGGATGGCATCGTGTCCTTCAGGTGTGTCAACCACACCACTCAGCTTAGTGTCATTTGCCAATTTGCTGAGGGTGCACTCAATCCCTTTATCTGTGTCATTAATGTAGATATTAAATAACACTGGTCCCAGCATGGACGCCTGAAGATTTTCTTTATTTCTGCTAAACTTCAAATAGCTCTTGAAACTAATTTTCATTGTATGTTTTATCATCTCGACTTTTTCATAGGTGTTGAAACATAAATGTGTTGCTCCTATTGCTCTGTTGTAGACACACTCACCTATAGACAATTCTTTCTATCAGGAATAATTTCCTTTTTCTCTGTTCTTATTTATCTTCTCCTATTTTAGGAATGCATAATTGTACCTGAACCACATAGTATCTCAGATTCTCTACTCACTACTGTTATTCTGGCAGTGACTTATAGGCCACAGCAACTGCGCTATACATAGCTCTAGCTATTCTGTCACATCTGCCAATCTTGTAGGTACCCTAAGTCACCTCAAATGGGCATAAATGGCGAAGAAGGGCAAATGAATCCAGTTCCAGGTCTTTTCTGATTAAAATGAGGCCATAGATACAGTATCCCATATAGACACCAGCTTTTAAATACCAAAATGGAGACATGTTGAGTTTGGAATTGAAGACTGTCACAAAACCATACTGAAACTGTCTAATATTGTTCTAGCCTAAGGAATGTCCTTTCTGTCCCATGTAAAGACTGTGTTATTGCTCAAGCAGCAGATGATGGTCAGAGGTGTGACATCCATTAAGACCCTTAGGTGGCCTTGAGTATTTTTGTATTATTAATGTAATCAGTTAAGCCAAATGACCCCTTTCGATCAATATCTTAGCTACTGGAAACATCTCTATAAACCCATGCTGCACATCAAACAAAATACAACACAACCCCCCCAACAGAAACAAACAAAACACCAACCCCCAAAAAACAAACAAAGAAAACAACAAAAAAACACTGGTATGATGAACTTTGTTCCTTTCCTTTCTTTTCCAAAAGGCAGGGCTGACTTACGTTTCCCTTAGTCATGATGATTACATAGCAAACACCACGGACAACAGTACCACTAATGCTAAAGGGATTTTTTAGGGAATAAGGTATTATTTTTCAAGTGTTCTGTAGTTCTCTTTCACTAATGACACCATAGTAGTTATTAAAACAAATGATCTATATTCTATGCATACCTTGCTTGAGGATTTCCTACTTGGAAACTGACCTTATTTGCATTGTTTTTAAGATTACCTCTGTTCTGATATAGGCCTCCATAAAGCGTAAACCACAGATCTCCATGTCTTCTTTTAGACACATGGTCAGAAGGTCTGGTGCAGAAATGATAATACTATACAAATTATGAACCCTTGATACCGAGGGAGGAACAAGTTATCTGAAATTTGTATAAACTGGGTAGACAGAACTTGAGACAAGTTCTGTCTTGAGACAAGTTCAGATCCAACCATACATTCCTTGCCTTAGGAGTGCTCCAGTGACAAGAACCTTGGAACAGGAGGACTCTCTGTTGGCTTCTGTTGAAGAGAAGTTAGGTTAATGGGAAAAACAAAACAAAACCAAAAAAAGCAGGATGTGGTTATTTTGTACACTAGAGTTAGAAAAACATGGTTTTTTTAAAAGGGAGATGAGACATATAATGTTGGTTTTTTCTTGTGAAAAGAAGACTAATATGAAGGAGGAAAAATTGCAATTACCAGCACATAGTCTTCAACAGCTGGGGGTGAGTGTCAACTATAAGACAGCAGTTGACAGCACTGGAATGAAAAGTTTCGAGAGCAAAGGAGTGAGACAGAAGTTCCTAAAGATGTTCCTGTAACCAGAGAAACTGTTGATACTTCACACTACATACATGCTTTAAAGAGCTGTCATAACAGAAAGTGGTAGCCCCGCTGCCAGGGTTTGCTGGTACAGGTAGAAGAGCAAGTGAAGCAGAGCAAGGCACAGCCAGCACACCAGTGAAAGGAGTAGAGGGCAGCATAAGGCCCTGAAACCATCAGCTCATGGACGGATAGGCAATGCAAGCCACATCAAAGGGGAGCCACTAATGAAGAGATGGAAAGGGCTAGAAAGAACAGATCATGCCAAAAAGTCTATCTAGAATACCAGCAAAACTGAAAAATCTTAAACTTGAAGTGAAGGTTGCAACAAGGAAGAGAATGCAATCAACTGCCACAGTTCTGCTTATAAGAACTAATTTTTGTTACCCTTTCTATTAATCTCATTAGAATTTCCTTCTTTAATGAAAATGTTTTCTGTTAAGCCATTTCATTGATATTCCTGAGGGGGCAAAAGTATTTCACTTGTAACCAAAAAAAGTTTATGTGTGCAAGCTGATGTTCTAAGGAGATACTTAGCAATTTGAATGTTTCCCTCACTAGCGTGAATCAAGTTCTCAGCAGAGAGAGGCCAGATGCCGGATGCTTGATATAGACAAGAACTGATATGAGCTGCAAGGGCAACATCCATTTCTATTATATTAATGTTATGTGACATAGCATTTTATGTATTACATTAATTTAATGGGTTCAGTATTGTATGTCAATGTGTTTGTCTGCCCTAGACTATCTAACTTCTTGATACATGCTTGGCAACATTAGGAAACATCTATAGCATCAAAAGGTAAAGGTATAGAGCAGTATTTCTTCTTTCCAAGGTTCAAACCAACTGTTCAAAAAAAGCATAAAAACAGAAAGTGCTTGTCAGTGGCCTTTTTCAGTCTGCATCTTCATTTCATATTAATCTCCTTAAAAATACATTTAAGGGGGTGGAAAGAACAATTCCTTGAACTTTGAAGAGATAATCTATTTAAAACCAATAGGAAGTTGTTTTTCCAGAAACCATTTCCTGGTACTATTAAGTGGTTCTTCACTGTCAACACATAAAAAAGTTCTTAGCACTAACGCTGTTTTGATCTGCCTTCAAAAGTAACACTGAGTGACCTCTACCTTGAAAAATCTAAGCAATCAGCAGAATATCACCAAGACAACAGAGATTTTCTTATTCTCATCAGTAAAGTGGACAAGAGAGGAAAAAAATATTACTAACAGGTTTTCATGTCTTAATAAATATATGAAGTACAACCAAAACTGATAGAGATATTCAGGAATCGTAAACACATTAAAGAATGCCTCTGATATTTTTATCATGGCAAAGCTTTTTTGAAAGATAAGAAAGGGTGCTAAGTACTACTTTTGGTTACAGTGTGTTCAGGTCCTTCCCAATACAAATTATTTCTACCATTTTATTTGAAAAGAATATCAGCTATTCATGCTCAAATGTAATTAGCTTTAAGATACGCTAATCAAGTATGAACAACTACCCTTTCTCAAAAACAACCCAAAAAAACAAATCCTTAAAGAAAACCTCAAATGTAGGCAAATTGATCATAGTGGGCATTTCCATTATTTAGCTCTGCGGAATACAGACTGCACTAAATAGAGGCTTTCCATACCCCAGGGCTGGTTCTTGGGAAGGTTACCAGCTAGCCACAGTGAGAGAAGTGACACCTCTGGTAAATGATATGGAAAACACATATCCAAGTTACTTTACTCAGCATCAGGTTAATCAATGGCAAGCCCAATGGGCAGTATTCATCTCTCATTTGAGACATCTGAGCCAAGTCCAAAAGATAGAGTACAAGAATTCTGGAGATGAAGTGTGATATCTGACAGCACTAAACATTACATGAGGACTCTGTAGTTAGCAAATATTTTCCACAGTAGAAAATGCTGAGGAATGAAACAATGCTGAAATTTCACTGCTTTCTTTGGCTTAGTCTCCCTACATGTAGGTTCCCTCTCTGATTCTTCTGTACAATCACATGGCTTCAAGAGAACAAACATCAGTCCCCTGGAATTGAAACATCAATCTACTCAGGACCTGAGCAATACGGAGGTGTACCTGTGTATATCAAAGCAGATACAGAAGCCAAGTTTTTCTGGGAAAGTGCTCTAGCTACAAACAGTGACAGTAAGAGCACTGCAATGGCGATTACCATTGTTTCTGCATTCCAAGTAATGAAAGAAAGTGGAAATCACCACTGCATTTTGTGCACATCCTATAGATTGCATTAGGAATGCTCCACAAATAACATTTACCTGCAGCTTCTGGTGATTTGGAGGATTATCTATGTTTTGTGATTCTGATTTGGTCTATGCTGTTCTGAGCAGCATGGAAGTGAAAAAGTTTAAGGTCAGACACTAAGGTGTATGTGATGGGAGCTTTATTTCTCCAAGTACAGGGCAGGAAAATCATGCAAAACTTCAGAATTACAATTTTGAATGCACATGCTTAAATGCTGTCCAAATCCTTTTACTGGATCTTGTTTTTTAAAAGAACTCTTACAAGACTTTGCATTTGGGGGCTGTGACTATTCATAACTTTTATAAGTAGGCATAGGATGGTCTAATACACTTTCACCAGTGGGTTGGCATCCTCAGGGGAAAATTTGTACTCCTTATTCTATATGACAACACTGGTTTAAAAAAGATTAGTGCAAAATAGTATTATGAAAGAGTTCAAAAGGCACAAGCTGTTCTTCATAAATGTAATAATTTTTATCAAACTTAGGGAGCTTCTTATGCCTCTGAGACCCTCTTGACCTGCAGTACAGTCAGGGGAAATATCAGCACAGAGATTAAGTAGAGTTTTATATTTCAAAAGTCTGCTGCCAAACTCTAGCATCTTCTCTTTGTTTTCTTTTGCAATGGCTCTAACAGACATATCTACATTCCTGAAATATTACTTTCAGCATGGAAGTTGAGCAAATTTTTAATAAAAAAATTAAAAACCTAGTGACTTTAACATTTAACAATATAATCCATAGGATGTCATTCCTGTATTAACAGGCCTGTCCATATGCTTGAACTGTCCCACATCACCATATGTACCCAAAGATTGAAAAGAATACTTTGGTTGACATAAAGACTTTTATAACAGAGGATCATATGATCTGTTGTTATTTAAAAATATGAAAGTACCTTTCAGTACTTCCTAACAATGTACATCAGCAGAAAGCTGATTTACTGAATTGAAAATATTTTATCTGGATTTAGTCCAAATGGCTCAGAGGCATATCAGAACCTGAGAAGACAGACATTTCAGAAGTTAACCAGGATGAAAGCAACACTGGGTTTCTGCACAATAGGTAGTTTTGAAGTGCCACTCATGAACAAGTACACATAAGATTCCCTTCTGCATAAACTGTTTCACCAGTTAATTGCTAGCTGCAGACTAATTCCTAGTTGTGATTCATACTCCAAAAGTGCAAATACTGTACAATTTTTAAATTCTCCACCATGAAATGCTAGCAGCTGGTTGCTGTAAACTGTGTTTCAGGCCCCAAGCATCAGGATTTTGTCTGTCTTAGGCTGTGGCCATGAGAAAAGAAGATTAATTCTTTTAGTAAATAGAATAGACTAGACTATTTCAGTTGGAAGTGACCTACAATGAGCATCTGGTCCAACTGCAATATTTGTTAGGTGCAAGAAGCTTAACTTTAATTCAATAGAAAATTTTACTCACAGAATGGAAAATGTTTTGAGGTGCTAACCAAAACTTGAAATTCTTTGCTATGAACATCAGTATAGGCTTCATATGAGTAAAGAAAAACAAACAAACAAACAACACTAAAATAAATTCTATTGTGATCTCATCCTGTCTTCTAGGAAAAAAAACCAAGGTTTTTTGGTTTTTTCCCCCACCTTACTGTGGGACTATTCACAAACTACTCCTGACATTGGATTACTAAGAGAATTCCATTCCTGTTCTTTTTAATTATTAGTAATTTAGAACACTCATTTAATTAAGTTATGAATAAAATGACACTGGCTTGTTTTTACCTTGATATTGTACTTTGCAGCTGGTATGCAATTGTTACCCCATGATAACAACCCACCTTTTGCCAGTGAAGCCTTAAGTTATATTTACAATCTCTGCCAGAAAGAAACTAATTACAAGACTAGCCCTAAATGCCCTGTTCGATCCAATCAGGGTGTACATGCATGAAAATGAGCTGTAAGTTGCAATAAGCACCATTTTTTACAGAATAGGAAACAGTTTTCTCACAGAGGTAAGGCATTCAATGCTCAGTTTTAGTCTTGTTTTTTTTTCCTTTCTTTCTCCTTCCTCAAATTCCTGAAGTCTAGTTTCGTACAATGAAAAGTTAGCGATGCAAATGACAGGCTGTTTTCCCAAAACTTTAACAGATGTAGGAAAAGATCTGGATGTGAACATTTGCATTAAAATTGGTTATGTGCAGTATGAAGACCAAACACAAAGCTTCCTATCTTACTATAAGCTTTAATGGAATGTAATCCCTTTAAAATCACACTATCCACAAACTACAAAAAGACTACTGCTATCTTAAAAGGAATGAAACTGCCTCTCTTGAAAAACTAAGCATTTATACAAAATTTTGCTTTCTACCTTGACATCTATTTTTAACTTTGTTTCATTCTTCTCTACATCTAGATCAAAACCTTTACTCACAGAACGCTGTGTCGATACACAGACACAAGCACATTAACTGGAGGGATCCTGACTTTTCAGTGAAAAGGTTGCACTTTTAATTTCTTCCTCAGTCATTGTCAAGGAATTCGAAAACTAAGTAATTACTGATTTTCCAGACAGTTTTTACTTTACTACTATATTTTATCCATCTTGGCTACTAGGCCAAACAGTAGAAAACCTCTGAAAATGATGTAATTTTCTGATATTTAAAGTGCTGCTCTAACTGTCCCTTCCAAGACAAAGGTCACCTCCAAAAGAAGTCTCTGAAAGGAGATTCTGAAAGCTTTCTCTCAGTTATTTCAAACTGAGAGAAATCTGAGAGTGCTAAACAAAAGACCTTGTGGGTAGCCTCAATGTGAAAAATTTACTGTGTATGCAGGTCAGAAAATCAATGTAGCCCACAATTTAATGCTCTGAACTTTCACTAATTTAACTGTTTTGTGTTGATATTGAACATTCCTTAGGGATCTTTCACTGAATATAAAGATTCCTGAAAACCAATGGAAAATAAATATATTCTTTCAGCAACTTCTAGGCTTACTAGTTGCCTATATAGAAACCTATTAATTTACAGGTGAAATATAGGCAGCTACTAACAATGTTCTAATAAACATTTAATTTCTTCCTAAAGTTTCATCTTAGCCTCTGCCTCTGAAGGGCAGAGAAATAGAGCTTTTTCAGGACCAGGCTTCAAAATTGTTCCTTATTCTGTCTGTCATAATGGTCTCATAACAGAAGATTTGCAAACATTTATCATTTGAATACTAAAAAACCTCCTACTGTTTTAACACCTTATATGTTCATAAAAAGGAGTAGTTCAGACACTAACATCATCAGACTTTCAGTGAAAGTCTCTGCTGACCTCAGCATGTCTTGACTTGCAGGGTGAGAACAACTGAAGTGCTTCCACTGACCTACCATGCCAAGCCATGTGATTTTGTGAATATATGCAGTTGCTCTCCTTTCATTTCTTTCTCTTGCCCCTCTCTAAAGACTACCAAAGAAGCTTTTAACACTATGTATTGCCCAGGGAGAAAGCACTGCAGTTTTGATGCATTCAGCATTCCTACACGATACCCTCTGCATCCCCTCTGTTAGAGGTCTTTCTGCTAACACTAGTCTCAGACATAACCTACATCAATGAGTGTGCCAGCCTGGTTCTCTCACCAAGCCCTGTGCTATGCTGTTACAGCTTTTCTCTATTAAATCAAGTGAGGAAAAAAATTTTGACCCATGACTTTCTTGTACAGAATGACAATTTACTGTGTTGGGGATATTCAGTCACAGGAATACAAAATCCAAGGATTTAAGTTCTTTCTGTTTAAATTTTTATTTCTCTGAGTCTGTGCTTCCATTAAAAGTGCTGTGGATCAGCAAAGTTTCTAGTGTGTCTATCTGCAAAGGCGGTCAGTGCAGTTCCTGCAGAGATCACAGCTCATTGAAACAAATTACTCAGTCTCAGATATACATTTTCTCCATTTGGCTTCATAACAATATAGGTAGAAAACAAGGGGAGACAACAACAAAAATACCATGCACAGCTACTGAGCTTGTCTTTTTCCCTGGCTGTACCACATTTTTGTGAAGGCTGCAGTTCAGGTTAGAAAATTACTTCAATTTGTAATGTGTGAAAGAGAAGTATTTTAATCCTCCTTTCTGTGAAAACAGAAACCTCAACTCTGGAGTTATGGCCTAACTTCTATAATCCTTTGGGTTTATATACCTATGCTTTTCTGAAAAGAAAATAATATTTCCCTTCAGCAGAAAAAAAATTCTGAAAAAAGTTCCTTAAGTTGGATCATAAGAAAATGTGAAGAAGATAGAATTTGAAGAAAATATTGATATTTTAGAAAAAGAAAACAATCCAAACTTTTCTGGCATCTTTTGCTAATATTAAACTACAAAATGCAAAAGAGGAGACAAAAGCAAGCTTAGGTGAGCAAGTCTTCATTGCAACTAGTGTCTGATTGTGTTTTGTGTTGCTGAAGCCCTTTTGTTTCTACTGTTTATTTAGAAAGTAATTAAGAATACACTTGCATGATTAGGTGACTTGGCTGTCTCCTGAATTCATTCACAATGTGCAGATTAATATGCCAAAATGACAGAGATGCCCACCCACTCTGTTACAGTCAGATACCACTTTCTTGGTGGAAGATGCTTTCTGAAGCATTTCACATTTACAGCTGATGTGTGATATATTCCAGTCCCCTTCAGTGCAAAGGCGAACAGCTTATTTTAAATTCTTTTCAGTTGAAATTTTCTATTGGAAATGGATTGGATCAGCTCACTAAATCTCCAGTTATCACTCAGAATAACCAGTTTGACTTAGCACCAAACGGGATCAAAGCACTCGAGTCACTTATCAGAGACAGGATTTATCTCATTCACCTGTAGACATCTAAAACAATTTAGTTTTCTAGACCTTCTTTCCCTGTGGTAGTGAGAAGAAGGAACTTTTAGAGAGCTATTAAAGTGGTTTGTACTAGATCTCTACCTAAGAAATCAGGGGAATAGCACTCTAGAAGTGCCTATTCTTTTTCTATAAAGGAAGCTTGAATGACTGCTTCAGATACTGCCAATACATTAGAGATGTCTACATAGATGAGAGATCTCTTTCCATGGATTTTTGTTGAAAGAGCAAAGAGAGCTTTTGAAATGTCCTCCCACTCTTTCCTGAGTGAATGAGTATTTACAGTACCTTTCACAGCAGAGTCAAGCAGGTTAATTTGAACAACTGATTTCAGAAGCTGCTCTCACTTCACCAGCAGTTCGCTATCAGCACCCACCAGCTGACACTGGGCACTGGAAATTTCAAAGTTACTGAGACTCTAGAATTGATTTCCAACCCACTACCTTTGCTCTTCATGGACTTGTCTTCAGCCTTAGCATTCACCTGGCTGTTATACCAGAGTACGCAAAAAACAAAAAGTGCAAATTGGAATTATCTCTTACTGTATGGATACACACCTCCTAAGCTTTTTTCATTTGGAAGAAAATGTCTAAAACCAAATGAAGATGGTAGTGCCCATTCTTTTGTATCATGACAAACTTTTATTACTATAGCATCACTTCTATCTGTTAAACTAGACCTGAATAAAGGGTAAAACTAATTGAAAAATAAATATGAAATGGAGAAATATGATTACTCTCATAACTTTTTTTTTTTTTTTAGTAATTTCTGGTTCTGGCTCTGCATTTATGTTTAGACTTGTACTAAATATGTTCAGAAAAAAATGTATTTTAAAATCACATGCAAGCAGACAGTTCCTTCCACCAATATACTACTATATTGGCAACTTGGGAATCAAAAGGAGCCTAGGGTAATGATAATTTAGCATTGTTTTTCTTTTAGAAATGCATCTCTTAATTCAACAAGGAAAAACAGACAAAATGTGATGAATCTCTATGTTGGTTTTATTTGGCTTATTTATTTTTTATGCAGCCTTCAAGTTGATTTATAACATTACATTAAAGTAACTTGGTGGTGGCAGTCCTTGTTGCAAAACAAATGGATCAAATTAACCATCCTGTGTACTACAATCTTGGACAACAAAGTGCCAAACAGTGCAGGGGTGGGTTCAGCACTTTTAAAATGCTCTGTATATACCTTAATGCTTACTTCAGCCATTGATTGATTAGACTATAGTTATCATGTAAGAGGATCAACTCCATTACAAGAAAAAAAGCCAGCTTTCAAGTACATGGACCTCGATTATTATCACTTGAGAAACACTCAGTATAAATGAGAGCCTGAAATGAGGGACAAAGGTGAATTTTTTCAATGCTAGTAATTAATTCTTGCTTTGCATAGGGTAATTGAGGGCAATCACAGAATATTGCATGTCATTTCATTACTGGGCCATCAGATGGACTTCTACTTGCATACCCTGGTAAATGTGTTAATCCATGAGTACCATGGCTGCTGGACTCATGTTGAAGATAAAAGCCTCCTTAAACTTCCTGTCAGTCCCATCTACCTATTAAATGTTGTCATTTCCCTTTCCTTTCCTTTCATATGAAAAAGAGTAGGAATAACAAAAATAAATACATTCTGGAAGAGCACTAATAGGCACTAATATTCTAATGAAAATCCCTGCGTGGGATTTTCATCCTGTTGTGGTCACTGCTGTCATAACCCTTACTTCCCTTTTCCTATGCCTGTGCAAATCCCTAACACAGCTGCCAGCACTCAAAAGCAGGCTGTGACAAAAAAGAAAGGCAGCTGGTAGTGTAACAGATACTAACTAGAAAAATATCAGTTCTGCCTTGAAAATCAACTATCAGGTCGCTCATTTCTTCATGAATTCCATGAACCCCCTACAATATAAAGTAAAATTTCACTGATCTAAGTCACTTGTTCTGCAAAGTTTGACATACACTTTTTCACAGACCTATCTGTTAGTGACACATTCAGTCGTGATACTTTCAAGGCTATCATACATTGTTAGACTGAACATACCTGTAAATTTCCTTAGGATAATTTGTGAGGCATAGAGATATGCCTTCTTCTTCAGAATTTTGACACAAATCTTATGTCCAGTACGATTTAGAGTACCGTAAGTTAAGTTCTACAAAATATTTCAGTTATTATATAGGTATGGGTCTTCAAAATAGATCAATGTACAATGCTACTAGATTCACATACCTTCCTTTTAGGAGTTTAAATGAAGAACATAAGTCCTGCAGACTTCTTGTACAATATGGATTTTCCTGCAGTCTGTTGAAATATAAGATCTGAATCATGGAAAGTGCATCTCCTTCTCCTCATTGTCTCTGTGGAATTCTAAGGAAAAAGTTTTCTGACTTCATCTCAGAGAGATACTTAAAGTACGTGGAATAAACCTGGGCTTCAGTGCATCAGTGAAGAGAGTAAGGATTCTGATGAATGAAATCCTTCGTAAATAAATATGGTCTAGGTCTAGTCCTTTGAAAAGTTTCCATACTGTTTGGAATATCTTGTAGTGCTGTTCTATTTATAACCATGCCAGACAGATGAGAGGGATGAGAGACTTATAGTTGATATCACAGATAATGAATAGCAAAATATGGATAAAGTATGTCCTTATTTACCATCATAAGAACTTTTGTCACAATATTTTCAAATAAAGTGGGCGATACTGAAGCACAAGCTCCCCTGTGTCCTACAGACACAAGGCACAGCCTTGGTCACCTCTGATCCAAAAATCCTAGAATATCCTGAGTTGAAAGGTGTTGGGGTATGCAGTTACACCACGTGGAAAAGTAACAAGGAAATGGATTAGCAGAGCCCAGTGATGAAGAAAAAGAGCTGGAATAGGTCTGTTTGTTGATGTTCTTACATTTTAAAACAGCGTTCAGATGTTATGGGTTCCCTGGTTGATGTTTTAATATGCAAGTTCTATGTTTCCTGTTTAAGGTATTGAAAATCCCTTTGTTAAAATGGCATCTTTCTTGTCCCTCATAAAATTTCTGCATGCCGATTGGCTCGGTTTTGCTTCAGCGAAGCATTACCTTATATGGATATCCCTGCCCCCAATTTCTATATATGGTTCAGACCTTCCCCTTCCTTTCCTTTTATGGGAGAGGATTTGCACGCTCCTCCCCCTGTTCTGCCCTCGTCTAGAATGTTCTTTACTTACCCCTATACAAGTCAGAGCCATGTTCTCAATAAATGCCATTCTGCCTTAACCCCCATTTGGAGTGGGCTGTCCTGTATTCATTCTTGAAGGGCTATCCGTCAGAATAGGACTCACATCGAAGTTGAGCTCCGGACCCTGCACAGGACAATCCCAATAATCATATCATGTGACTGCAAGTGTTGTGCAAATGGTTCTTGAACTCTCACAGGTTTGGTGCTCTCACCACTTCTCTGGGAAGCCTGTTCCAGTGTGCAACCATCCTTTGGGTAAAGAACCTTTTCCAAATATCTAACCAAAATCTTCCCTGACACAGCTTCATGATGTTCCCTTTGGTCCTCTACCACTGGTCACCACAGAGAAGAGATCAGTGCCTGCCCCTCTGCTTCATCTCACAAGGAAGTTGTAACTGCAATGAGGTCTTCCCTCCTCTTCTCCAGGCTGAACAGACCAAGTGATCTCAGCCACTCCTCATATGATTTCCCTTGCAGACCTTTCACCATATTTGTTGCCCTCCTTTGGACACTTTTTAGTAGCTTAATATCTTTGTTATATTGTGGTGCCCAAAACTGCACACAGAACTCAAGGTCAGGGCACATCAGCACAGAGTAGAGCAGGATGTGCAAAGATATGTATGTTTGGGAAAGCAGCAGATAAATTTTCACTTAATCAGGAATTAAAACCGTTGTACTGGTGAGAGAGCCATAATCAAAAAACCCTATTACCACTCCCCTGCCACTAGCTATTGAGATTGGACTTTCCCATACCTGTAGCAACATATTTTCTACTTAGCCTTTGTACTAGACAGCAGTCCTCCTCACCAAGGCTGAGTGGTTGATGCCTTCAGTTTGGTCAAGAATAGGCAAAAGAAATTTTAATCAAAAACAGTCACAAAACACACCCATCATGAGATGGGTATTTTTGCATATATTTCATCTTTGCTGAAAATGTATCACTTTTCTTGCTGAAAATATCAGCTCTACAGATCACATTAAATGTATCTCTACTCGCAATGGGTGTGGATGGCTGCTTTGCTTATTGCATTCTGATTTCATTTTGTATACACAGCTGCATATTTACCTGCTGTTTGTGTGATATTGTGCATTGTACTATATGGAGTGTAGTTGGACACATTAGCAAAACAGCAGGATATATGTTCTAATACATTTGCTTTGATATCTGACCACAAAAAAAAAATCCAAACAAACAATCAATCAAAACACTCCAAACTAGTGTATTCTTGTATCCTTTCATGTCCCACAGGGCAGTTTAAGAATCAAAAAAGCCTCACAACTAAAACCAGAAAATGAGCTCATTGTTTTTAATATTATCAGCAGCACATTTGTTTGATCTGCAGTTAAAATGAAGTCCATTTTTTTCTTATAATGTTACAGGTCTTTTTATTTTGTTATTATTTAGCATCATGTAAATAATTTGATTATTCAAATTACAAAGAATAATTAAATGAAAATATTTTAGCAAATTTCCCAAAAGGGAATGATTTTTTGCAAAATGATTAACATATCTTACAGTTTGATGATTCCAGTAGTAAGAAAGGGAAATGAATTAGTTTCATTTTCACCATTAATCTTTTATATTTGCTTAAAAAATTTTCACAGTTTTGAAGATGTCAGGGAAGATTAACCCACTATTAAAGCAGTCATTTATCACAATTAGCAGAGAGGAATATTTCCTTGGTATAATTGACTCACTATTTTTTTCCATGTTCTAAAGGCTGTTCTCCTTAGGCCTCACTATACCTACCAAACTGTTTCTCTCGTGCTTACAAATATAAAGTATTATCTAAAATGATATTCCGTATTCTCTACTACAAGTTTTATTATCCTTCATTCCCATCAGATGAATTTTCCCATGCTCCAACAATACACCCTGATATACTACCAATTTACATTTTTTCAGACATAATAATGCTATTGATTTCAATAGAAACTACCTTTTTTTTTAAAGAAAAAAAACAACTGAATTTCACACTGTATATTTTCTCAGGAAATAAAAAAAATCCGACTTCTAAAACATGACCATGTTGTGCATTTGTTTTTTGAATGGCATCATGTACTTCCTTACTTACGTTGACAAAAATGGCTTTCATTTGAATGTATAACAAAGAAAAACATGCCTTGATCTCTCAGACTTTGAGATGGTGAGGCCTTATAAAACTATAATACCACTAGTACATTAAGTTACTGGGACAGACTCTAGTTAATACACTGCTGAAAGATTTTTTTTTTTTTAAATTGAATTTAAATCCATTAGCAATGAAAGACAGAGGAGCAGGGGTAAGACTATTTGATTCAAAGGAACTTTATAACATGGATATTTTTCTGATGTGGGGCATGGATAGTGGAATGCAAACAACTTTCCAAGCATCATCGTCTCTGCTATGCCTCTCTTTTGTAAATTATACAAGAAATCAATACTGAATGTAAGGTTGTCAAAACTGCCTAGTACTAGCATACAAATTACTCTAAATTAATCACAGATTATCGATCATCCTATCACTGGAACAGCATCGGTGGGGAATAACCAACTAGTTTGGTTTGTCATCAGTTCTGAGAAATGAAAAACTGGAAAACACACCTATCAAATGGACCTTGAATATAAATCCTTTCTGAGGTCCTGCACATTATTCTCAGCCTGACAAGACCACCTCGGCTGAAGGATTTATAGAGTGTCTGTTTGCAGCAGATGCAATGGACCATAATTACCTGGATTGAGTGTTGCTCTAAAATAGCACAATGGGAGGATAACATTTATGAATCACAATTAGTATGAGCCTTTCCACACAGGTGGATCACGAAGCTGCTTCTCATCAGTGCCTCAAAATAAAGGAACAAAATGATTCACAGAATACTGCAGGCTCTTTCCCCAGTCTGAGAGAAATAAGAATAAATTAACAGAATTTTAGTTGAAACCTAAGCTCTAAACTAAACCGTTAACTGAATGTCAGCATTAATCATATGCTACTGTTGATAGTGATTTTTTTTAGATTGCTAAGGAAAAAAGGGACTGTACCTACTACAAAACATTTCTTTCTCTGATATCAATGCAGCTTCTCAGATATAAGCACGGATATTTGTACATGCATGCATATGTATCTGCTCACAAATATGTAAGTGTAAGCACCATTAAGTAATTAAGAAATTGCAATTCAATCATTATAGATGGAATTAAGAATCCCTCCAAGGGTTGTCTTGTAGTGTTCTTTGAGATCAAATGGGAAAAACTTATCAGATATTTTTTTTCTAGCTTCCTTGCATAGGAAGCAGTGACAAAAATAGCCTGGGAGGAAATAAATATGTGCCCTTCAGCAATGGCCAGATGAAAGATGGTACTGGCAGCGACTCAATCTGTCATTTACCACAGGTGTGGCGTCTGTCTCAGATAATAAACAATCAGTAATGATATTACTGCAAAGATTGCATATACTCCTTCATCTGTGAGAGTCAAAAGAGCTATCTACTGTCCCTGGCCCCACACAAATTATCTAAGGAAAAGCTTCACCTCCTCCATTTTGTTGTCTGCAAATAATAATTCCATAGTGTTGAGAGGCAATGGATGTCACAAGAAAGAGATGATTTCAGGAAACTCCAGGAAAAAAATAATTAGAAACTATGACAGGAATAGCTGAACTTTAATAAACAGATGCACAAATAGTCTAAGAAATGGATTTCATAACTTCTGTCAGTTATCTTAAAATATCAGTATTTGAAAAGGGAAGAAAAAGAAACTAGTAGTTGCTCATAAGTCTTGTGTTCACAATACTAAAGGTTATCAGAGAGAGTTAGTTAAAAAGGTCCAAAACAGATCAGAAGACTGCCCTAAAAAATAAATGGTGGGGATGAACAGGGGTTGAATGCTCCAGCTGGTTTCCTGTGTCTCTTCTATTTAGCAACATAGATATCTTTGATCATGAGGGTTATGTCTAACAGCATTCATCAACCGTATGCAGTGCTGGGAAATAAATGAGTAATTTGTTCCATGTATGTATTTCTTTTCCCAAAGAAAGCAAAAAACAAACAGTATTTTAGTCCAAATTTGATGGACAAAAAAATACGTAAAATAAAATTACCTTTAAAGGAAAAAACACAACTGATTATTTTTATTAAACAGCATTACTTTTCATTTTCATGGAGAGAAATGATAATAAAGCCAATGTAATATCAATTAAGAAATTTCAATTTTACTTAAAATATTTCCTGTTTTACTTCATTCTTTTGGAGTTGAAAGAGACGACCCATTCTTTTAACCAAAAGAAAAACATTATACTATTTGAACAACTGTGACATCTAGCACTGTTAAACTACAGAGAAGTTTTCATTGTCCTGTTTTAAAGGGCCAAAGCTCTCAAAAATAAGAATCATATCTCCCTATACAACATGGAATGCTCTAGGACTTCTTCCAGCCATTACCTTTCTGTAGCACTGTAGGATCAAGAACCATAAAGTATCACTTCGAAGGTAGCAGTCGTAGCTTTAGGTCTCAGGATAAACAGCCATTCCTCATTATCCCAAAAATGAGCTGCACTAATGAATCACCATTTGGGTTGGCCTGAGACATCTTACACAGTGACTTAAATTAATACAGCTGTTTGCCCTGAAACAGAGTGGGAGGGCTCCCACAAGCTGTTATTGGACTTCTGCTGCGGGGGCTGTAATGATTACCTAGAGAAGCAGCAATAAACAGCTGTGAAGAGTAAATTCAAACTGTTCTAGCTAGATCTTGTTTGTCTCTACACTAACTTAATCAGCATCATCTTAAGCACAGACGAATTCTTAGGATTTGATTCATCTAAGTACTAGGGAGGCTGGCCTGACCTTTCTTAGCTTATAAAGCGCAATGAGATCACAGTCTACTGCTTCAGGCGGAAAAATAGCAAAAGATTAGTTCTATGATGGAGATTTAATAGTTTTGACATAGCCATAGGGTTTCTAACTTTCATCTTCTAGCTCAGTTTTTTTCTTTGCCTTAATAGTGTGCAATTATAAAAGTACATTTTTGTTGTTTTTTTTTTAAAAAGTAAAGGAAGATATGAAGCTGCAATAGCAACTGAAAGTCCATGGAGAAGACTTTGGAAAGTAACATAACTTTCTTAAATCATTCCCTATAGAAGTCCCAAACCTCAATATTTCGGAACCTAATTTGTTAAATGCATAGAGAAACAACAAACCTCAGAAAGGAGCAAGGAGCAAGTTGTGAAACTTTACCAAGATCTTCAAGGAAGCTTAGACAAAAAGGTAAAGAATCAAAGTTGCTAAGAATTAAAAAAAAATATCAGACACAAAGTTTAATTTTCATGAGCTTCATCTGAAGCCTGGATAGCCTGGCCAAACTTTTCAGTTGTCAACAAAATATTTTTTTTCTTAGTTGGACAGTTTCAAAATAACTAGCATTTTTCAGAAGCTTTATTAGTCAGACCTTAGAAAAGTGGAACAGAAGATGCTATAAACTGAAATACCTGAATTCTGTATAGCACTGTATTTTCTTTTATCATTACCACTTTATTTGATTTTTTACAGATCTCTTGTTCCTGCTATCTTATGATTATCTATTACTTTATGAAGATTGTAAGTCTTTCACATTTAAAATACATGATTCCAGGATGCAACTACCCCATATGTTATGCACACTAGCTGAATTGCAAGAGTTAATTCAGAAGGTTTAACCATTTCATCCAGAAGGTTTAACCATTAATCTTTTAATTGTTTAAAGTAAAAGTAAAAGTAAAATTGAATGTGTGAGAATCAAACCTTTCCTCTTTCCTCCAACCCACCCCAAACCAAACCTATGATTGCCTGGTAATTTGTTCCCATTAGTAGAGCCAGCAGGACTGTGAAATTCAAATGAGGGAAACAAAAGACAAAAGTATGTGTTCCCCATAATAGTATTTTAAATGCACTTCAGCTGTTGGAACTGCTTGTCTAGAAATACAAACATTAATACATTCAGATCCAAATTTATGAAAAATTAAAAATCATGTTGCATCATTTCTTTAGGATACACTAAATATTTTGTGACTGGAGCTTGGCAAAAAATACCACTGTGCTTTGCTGGCAAATCGCAGAAAAAAATGAAATATCAATTGGTACTTAATATTTTAATAATTTTTAATCAAGTAAAAATATATTAATATTGAAAGTACGGTCTGATAAAAAAATAAACTTAAATTTTCAGTTAATAAAAAAATCTAGAAATGAAAACTGAAAACAGTTCAAAATGAAAATTCTCAGTTTAGGACCAGTCCTGAATTCTGAGTCAACTTAATAGTAAATTATCTATAAAGATTACTGAAGGAACTAAATCCATTTTGTCATACATATTTAAGCTGAATGAATTTTTAAATTTCTATTTTATTTATTAAGGTGCTTTTCCTGAAACTCTGGGTATAGAAAATCCTATTTACTCAGACAAGAATGTTGTCTTAGAAAACTTTTGACTAAATTTCCATCCAAATTTCTGTAGGTACAAGCAAGGACTTCCAGATATTTTCAAATTCTAGAAGAGTAGAAGGTAGTTAACTTTTCCTTGAGTTGATTTCTTCCATTTTTCTTCCTGCTTTTAAATTTGTATGGAAGTCCTACTGGCTTATGAGAAGTTAAACATCTTAAGAGGATGTAACGGGCCCAAAACAGTAATGCCCACACCCAAAAATGGCTTTCCTCATTTAAGACTGAAACACGGGTGGCACAAGAAACAATACTTGAGAAACTTTTTCTCTTGTATTTGCTTTTTGAGAAGAATTGGCTGAATCAATATTGCTTATTGCACTGTTAAAATATCTATCGTCATGCACATTAGGCATTATCAGAATATTCTATTTCTTGATTTATATGTCATTTAAAAGACTTGATGGACTTTAAATGCAGAGGGAAGTAACAGCAAGAAGATATATTACTGGTGATGTAACAAGTTTTTTATACATTTCTTTAAAAATTATCTTACAGGCAACCTATTTTTAGGTAACTATCTTATATTTTGAGCCGGGAAAATCATGTTTCTCTTTTTAGTTAGACATCTGCCTTCTAAACAGAGCAAATAATATTTTTTTTCTCCATATGCAATGTCTTAATCAACCCAATGTTTTAGGTTGTTATTTAGAAAATACATTGTTCAGATACTCTGTAAGGAAAGCAAAAGAATGCATTGCTTTCTTTCTCTGCCTGGTCTTGCATTGATGACTGCAGAAGACCTCTAGCCTTTCTCATCTCGCCTCTCCCTGTGCCAATTTTTTGGTGACTCAGCAATTCTACATGATGTCTCTAACTCCAACTACCCAGTCAATATCTAACTGGATGAAAGATTAATTATTCCCACTGAGATCAACTATGTCAGGATAACAAAAGGCCAATTATAGACAAAAGTTATCATAGAGTGGTCACTTCCAACCTCCTGCCAAGAGCAATCCCAAATGTAAAGGAAAACAACTTCCTGCTGAACTGAAAAGGCTCTAGTTTTAATACATCCCATGTAGCCTGCATGCTGGTATCACTTTTATTCATTTTCTACTGCTGAAGGATATGCTTTGCTGAACTGCATGACTCATCCTGCAAGCAGCAGAAAGCATGTACAGTGCCCAGAGCAGTGGCAATGCTAGGTGGGAGGGCAACAGATGGCACATCAAACATGATTTTGGTACGGGAAGGGAACAGAGGTTGTCGAGTAACTGTGACTTCAAAAAAAATCTTTTACACACTGCTTGTTGACAGCTGTTATTATGACATCTAATCTATAGCCATTATTTGTGGAAGCACCTCAGCCAGGATCCTGCAGTCATTCTGCTAAACCCACTTAGTGGATTACCTTGAGCTTTAGTTCCCAGAAATTCAAGTTCTCTCCTATTTAGTTGCATAAGAGCAGAGTAAAAATCGTGAGCGCCAGCAAAAGCTCCCCACCACACTGAGAAAAAAAGAAAGAGAAAATAAAGTTGGGGGCATAATATGTGTCAGCAAAGCAGTGTGGGGATCCTATTGAATGGATAATTTTGAATTGAGTGTTGAATTGAGTCGAGTTTAATTTTTGCTATCTCAGGTGTCATACAGCATTATCTCCACATGAGTTAATTTCTCTGCTTCATTCCTATTGCTGTCACTGCTCTGATGATTGGAGGATGTGCCATTTCCAGCTTTCAATATGCTCTGAATAATTTCCTTTTTGGTCTTGCTGGCCCAAGTCCATCTTTTTTACCCCATTCACAGATGCTCCATTTGATGAAGTTACTGGATTTGAATCTTATTTATTACGTCTGTTTCTTTTTGAAGAACTTCTACCTTAAATAGAATTATTAAGGATAAATTCAGTAGGCAGGGTTGTTA
The DNA here is from genome assembly GCA_013396655.1 of Campylorhamphus procurvoides. Taxonomy (NCBI): domain Eukaryota; kingdom Metazoa; phylum Chordata; class Aves; order Passeriformes; family Dendrocolaptidae; genus Campylorhamphus; species Campylorhamphus procurvoides. The sequence goes on along the minus strand of WBMV01004981.1, from coordinate 821,467 downwards.
CTTGGGACATTGATGACACTGATTCATCAGGAAGCTCCAGTAGGAAAACCTGAAAAAAACTAATTCAGAAAAATGAATAACCTGTTCATCACAACACTCTCTTCTCATGCTGGAGACCACAACCCTACACATTAAATCCAGTTTCTCACTCCTGGTGTTGGCCAGGAACCCCACTGGGGAGCTAAGGCAGCTTTGCCAGCAAAAGCCTTCTTATAATGACACTAATGAGTTTCTGTTTCAATTAATAGGATTTTACAGCTAAAATAAAACATTGTCATGGAGCTCCTGGCCACTTCTAATATGCACAAAACAATTCCTGGACCAATTCCATCTCTAACATTCAGGTGTTACGAATTAATATACTTTACCAAATTGGGAATTAATTCAAGAACTTCAGTAGTAGGTTTGAAAGGTACATTGCTCAGTCAAACTGTAACATTACCCCAAAAACTGTCAGTGCAAGTATGTATCTTCACAGTAATTGTCAGAGTCCTTGATGAGATTGGGAATAACCTATCTTCCTGTTTTGGGTTCTGAGAAGAAGGAGAAAGTCATCTAAAATTTTTTTTCAAAACTAGCCACTTCTTTTTTACAACATCAAAACTCAGAATGAAAAAACTACTTGATTAAGGATTCTTCCAGCAGTCCAAGTCAGACCATTCACTGAATAATAATTAGTTGCAGAAAACTCAGTTTCAGTAGAGATTAATCTCAAAATCATTGCTAGAATGAAGTTCCAAGATGGAAATACTGTGTGATAATGGCTGGTCCCCTCAAAAAATCCCAAAACCCAAACACAAGATCTTGCACAGCTACAGGCCTTGTCTTTTGTAGCTATTGTGGGGTTTGTTCAATGTGAAATCTGTGACCTTACAACCTTGACTTTCTCAGGGAGTGCCCAACTGAGATTTTTAATATATGTCCAATAGAATGTAAGATGACTGCAGTGTAAATGAACAATAGTCAATTCTTTATGATTAGCATAATATCTGATAATTTACCCAAGACTCACGTAAGATTTACATTCAAGGTCTGTAGGAGAGCTTGTAAACAAGAAATTCATTGATTCACAAATGCTTACAAAAATCAGGCTGATGGGACCAGATAAACAAATTAAAAGCAAACAGAATTTGGTCTTTCATCAACTGGAACGCTATATTGTAAGAAGCAGGTATATGTGGTTTAGAGAATGACCATTTGATTACAACTAATTACTAGAAATAGCACCTTTCTTTTACAATGTTAGTGTGGTGAATTTCTATCAGCTGTATAATGGAAACCCAAGCCTCATGTCAACTCAGAGAATAATTAGACAAGCTCTCTAAGGCACAGAGTGACTCAAACAGACTTACTCATATTCCTCCACAAGATCAAACACCAAGCCTGATGCTTTGGGTACTCTCATGTGTGCCATCTTGACTAGGAACATCTCAATTTTATTCACTGCATGTGGTTCTAGAAAGTCACAAAATGTAGCAAAATTCAATTTCAAGAAGTGTAAATATTTTAAATTCATGAAAATGATACTTTATTTCACGGGAAATGGACAAAACAGCAAGAGGTCTGTAAATAAAGTCAGTATTTTCCAGGGTATGTCTTAGTAGGAACTGGGGAAAACAATTTGGCAACAAAATTACAAATATTTGGATATTTAATTCAAGCCAAACAATGGTTTGAACCAGCAAGCACTTCAGCCAGTACAGAATTTGTATGTGTGGGTTGCTGAGCTGAATTCAATTAAATGTTTTTGGGCATTAGAGATTACACACATTGAAATCCAAAGGACAGATGTCACCATTTGCAATACAATACTGCTATTTTAGGGTAGCTTTTAAAATCCATCACCATTTGCAATTCTTAACACTTCAATTAGTGAAACAATACAGATAGATTCTATTGAGACTCAGTTTCCATTAATACACATATATTTGCCTTGGTTTCTCTTAGTGACAAAATGTGTGTGATTTTTAATGCCCCAAAACATTTAATTGAATTTTAAAGATGGTAATACTGATCTAGATGCTAAAGTGATGCAGAATAACACAGTTCTCATGATTTTAACTCCCAGCTGAAAAGAATTTCATATTCACTAATACATGAAGGCTTATAAATTGCTGAGATGTAATACATGAATTATACAATACTACTAAAAAATTAGTATTTGAAGGGTTTTTTTTAATGTGTTGAACAGAGACAATAGTCTTGGAAGGTTTTTATATTGCTTCTATCTTGGAACACATTGTTGTATACAGGATATGAAGTCGTCACCTGGATACTATCCTTCAACAAAACCAAACTCAAATGAGATCAAAACCAGTCAACAACAACAAAAAATAAGCGAAGAACCATAATTTTAGCTATGAGTAGCTACACATTTATACAACTAGCATGCATACTGAAATGTGTGAAAAGATACTGCTCTACACCAGTCATGCACAATGAAATTGTTTCAAAGAAATAGCAGAAGTATTAAAAATGTTGAGGTTGTTTTCCATCCATTTATAACACTGAAGAAGCATCCAGTAAAGTTTTTGACACCTTTGCAAAGTCTTCAAATGGATAATGAAAAGTATATTATGCATTATGGTTGTCATGATTCTGTCACAATTGTGAAACATTTGTAAGTGTAAAAATATAGCCCTTACTAGGAAAGAAGGCATAAGCTGGGACAATTATGCTAAGGTAAAGTTACGAAAAACATATGCTGATTTTTTTTTCCTTTTTCACTTTATTATAATTCTATATGTTAATCATTCACAGTAGGAGGTGGTTTAGAAGTCTGAAGGTTTGTTCTGATCAAAACTGTCACAAAAAGAGATGATCTCTTCCAAGCAAAACCAGCAAATTATACATTCCATTTGCTGGTTGACACAGAATACACAGCTTTTCCAGTGGCTCTTCCAGAAATAGGAATAAGCTAGTACTGATTTTCAGTTTTTTCCCCAAATTCTTTTTTTTCTGTTTACTGGCATAATAAATCTGGTAGTAAGCCAGAGAATCAATTATTTTATTCATTTCTCAGAAACAGTAAAATTTAGAATTACTATCTACTTTAAAAATAAACATTTTCCTCCATGGCCTGACTTCTGTCTCTTTAATTTTCAACCCTGGGAATTCTCAAGGTTTTATTTTTTTAATTTTTTGGGGTGGTTGTTGTTGGTTTTGTTTGTTTGTGTGTTTTAATAGAGAAAATTTTCTTTCTCAAAATAAATCCTTTAAAAAAACCCGGTTAGAAATCTTATTTATCTTTGGATCCTTGGACTTCACCATGAAAAAAAATCTCACCTTATAGATTTCACCTTATTTTTCACAAATCTTACATGTCTCCATAAAACAGGAGTCAGATTGATATCTTAATGACAAGGCACTTCAAGTTGTTGAGATTTAAGGCAGTGATGCCCAGGAAAATAGAAGGACAAGGTGCTTCTATGGGGTGAAACTTGGATGACACAGCTTTGCATGCTTCCTTTATCATTATTGATTTTACAAGGGGAATTTAATGCTGCTTGAAGCTGGAGACACAATATCAAGAAGAGCAGAAAGATCAAGTGTACTCCTAAGCAAGTCTCAAGCTTGCCTAGAGAGAAATTTGATCAGCTGGGGTTTCAAACAGCGCTAGGGTCTGTTTGAGGAAGAACTAAAAGCTACATTTAATCCCAGCAGACTCTTAGTCTTAAGAAATTCTTAAAAAGGTCATGAAACACCCTGTCCAGAAATAATTGGCTTTTTTCTTTTAATTTTATTTTTATAATATTGTATGTATAACACAATGACTAGGAGTATAATATATATCCAAGTCTCACTTCATAAAATGTTTACAGGTAATAGAAACAATAATTCAAAATGCCACAATAACCTTAGAAAATAAATTAAGGATGTTGATACTCAATTTAAGACTCTCTCATTGCCAACTAGTTGGACGGGAATAACAATTAAACCATTTCTTCTACACTCCAACTACAATTATCTCTCTGATAGTTTTTCTTTATAACTCTTCCAGGTTTCTATTAGCTTTATTCTTCTCAATAAAAAAAAAAAAAACTCAAAAAACAAAACCAAACAAAACTCTTACATCCCTTCTCTGAATTTTAGCAAGTGCTCTGTTTGGACTTGGTTGCAAATAACGCCTCTGGTGTCCAGTGAGGTATATCATATAAAGCAATTAAAGACTCTTTCATTAGTCTACATCTGTCTTCAGGTGCCAATGCAGTTTTCTCTCACATTATTTGAGGAGAATTCCCTGCTATTTTCAGCAGAGGAATCATAATGGCAACAATTTTTTCTGGACTATTCACCTGTCAAGGCAGCAAGACCTCCTGCAGGTGCCTCAGAGTACAAGTGGGATGTTCTTTTAGGTGTCTTCCCTCTCTCTCAGCTTTACCGAGCGTAAGTTCTTGGCATATGTCTCCACCTTGAAATCCATACCTACGGGCTGCCATTATGCTGGGTTTGTGTCAATTTTATATTGACCTAATTATAATGTTAAACTTGAGCTTTTGTTCAGTAGTTTTATCTTGGATTTGGTTGGATCCTTTCCCAATCTTTCAGGAGACTACAGAGGAAATTGTGTCTAATCTAAATTTATTTCAATGAAGCTGTAGAGAAATTCACAGGAGAGAACTAAAGGAGGCCATATTTTAGAAAAAAATATTATTTTAGTTGCCCAAGGTAACAAAAAACCCCAACTGATCTACTGGCATGAAGTAACTTTTAAATTCAGTCAGCAATTACAATATGAAACCAAAGCTAAATTTTCTACATCTATCACCTAATGGCTGTGGAACATATGTCCTATGGAACATAAATAATTTATTTTAAATTGATATAAAATATGGGATCTAACAAGTCAACAAAATAAAAAGGGGGAGGGAGTGTACCAGTCATCAGGATTTATAGTCTGGCAGTATTAGAATGAGAATTATCCACAGACCCTGACACTTCCTGGAGTTTTTTCTCCTCTCTTTGGTCCTACCCAGCCTAATACTGCTCTTCCTCATGCTCATGTTTAGAAATTACCTGACCAAATTAAACCTGAAAAGGCATATAGAGGATATTTTCACTTTCCCTGCCTCAGTCATATCTCCAGCTTTATCTGAAATGCAACACTTATGTTCCTAACATGCTTTCCTGTATCCTTTTCATATTTACTTCATATTTCTTCAATCCCTTCCAGTTGCAGAGTCACAGCAGCAACCCTGAATATGTTTTCTTTCAACGTGAAAAAAAACTGCATTGAAAACAGACCTAAAATTCAGTGCAAGTAATACAGGAAGGCAGAAAGAGATGAGCAGAGCCTTATTTCTATGACTGTGTCCATCAACTCAGTGACTTATTGATATGATGAACAATATCCCAAAGAAGAGGTTTCCTTCATAGACTTGGGGGTTAGAAACATTCAACATATTGGGTTTTGGTTCTTGCTAATAGCTGAAATACCTTGTCTTCAGCTACTACAGCTATATGCTGAGTGGTCACACTTTGTCAACAGGCAGTGTCAAAACAGATGCGTTTAGCGGATTATGAGTTCTAATCCATTTCATTGCAAGTCTGCTAGCCTTAGCTGCTCAAAATGTTCTATTTTTGTTCAATTGCAATAAGCTTAACACTAGAAAGACAGCTAATGATAATATCTTATACAGTCTGACGCTGCCACAAGTTTGTTGAATATCAGACTAGCTGACTAGGTTGTGTGTAATACCTGTCTTTCTTTCAAAAGCAATGATGCACCATTCAGCCCTCATCACTGATGCTGTATTTTCTGCTCTGGCTATCTGTTCCTCTCACTTCTGAATCTGTTTGATTTATTTAGTCTTCAAGGAAACTAGACAGGACTGGAGTAGTGAAAGTTGCTGTCCTTCTCAGCTAACTTTTTACAGTAATGTCTCTCAGCATCGCTACCTAAAAAATGTGGAGCAGAAAGGACTTTTTATTCTAGAAACATTTTAGGACATTAGAATTGCAAGACATACTGAATATATGCATTTGCAGCCACTTGTGATTTTTTTCTTTCCTTTTTCTCATGTTTAATTAAAGGAAAAAGGTGCTTTCTATCGTGGCAGCTTACAACACAGACTTGGGGCTTTGTATTTGAATCTAAATTGGGTGTAGCTGTTCAGTTTTCTGGGCTCAGCTTTGTAAAAAGTGGTTTGATGTTGAGCTCATTCCCACTATCAGAAACTATATAACATCTTCTCCTATACTGGGGACTTCTGTTCTGGGTCTAACAAGTGTGCTGCCTATAAAGCTGTTAAGTATTCTGCAATATATTAGCATGATGAGGGCTGTAAATGCCTTAGGAAAATCCCCATCAGCTGCACTGGGCTTAGTCTTTTTATGTTAAGACCCTTCAGCCTTACACAGAGTAGTTTGTGCCTGAAGTCTGCAATCAAGTTATTCTCCTGATCTGTGGGGGCTCAGGCAGTGCACTCAAAGCGAAAACAAACCTTGTCTGGCAAATGCAGATTCACAAGAAGTGTTTTGTAAGACTGGCACAGTGTTACCCAGATATTTCATATAGATCAACCAATGTGCTCAACTTCCTCTGTCAAGTATGGAAGTGGAAAGAGAGAGTCATAGCTTAATTTGGAAAAAATATTTCATAAGACTGGTTTCAAAGCCAATCTTGACCAAAAAACCCAATAAATCTAGGACACAGACATATTTGGAAAATACTAGAAGGTTGGAATACTTTCTGAACAATGTACCAGGAGAGACAGGTCTTGCATAGCAATTAAGAAATCAAATATTTTAGCCTGGCATACACTACTGTGTTCTGCTGTTGTGACGTGCTTCAAATAAGAACTCCAAGGGTAGAAATGTGGGAGGGAGGATCCATCCTCCATTTGTGATCTGATTAAAAGAAAAGCAGTGAAAATACTTGTACTTACATAAAATCCCATCATACCTACTAGAATCAAAGACAATCTGTGCTTAGCTCTTGCAGCTCATGTTTCTACATGTGGTTTTGAAGTCCTCCACTTAATTTCAAAATCATAGGAGAAAAAAGGTATTTTGCTTAGTGAATTTTAGGATTCTAAAACCTTTCAGGAGGGAAATTAAGGTGAAGAAAGTGCTAGTTGCAGGTGAGAATGGACTGTGTGATCACTTCTGTTGGGCAGAGGGTTGAAAACAGTGTCTGAAGGTTTATGCATGCAAGAATGTTAACAGCGATGTTAACAGGGATGTTAACAGCTGATGCACACCAACTGTTCCCCAAACCTATGGCAAAAAGCAGTGTCCTGTTTCTGGTATCACTGAGAGTAAAGTGCATTCAACCTTGAAGATCCAGCTCATGTATTAGGAGTGAGATGTTGTCCTCATTGCTTTTTAGTAATTAAATTTTGAGATGAAATATTCTAAAAAAAATATAATGCTGATTTCTCTCCCTTTGTTTGATGATGGTTCTCCAGACTGCGGCTGTGTGAGCTGAAAGCTAAAAATTGCCAGATGAGCAGCAAGGTCTAAAGAATGGAATTTTTCTGTCTCATTTTTCTTCAAGGTTTGCTACTTGGGGCACGTACAGTGCACATTTTAATAGCTTCTTCCTGCAAACACTTATGCACATGATTAACCTTTTATGTGAGAATAATCTGCAGTGTATTACTAGCAATAAGTATCAGGTCCCATGGATATGATGATCTAAAAAGATCTTCCAGGTCCTTTCCAACCCAAACCATCCTATAATTCTACAATACACAGATCTCTTTAGTAACTAATAGTCACAAATTTCCTCTTATGGAGGAAATGACACAGCAAATGTGAAGAATTGTCATTACTTTCAATTTGCCCTGCATTTCATCAAACCATAAAAATATTCTGTATTTGTACTGGATTAGCACAAATATCAGCTGAAAATTCAAAGGTCTACCAAGGTATAACTAGTGGGTTTTTTTCCTCCAAATATATATCATAAATGGTATTGCAATTAATTGTTTAAATAAAATATTTATAAATTTTCAGAATGATATGGTTTAATCTGCCATACACTAAAATGGTGTAGTTGATCTTTGAATATTTGGAGGTTTTCACATATGTGGCAGGCTGCATTTAATCTCAATAAATACATTTCTCAGAAATGCCATAGGGTCAGATTTTCGTTTACCTTAAAACACAGAGAACATGAGAATGTCACATTCTTCCTACTTTCATATTTCTACCTTACCCATTTCTTGCTGACATTCAACAGTTTCTAAATGCAGCCTATCTATCTGCATGCTTAGTGTACTGCTCCTCATTTTCTGCTGAGACTCAAGAAATATGATCAGATGACTCTTATCTTGAAGGATCTGCACTGTATTCTGTCTCTGATGCAGAACATCCCACTGGAGTATTGGATTGTTTATCTACTTGCACTCAGGCTTATCTTTCCCATCTTGTAATGTAGTACATTAAAACAAGGCTGTTGCCCCATTTGTTTGCTTACTGTTTTACCACCGGCAGTGCCTTTGCAATGTGTTGTGCAATTGTTGCACTGTGCTTTCTTAAGCATATACCTTCTATAATTATCATGATTAACTATGTAAATTCATGGGCTGCTTAAATACCTAGAGTAGAGGGCCTTACTGTTATAGACACTGTACAAATGGTGACAACTGAAATACTAGTAAAATAATAGAACTGCTTAGGTTGAAAAATACCTTTAAGATCATTAACTCATCTCTTAACCCAGGACTGACAAATCCATCACTTAATGATATTCATAAGTGCCATATCTACACAACTTTTAAACACCTCCAGAAATGGTGACTCCACCATTTCCCTGGGCAGCCCGTTCCAGTGCTTGACAGCTCTTCACTTGAAGAAAATTTTCCTAATATCTAATCCAAACCTTCCCTGGTGCAACTTGAGGCCAATAGTTCAGGAAGAAAACCAGTTTAAGGGGTAGATCATTGTCATAGTTAGACTTCTTTCAGAAAAGAAATCTAATTATTATTTATTATTAAAGAAATCTAATTCAGAAAGAAATCTAAAAGAATCCTATATTTTAACTGTAACAATTAAATTGCACTAATTTATATGCTCTAAAAATATAATTTCAGATGCATAATACAGATATTTGAAGTGCATTTCTTTTTAACTTTGAAATGCAAATATGTAAAAAAATACGTATATCCTTGAATGCAGTGTATTGTTCTGACCCTTACTTGTTGGCACCTAGACAGATTTTTAACTTTTCAAGCAGACACATTATTGCATGCCTATACATCTCGTCATATATTTTGAAGACATTATGCTAATGTCTTTTCGGTAGAGGCTAAACTATGTCCCCTTAACAAAAACGGCAACATGTATTGCTATTGCTTAATAGCAGTTGAGAAAAACCGTTTTCTGAAATCTTATTTTGTGTAAATTTTCTCCTTCAAAATTATCATCTAGGATATGAGCTACTTCTTACAGCCTTTACTGAACAAAGAACAACATAAGCATGCACTCTAATTCTTTCCTGATTGAAAATTTTTATGAAAAAATAAGCCTCAAAAACACTCCCTTGCCTTTTTCATTATCAGTAATACCAGACAAGCTCCAGGAAGATAATTTAGACAGCTTTTTATAGAAGGTCATATTTTCCTACAATCACCTAACTCCTTATGACAATAACCAGACCAGTGTACCTGGCATTTCATTAAGGTGGCTATATTGGATTAGAGCACTTCTGAAAAGTGAATAAGTGACACATTCTCCATGTTTGCACATCATATTTAGATTTCAAAGTGCAATTAGGAAAAGATAAAGCTGCTAGGCAGTGCAGTGGGTGTGTTACCTGGCAGTTTGATGAGATGTGTGAACCTCTGCAGAGTACAGCTTCTCTGCACCCAGAAGCTGAAAGCTGTAGTGCACTGTTAATGATTACAAGTCAATGTGATCTCATATAATTTCTTTCTCTTCAAGCCTTTTGCTCTATAGGACTCCAGGTAAAATAAGTTAAATAAGCCTACTAGCAGACATAGTTTATATACAAACATGGTTTAACTTTGAATGACAGGTTTAGAATTTTATGTACTATGGCCATTCACACTACATGCTAACTGATGTGTGCAGCTGACAGAGCACAAGGTGCACATTGCATCAGTTGGAGGTTAGGACTGGGAACACCAGTCATGGGGCAAGTGAGCAGTGACAGTACTAATGTGTGAGGATTGCTCTCTTCTGAATATATAAATAAAGGAACAAGCTCACCAAAGAAAGAGTACCTTACTAAATAGGAGTTGTATAAGCAAAATTGTAATAGGATCGGTGTGCTCTAGAGTCATTGAGTAACAGTGAACTTGCAGCATGGCCAAGGGATTCCCTTGCCCAAAGAATGGATGTTTTTTTTCTTGCCAGGACACACGTATGTTCTCAATAAACTGAGAAACTGTTTCCTGGAACAAAATTCAGCAGTTGTCACGATATACAGTCACAAATATCAGAACTGTTAGATTCAAGCCATAGCCCAATCCCTTCTCAAAACTTAAAAAAAAAAAATAACTAGAACTTTACACAGGAACCAATAGAGAAATCTTTAGACATGTCTCTTTACATGAGGTACGGACATGTTTCCCTTATCAGTTATAGCGTTCCATGGTTCCAATATCAGAAAGCACATAATTATTTGCAGCCCTCTGTTACACATACACTATCTACGGAAAATGTATTAACAACAAGGGGTAAAAATGTTTTGCTGACATCCAACTGTGAATTGTTTTTGTGGTTTATTTTTGGTAACTCCTACTAAAATGGCTGTCCACATTGATCCGCATCCACATTGACTCTTCTCCTGTCCTTACTACGTCTCCTCCTTTTGAAAGCACCAGCAAAGCAAATTTTTCAGTGAGGTGGCAAACCACTACTTGGGCATGGCTTCTGCCTTACTGGCTCCTTGTTGCAGGAGCACTATGCTTACCAAGAAGAGCTGGAGGTATCTGTGTGTAAGAAGGGATAGTACGGTACTTGTTCGTTCTGTACCTCGTCAGTTATGACTAGTTTATGCTTTAAGATTACTAGTAAAAAAAATATCAGACAACAAATGACAGATTGCTAGCTTGTTAATATTCCCATTGTGTAGAATCCTGTCTGGCAATCCTGTCCTTTACACTTGTTTTAACAAGCTGTATAAAAATCTCCCCAAGGCAAATTGTCCTAGCAGTAGACAGCAGCAAATTGTGACTGGAGTGACCCACATGAAATCCAACTCCTCAAAAGCCGTTCTGCATACAAGAGCACTCATCTGCTCTGCTCTATAAAGGCCATCATTTCCATCTTTCTATCAGTGGATTGTGGCACTCATGAGAGGTGAAGCAAAGTAGAGGTCAGAGATTTGACTCCTTATGCAAGTTAATCGTCTTAATCCATTCCTGGCAGTGTCATTTTCTAAGGCACATTTATCCCATCCAGGGATAAATTGTAATAATGTCATGGAAGTGAATTAATTCTATCAAATTTGCTAGATCTCTTGGCAGTTACCAGCTAAGCAAAAAACACTTTTCTTTCAAAAGCTCGTCTTTAGTAATTTTATGCTGTTTTGTGCAAAACAAAGTGTAAACAAAAATAATCTGCTATTAGTGTTAAATATTTCATTTCAAACTTCAAGCTTTTTGAGGGTTTCTAATTTAATAAGCAACTTAGAAATTTTGAAACTGACCTTTCAGAATTTTACATTTAAAGAATTTGGAAACAGGGACATTAATATATCTTTTTGCTCCTACCTTCTTGAGTCAAAGTAAAGCCTGAACCTCTGATCTTCACATGGAACAAGAACATCTTATCCTTGGAGCTTCTGGCTACTTCCGTTCTCATTTAGATATTCGTCCCTTGAATGACCCAATCCTGTCCCTGAGACAGAGTCTTGATTTCAAAGCATCAACATTTTTGGCAAAGAAACAAACAAACCATGATGAAATGCTCTCCTTTGGGCAGAATATTACCAGTAGTGGGGCCTGTATTTGTCCCCTTCCTGACAAATGCAAAGCAAACCATGCAACAGAAGGGCCACATGGGACATGAACAACCCTCACAAAGAAAAATATCCTGTTCCAAGTTCCTAATTCTCTTATTTAAAGGGAATAAAGTTACTGCTACTTTCAGCATCATGGTGTTGTATGAGCAGAATGCACTCCAAAGACTTCCCAAAGCTAAAGACTCTCTCCATTCTCAAAGCCTATCCTTATGCAACAGGCATTTTGAGTTGCAGTAGACTTACTGAAAAGGGTAAAAGCGAGTTTAATAAGAAATGTCAAGCAAAGACAATGACTTCATGTAAGAGGCACAGAGAGGTTTTCTGGGCAGCAGGGAGGACTGGAAAGAGACATTTCTCTCTCCACATATATTGTCTTCTATTGTATTTTTTTATTTTGCTGTTCCTTTTAACCAGGTACGATTTAACAAAAAGGCTGGCTAAAGCAGGTATAACACATTACAGAACACTGTCAGATATTTTAGCAAAAATGCATGATACTGACAGGGTAATTTCAGAGCAGGAAGTGTACTCAGGGAATAGATGTGAGGACAGCATTGTATCAAATCTTTGAGTAAGTACACCTGCTTTTCAATTCTTACAGCCTTGACAACTTCCAGGCGAACACCAGAACTCTTTAATACACTGACATTTGCTGAAAAGCAAGCAGAGAGTATAGGGAGAAAAAAAGTCACTGAACAATTTCCTCCAGCAAATATGTGTTTTTCTCTAAAACCACAAACCTTTTAATTTGAGAAATGGTGAAATTAAGGAGATGTAGATAGTTTTTTTGGTTTTGCTGCATTTCCATAGTCTCATGACAAATTGCTACTACATATTTGCATAAAACATAATGAAGCTCATTCAGCAGACAATAACACTGAGTGGTGTTTCAAGAAAAGGTATACCAAATGTATTTATTAGAAAGCTCTTTTCACATTCTTTTAGACTACCTTCTCCCATATAGATGTGTACACTAAGGCATACCTTGTTATCCATCTACTAAAATTATCATGGGTTTGATTGCCTCAACATTGGGGAGATAATGACTAAATTAGACTGTTGGCAATAACAGAATCATCTTTTTAAATCATGCCAATTAGCATTAAAGCTTCTTTCCCTCAGGTGTCCCTGGGGTCCCCTTTAGCTGCCTTTATTGCTTGAGATAAACTAAATCATTTTTTTTACCGATATCTCTGATAATTACTTTTCTCTTTTTTTCTTGTTTTTCTTTTTTTAATTATTATTGTTGTCATAATGAATTGGAGTTGTTGATTGCAGTGTATGCTGCTTTTGGCTGGGACAGAGGTGATTTTCTTCACAGTTGCTTGTATGGAGCTGTGTTTTGGATCTGTGCTGAAAACAGTGCTGATAACAAGGGGATGCTTTAGTTATCACTGAGCAGTGATTACACAAAGTCAAGGCCTTTTCACTTCTCACCCACCCCATGAGCAGGCTCGGAGTGCGCAAGGAGCTGGGAGGGGACACAGCTGGGACAGCTGATTCCAACTGACCAAAGAGATATCTCACACCACATGAAATCTTGTCAGCATACAAGGCTGGGGGAAGAAAAAGGAAGAGGGGACATTCCAAGTGATGGTGCTTCTCTTCCCAAGTCAACCTTTGCCGTGACAGATCTCTGTTTTCCTGGAGATGACTCACCACCTGCCTGAGGATGGGAAATGGTGAAGAAATTAATTGTTTTTCTTTCTGCACAGCTTTGAGTTTTCAAAAGCCATGAATTTTCTCACTTTTACTCTTTTGACTGTATCCCCCATCCCATGCAGAGGGAGAGTGAGCGAGCAGCTCTGAGGGGCTTAGTTGTTGGCGAGGGTTAAGCCACAATACATCGTCAGCTGCAAACAGTCTTGGAAAAGAGACTCTTATCCCAGTGGTATACCAGAATATTGAGTTCCTAAGCCTGTAAAGTACTGCTACCCTTCCTTCTGACCTCAATTTACAACAGCATGCTGCTATGCTATTTAATAAAGTGTTCTGGAGTGTGTTAAAACACTGTGCTGTACTTTCTTCTTTGATATTAAAAGTTGACAATAAAAATTATTAATAGTAAAGTTTCTGAGACATAAATTTGATGTATAGTCTGGTTTGATCACTGCCCATCTATCCACACATTGCAAGCAGTTCTTTATGTGAGTATTTTTTTGCAATAGGAGGCAGAGATTGTTTTCTAAACAACTGGTGCTTCACCCAGTATGGCAAATCAAAGCATCTCAGAAACAGCATATTAGCGTATACTAGAAACAACACATCAGTGTGCATGTTTTTTAAAAAAAGATAAGGAAACATTAGAAGACAGCTTGGTGATTCGGTTAACTGTGGGTGTTTAAAAATGGAAAGCAATGCTACTGAGCCAATGTTTTGGAAACTGCAACAACACATACAGCCATTAAAAATATGTGTTGTGTGGATTTCAGGTGAGAATAAGAAAGGACGCCATGTCATCCTTATTCCCACACCACCTGAGATCAAGAAGTGTGACTTGCTGATGTTAATTATGCCAGCTAATATAGAAGTTTCACCAATATAATGTACTCCTTCCATGCTGATAAATTATTCCCTATTTTTTACGTATTCAACTCATTAAGAAGAAAGGATCATTTTAAGTTTACAGGATCAAAATGAGAACTTGGAAGGAATAAGATCTGATCCACTGTTCTATATGCCAAAATTTACTTAGACATATGGTAAACTTATCTGAACTTTGAAATATGTTCAAGAGGAAAAAATAGAAACATTAGGTAGTACAGTGTTTCTACTATAGGTTATTTAAGCTTCTGCATTTCTAATTCAAGTGGGGCATCCAGCAACAAGAAAGGTCCCACTGATGAAAAGTTCTTAAAAGTTTTTCATTTTATAAAAAAAAAAACCCAAACACAACTCCCCACCCCACCAGTTCTTCTTGTGTTGAAAGCTATTTCCTTTGAAAGTTTCTAGATGGCCAGATGCATGAAGCTATGGAAATCTTATGAAGAGCAAGATGCCCAGATACAAAGGTGATGCTTTGAAAAATAGATCAAAATTAACACGTCTTTTCAAAAGATAAATTATGAAGTCTTTTATAAGAGTGTCCACGAAGTCAGAAGTATGTCCAGGATATAAGGAAATATAAATGCAAACTGCTAGTAGCCAAGAAATAAAAGATTTGAGTTTATGTCACCCACCACTGCAATAGATGTTGGACTTTGGTAATTTCTAGTATTCTCTTTCTCTAGTAATATCTTCTTGCAGAAACACATCAGCCTTATTCGATATAGCAAAAAGTCCTACAGTATCGTGCATGACGTGCCACCTCAACCCACGTGTAGCCTGATCTCAAGTTTAATCCCAATAGAGCCACTGGTTGCAATTAATAGCTTGATTGTTCCATTCTGGTTTTCTACAGGAATTCAGTGATGTCTCATTAAATCAAAATCATAGCCATTAAAAAGGCTGAAAGAACTCAAATGAAGAATTTCTTTATCTAACTGCATTATACTAATATTCTCTACCTCCCTTTCATTAAGTTTTTTTAAGATAAAAAATGACAAAGGGAAGTGTTAAAAGCTGCTCTACAGATTTTAAGCCTGGTTATTTTAAGACTGTAGCTAATTGAAATGTATTGATCTATACTGAGAGTGCTGGCTGCTACAGAAAGAAAGCAAGAAAGATTCACACACCATCACGGAGTCCCTCTGTGTCTTGCAAGGACTTCACATCAGATCCATGAAGGGACTTTTCAAGTCACGGCTATCCTGACAAAACCCTCCAATCTCCAAGTCTGAGATAGTGACCAACTACCTTGCAAGAAAGGAGTATGAGGACTAGAACTTTGTTACCTGTTGTTCCTTCTTGATCTGCTCTCTGAAGACTTACAAAATAACCAGGACTTAGGAGGCTGCTCAGGCTGCATGTTCCAAATCCAGAGGAAAGAAAAACCTGCTATACATTTGTTTCAAGGGTGCCACTTCTGGCAGAATGAGGGACAGCTAGGCTGGCCCAATTTGCTATGCCTCTTTTATAGAATCACAGAATATGCTGAGTTGATCCACAAGAATCACTGATCCAGCTCCTGGCCCTGCACAGGACCATCCCCATTGGGCCCATCCCCAAGAGTCACAGGGGAAGACAAAAGAGGTAAATTGGGGAAGACAAAAGAGGTAAATTGGGAAAGACAGAAGAACACACTGGCCAGAGTTGTACATGGAAAATGGGAAAGAGTAGTGGTGGCAGGAGAAAACCTTTTTTGGGCTGGTGTAGCTGTATTAGAAGAAACATTAAAGAGAATCCGTGCTGCAGATTAATTTTGTCATTAATTGTATTCACCTCCTGTTATCGTGAGGTGATTAAAAAATTAAAAAAATCAGTAAGTCTTGCTGTGTAGCAAACCACTTCAAGGTCAATGCCCCAGCATAGGTTTCTTGCTAGCTGCTGCCAGGGTTTTAAGTTAATTGGACCTGACCCTGAAAGTCTGTTAAGTGTTAAACATGCACGTGTTATTTGCAGGACTAATATCCATATTGTCCAGATGTACTCATAGAATATATAATGAACTAGATAGGATACCCAAGCTGGCCAGTCAACATATTGCCTGAGCATGGCACAGACCTTCTGTCACAGAGCACTCTCTGATTGAGGGAGCTACAGCACCCAAATATCTCCCTTTAGAAAAAAGAAGCTTCCATCTGGCCATAGCTGTACAGCCATGATCCAGATCCTGTTTATCCATTCTATTTACAATCTTGTCAGTATTATCAAGGTCAAATATACATAGGGCATGCAAAAAAAGTATTGCAATAATTTTTATGTATGCAGAATTTCCCACAACTACTTCCGCTGAAGTAGTTGGACAATGGAGAGGAGGTCGGATTTCAGATTACTACTGTGGTCCTTCACAAGATGACAAATACTAAGATCTATGCTTTTCACATCAGTATTAAGTTGTATGCTTTCAACACGAGTGGAGATCATAAAGTGAATGAAAGTTATAAATATTTAATGGAAGTAAAATCAAAGGAGGCAATTGCTTTGCATTCTGTTACTCTCTTTTACCTCTTCCAAATTGGTAGAATCAAAATCAGATAACTGGTTTTGCTTAGACAGCTGAGGATGGATGATAAAGTTCAGATAGATCAGCCAGCCTATTTTTTCCCTAGTAACTTCTTAGATGCTGTGCTTTATAGTCATTCGCTGAAGAACAAACAGATCCTGACACTACCTATAAGCAGTTGCCACTAAATGGGTTCAACCTCTGGATCAAGTTTTACAAGTAATATGCTAGAGCAACAGGCAACACATGCTTGTCCTGGTACAACATTACTTCTCCTTTCATTTTACTTTCTGGAATAAGCTACTGTTCTGGCAGTCTCTTTGTACTCATTTCTGTAGCAACCTTCACTGGCTGTATTTTCTCACTAGATTGACAGGCTGCAGTTTTCGCACTGTGAACTGCACATTCAAATGGGGGCACTAGGTCTTTTTCTTTGTCTTTCTGTCTGAAAAGATCTTGCAAAAGAGTCTGGATCTATTTATTCACCCTCAGATGGCCAGCTTTTAAGATAACTTGCCTAAACAGGCAGGAGGTGAAACAATCTTTTAAATACAAAGGGCAGCATCCTCATCTGCCAAGACTTCACAGAGCATCATGATAGTTTCTTAGTTCCCTATTGACACAGTGCAAGTCAGGCTGACAGACAGAGAGCATAACCCTGACTCCAGGGGTTCTCTGTATTTCCCTTATTATAGATTAGCTCTGATTCAAGCTTGAAGAGTTCAGTAAATAATCAAGAATTAACATGAAAAAAAGTTCCAAGAATTAAAGGAAGAAAAACTATTAGGCTTTGTAATATTTTAATGTGTGCATTCACCCACAGAGACCATCATGAACTTCCTCAAATAAACAAGCTTATGTACACTGTGTGCCAATTAATGCATTAATCTGCAGAAAGGATATGGTTTTTAGGCTCCAGTCTCTAGGCTTCTAGGGTTTGGATGATGCAAGCTAATGACAAATTTATATACAATGTTAATTCATCTACACTAATTGTATAAATATTATGCATAACTTCTTGAAACTTCACAGACAAAACATATTTTACAATTAGCAATGAAAGCAATACATGCATCATAATTTCCATTTTCTGATATATTTTAAATCAACTTGAAACTATGCACTACAGCTACCCAGAAGTTTCTGAGCCATTTACGTTTGTATTGTCTAGCTCCAGATTTCACAACTATTATCTGTTTTTAATAGGAAACATTTTACTTATGATTAAGTCATAAGCTTAATTAATGCAGGAGAGGTTCTACAATATGCTATCATTTCTTTAATGCAAGGAAGCCCTTGTGTTTTGGTATCGTATTACAATAAATAGAATACATTTTGCATTAATCCCATTTTAAATATACAGTTCCTACATACAATATTATGGTCATGATACACACATGTAATTAGCACAGGCATGCAGCATAGTAGTAAACAGCGTAAGAACATTGTTATGTAGGGAAATTAAGGAGATCTCTAGTCCAACCTACTCCTCAAAGTAGGGTCAGCCATGAGGCTCTGGGCTTTATCCAGTCTGGTTTTGAAAATCTCCACAAAGGGAGATGACACCAAGATTTATTTAATTTAGTTCAAGCTAGAGCCATGAAGATTTATGGAAACAGATCTTTTTTTTTGACAATTCAAAACATCTTTATATACATTTGAATTTGCAGACAATGAGTGGAAAAGCAGAAAGCAAATATTTTCACATTGATATTGTGCCACTGTAGTATCTTTTTATGATAGGAGTGAACAGTGCTATACATAAGCCTTTATTCAAATCTGGACCTATACATTTTTACATCTCAAAATATTATGCCCTTTGGAGAAAATCCTCAGTCCCTGTGCACCTGAGTTTCTTCCATCTATAATGCAGAATAAAGTCATCTAATTATCATGTAGGGGTGTTGGGACTCCTACTTCATTAGCATCTTCAAGGCATTTTGTCACCTTCAGGAGGAAAGCACTGATACTGGCAACAGCAGCAGCCCACTCACAATATACAAGTGACATCACACTATGAGGAAAGATTAATGGCACAGTTTTACTTTTGCAAATGACGGTAAATATAACTTAATGAGAGTTGGCAGACACTTCCTAAACCGCAGGTAAGAACGGCCCCAAAAGATGATGCAGAACACAAAATATTAAAGAGTAGAAATAATTTTAAGTTAAAAGTTGAAAACTGAAACACCAATCCCACTTCCAATCTAGTGCAAGCAGGACATGGAGTGGCACCTCCATAGCCTCTGTGACACTGAGGAATTTCTGTCACTTCTAACACACATCTGCCCACATTCAGTCAAAATTACAGGGTTCTGAAAAATTACAATTTTTATACATTTTGCAGTTCCTTAGATTTCTGACTCCTAAATTCTCAGATGATTTAATCTCTATTGGCATGATACAATGCATATCTCTTCAGGACTTCAACTTCCAGTTGAAGTTCAGGGTTGCTGTGGGTAGGTCAGGGTGACTTTGGAGGTCTCCTCTGTGTAATATCCTCCAAACTGCAGTAGCAAGCTGATTAAGGTTTGCCTCTTTACATGGTATGATAATGATTAAATTGTGAGAATGCTATTTTTCACACAACCCTTGCACCAAAAAGGATAAATTATGAGAATGAAAGAGTCCAGTGGAGAAATGCCATACAACATTGCCTGCATTGCAGACATCCACTGCTCTTTATTCTGAAGGTTCAAGAGCTGAAAAGGCAATCTTGCTACCTTGCATACGATGCTACCAAGTCAGGCTTCCTGAGACTTCACTTCATGGCCCATACACCTTGCATTTCTGGATGCAAGACCCAGCTTCAAGAAGAATTTACCCCAGACCAGGGAAATAGAAAATATAATCATCATAGAACGTGCAGGTAAGAGAACCCGGGTCTGCTACTTTTTGGCATACATCCTAAATGCAAGATTGTTGGACTCAATGACCTTAAGGATCTTTTCCAACCTAAATAGTCCTATGATTCTATGATAAAAGACATCAGACACTTCCTCTCACATAATGGATTTTTCAAAGAGAAGAGTGAGGCAGTCATTTCAAAAAGCATAGATTATGTCAAATTAAAGGATTTCAAGCTTGTGATCTTTGGGAGATGTCTGTAGTCAGTTTGCCTTTACTTCAAACAAAATGTGATCTTATGTGTTGCTTTAATGCCATGTTGGTTAAGAGTAAATAATTATTATCTAACTATGATTTTATAGAAAACTCAGGACAAACAAAAATTGGATTTCACAAAACTGAGGAAAGTTAACTTAGAGTCTCAGTCTGCCTTCAGTTGAACAACAAAATGCAAATTTGAAAAAAATAGCTAAATCAAACATTATACATAAAAGGACAAAATATTACCTTTCTGTGAATTTCAGTCTCATGTTGAAGTTTTCTTTTAAATAATGAAGATATTACGCCTGGATAGGCAGTAAACCTATTCACCAGGCCTCAGAAAGAAAATAAAAATCCGTGATATCCTGCTACAGTGTTTGATAGTAGTATTTTTGTTTCACCACGATATCCAAACCTTTTGGGTCATGTGGGATTTGCAGTATACGAACATGGTGCCTCCATTGATAGCCAATTTAATCTTAACCCATACAACCTTCTTGAAAATTTCTAGCCTAAATCACTTGGAATTTCAAAATGAAGAGTTATTTTATATTAAACCCTCCAAGGTTTAATAAAAACTGGCCCTACTGTGAAGTAAACATGCAAATATTCTAAATTTGCACCTGAAATACAGTGATTGCCATTAAACTGCTAAGTTAACATTATGTATAACTAAATGCAATTGTTTCCATCATACAGCTGATTGTTATTCCCTTCGCTGTAAACAGGAAATGACTTCATGGAATCAATCGGTGACTGCTGACATCTTAATGGAGACGACTATAATGTAATTCTGTCTCTACACAGTGCAACTGTTCCCTGAAGTATATTTCCTATTGATATTTTGTATAAATGCCTTCAATCCACTATATTTCAGGATCTCCAAAGCGTGCTTTTTCACCTGACAGCTTCATGATGAAGTTGTATGGTGTCTGACATAGTATTTCTTAATGTTTAGGAGGAGACATACACAAACAGAGAAATGAAACCTAATCTTTTAATAAATGTCTTTTGCTGGCATGCCACTATATCCAGCAGTAGTACTTGCTGCTATCATTTCTTGTAGTTTCATTTATTAAATCCTTCATTATCTCAGTACTTCATATGCAATCTACTCAGAAATCAATACATATTTGACCAAAGGATATAAATATGAAGATAACCAATAAAAAATCTGACTCTAGAGAAAATTACATTACCTGTGCAAAAATGATAAGTAGCATTAGTAGAATAGGGAGTCCCATTTAGCTTTTTTATATCACAGAATCACAGAATATGGTGAGTTGGAAAGGACTCACAAGGATCATCAAGGTCCAACTCAGTCCTGCACAGGACCATCCCCAGGGGTCACACCATGTGCCTGAGAGTATCATCCAAATGCTTCTAGAGCTCTGTCAGGCTTGGTGCTGTGACTACTTCTCTGGAGAGCCTGTTCCAGGGCCTGACCACCCTCTGGGTGAAGAACACTTTTTTAATATCCAATCTAAACCTCCCCTGACACAACTTCAGGCCATTCCCTTGGGTCCTGTCACTGGTCACCATAGGGAAGAGATCAGTACCTGCCCCTCCACTTCCTCCAACAAGGAAGCTGTAACTGTAATGAGGTCTCCCCTCAGTCTCCTCCTCTCCAGGCTGATCAGACCAAGTCACCTCAGCCACTCCTCCTATAGCTTCCCTTCAAGGCCCTTCATCATCTCCATTGCCCTCCTTTGGACACTTTCTAACACATTAGTATCTTTCTTCTATTGTGGCACCCAAACTGCCCACAGTATCCACGGTGAGGCTGCCTCAGTGCAGAGCAGAGCAGGACAATCCCCTCCCTCGACCAGCTGACGATGTTTTGCCTGATGCCCCCCAGGACAGGGTTGGCCCTCCTGGCTGCCAGGGCACTGCTGACTCACATTCAACTTGCCAAAGGCCAGGACCCCCAGGTCCCTTTCCATGGCACTGCTTTCCAGCATCTCATTCCCCAGTCTGTACAAACATTCAAGGTTGCCCCTTCCCAGGTGCAGAATCCAGCATGTTCCCTTGTTGAACTACATATGGTTGGTGATTTCCCAGATCTCTAATTTTGTGAGGTCTCTCTGCAGGGCCTCCTTGCCTTTGAAGGAGTCAACAGCTCCTCTGAACTTTGTGTCATCCACAAACTTGCTTAGTACCCCTTCCAGTCCTGCATATAAAAGTAATTATATAGAGAACTGGGAACCAAAATATTATAAAAGCATTGTGGTCAATCAAAGCATGCTTTTTTGCCTTAAAGATGATGAAGAGCACCAAAATTGTTAATTATACTGACAGAATGTGTGGGCTGCAGAACCAGGTAGGAACAGAGAAAATTGCTTCAACATTTTAATTTAAAAAGAAGCAAAGACAGAAGCACTTGAAGATGTCTCCTGAGAATCTATAAACCCAATGAGATGCTTGGATTCACTTGAAAAAAGGTTACCTCTATCCATGACAGGAAAAAGGTCAGGGAGTAAGTTTCCAAGAAATTCAGAATAAATTTCAAATCATCACTGACAACTTTCAAGAGATATCAGTTGATGCTTTGTTAGAAATAATAATAATAAAAAGATTCTTATTTTACTCTAAGATGAAAGCAAATGTACTGTGAAAAAGGATTTCAGTACAGTATTATATTAAAGGACATTTACCTTTTAAATCTTCATTTTACAACCTTTAAATATTTTATTAAATGAAAGCTGACCGGGGGAAAAAAAAGAAACAAAACCAAAATCCAAAAAACAACATGTCCTAAACTAAATTAAGATGGATGCAACAGAGCATACAACCCTGTTCCTGTTTCCTCAAGTTACCATGGAAATAATACATAAAGTACATATTACTCCCATGGGCAATTTCTAAAGAACATCTTTTGAACACTTCTAAAAGCATTTAAAGTGACTGAAAATATAAACTTCTTTTCTAAAATAAGCTATAAGTGAAACAAAGAGTGATGAGATGATAACTACTTAATTGATTGAATGGGCTATCTGTCTGTCAGGAACTTCTGCAAACCATCACAATCTCTGTGTAGCACCACATGGTACAGTATGGTACAGCATCAAATTTAGAACATGGAGGTAATCACTTCTTTACACTCTGGACTGCTCCCTAGCAGTTCTGATTAAAAAAACCCCAACAACAACAACAGAACAAAAAGCAAGCAAACAAAAATAAACCACCAAAAAACAACAACAAAAAACCCCAAACCCCCAAAGCAAACACAAACCAAAGCAAAAGAAACAAACAAACAAAAACCCAAAGTGATAATAAAAACACTTAAGGCATTTTTGACATTAAGATCCAAACACTTTCAAAGGGAAGTTTCTAATTTGGAATACATTTTGCCTCTATCCTATGTGTATTCCCATAGTCATTCTTAATTTTATCCCTTACTTGTCTTGTAGAACTGTGGCTATGGTAGATAAAAAAAAGAAGCTGAACTGGATATTAGAATTAGGTTTCATGCTAGGCAGACGAGAGCATTTCAGTATTTATGTATTTATATTTTACTTAAGAAGCAATATATACCCAGGTGGTGATGAAAGACAACATGTGAACCATTATCAGACAGCACTTGGCCATCTGTGAAAAGCTACCATTTTCTTTAGTTAATTTTATGCTCGTTACATGTAGTGATAGATGACAAGAATTAAGTTTTCTGAAATTCTTTTATGTATGGATAAAATTAAAGAACAATAAAAGATAAATGGGTTAGCTGTGAACTAAATGACAGCCATATGGATAATAAGATTTAGGATATGATAAGGAAAATTTTCAGTGGGGGGAAATGTAGTCTGACGTCTATTAACAAGGTATATTTTTTTCATTCTCTAATTTCCAAGGCAAGATAAGGAAGCTCAAATGAGATTCACTCACAGTGTGGGCTGATCTCCAACTGTTAAGCTCTGTGGGGCTAAAGTATCTTCCAATTACTGTTTTTCTACTCTACCTTTTTTTTTTTTCCCTGCTATAACTTCCTACTCATGGCTTATAAGTAACTTAATGAAGTTTTGTAAATGATACAGCAAACATATTTCTTGGCTTGAGGGCATGATGTGTATTTTTGATTTCCTTCTGACCTGATTTCAGAACTGTTTGCCTGAAATGGGACCAGATATTCAAGGAACCATGAAGTTTTGCCACATTAACTGCTACTGATTTAATTATAAATTAGCTGTAACTGTTTTCTTACTCAGGAACTTCTATTAGTTGGAAAGTAATGAGTTTTCATAATTTTTTAAAAATATGCACCATCTTAGAAAAAATATTTTCATTAGGACTCAATTTTCTTTCATGCAGTGAAATATACATACACATATATATGGAGAGAGCGAGCTCAGACCTTAATCAGCTGGGGTTAGACCATGACATCAGTAAAAGAAATGGAGAGCAGATAAAGGGAAAGCATGCTCTCATGCATAATTGGTTAATTCTATGGCTAACAGGTGTCATCTTCATCTAATTCTAGACATTAATGACTAGAACTTAATTTTATGATGAATTTTGGAGGCAACTCTCATGAAAATCTATATATGCAAAGGCTAACTAAGAAATACAATGAAAGGCATATTCAAGGAAGTTCCCTAGTCAGAGTGATGATGCATGTGCATTTTTCCTTTGAAAGATCAATGCCAAAAGAACCTAGAATTGAGGAAAACATTGACTTACTTAATAGGTATGGTTTAGTAATGATAAATTCTGATTGAATTATAGAATAAATATGAACTTGAAGTAATTTCTTAAAAGCCATGAGTAAGTATTAGAGATTTTTATATCTTGAATAATTTCACTTAGAAACTGCAGTTTCAGAAAACTCTTCAGTGCTAATTCCCTCAAAGTTTTCAGAAACATGAAAGCAAAAAAGGTAGAGTTTTTTTTAATTTAATGAGTTCAGTGAGGCACACAGAGATTCATGTTATTTTATCTTCACCTCTAAAACTGTATTTCAAACTCAGACGTTAAATACTTAAATAATTGTTGTATAGTCAAGCTTGTTTTCACCCACTTCAGTAGACTTTCTCAAGGAGCACACAAGGCCATCCGAACATACAAGGCAATCTGTTTCCAAATAAAGCCATGTTGCAGCTACAATTCCGGGGTTTATGAAACTCAAAATGAGCTTAGAAATCCTTAGAATTGGGTCTTGTTTTCTACTAAACTCCAAGAACTGGTTTGACATTTTGCCATAACAAATTCCTTGATGATAAACTCCTTTCAGGAAGGGGCAGTCAGAGGGTGACACACTGGGGAACGCTTTTGTCAGAGACCCATTTGTGTATTGGACAAGTTAACAAAAAATGCTTAATACCTACTCCTTTTTTTTAGGCAATGTAGGAAAGCTTTGTTGTAGCTACATAAAAGCTTTCCATCACTATTAGGGAGATAAGGAATATGAAGATCTACCATCTTCTACATTTCAGTGAAAACTGGAATTTCATATGCTATTGCTTGGAAGAAACTCTCTTTTCCAGTTGTGAGGATACAACATTTGTTCTCTTTCTAGTCAGACTGTGTTTGCCATATGGTGTAAATAGCATTAAGGAAACTGGAAAGATCACCTTGCTATTCTGTTTTTATGATTAATATTATTGGACCCATGGGGAAAAAACACTTATATGAATAATATTAAGTAGTTTAAAGCTGATTATCTGTCTGATTACAAAAGGGACTAAAACAGTGCAGAGTAATTTAACTGCAAAGATAACTCTAAATAAAAATTGTATGAACAATATTTTTGCTACCAAAAAGTAAACAGGTGTGTTTTCTTGAATCTGAGCTTAATAAACACATGTGCTGATTTTTATCCTGATACTTCTAGTCACATAAAGACCATCTGTTCGTTCTTTTAAATTCCAATTAGTGTTATTGACTGATCTCCTACAAATGTTTCTTCCAGGCTTTGCCTGCATTCTCCTTTCATAGAATAAACCTGGAGGAAATATGGCTCCCTCCTTGAAGAAGCTAACTGCTTTCCCACTCAGGTGTCCTTTTCAGCATCCAAAGGCATACAATATTGTCCTGAAGCTTGTGTACTCCTTCTGCAAATATATTGTAGCTGTTCTTAAGCATTCTTAAGAGGTGCATTAATAAAATGGATGTTTTTTTCAGTGCACAGCTAAGCCATAAATAATTTATGAGATTAAGGAGTCATAAACTTCTTCATGGAAGAAGAAACTGTACTTTTAGTTTAAAACCTTCTTCCACAAGTCCATGCCTCCTGAAATAAATTTTTAAAAAATGACCAGGAAAAGATCATGTTAACATGAAAAGAATGGAATACATACTGTGGGGAATGTGCTAAGGAAAGATGTAGCAAAAAATTAGCTGCCTAATTTCTTTTAAAGCACAACTGGATAGTTTTATCCACACTTTAGAAAAACTCTTAGGTTGCTCATTGCTAAAAAGGTATAATAAATGAATGAAAATGTCTTCTTCATTGATAAGAAGAATCTATTCCATTCTTGGTAGATGCTGACCTGACATTATCTGATTGTTCTAAAATTACCTCGCTACGGTATTACAGCAACACAGACTTTGTAGATAGGAAGCCTCTGTCACTATAGGTGTTGTCTACAAAGTTTGTGTTGTTTTATTACTGTGGAGAGATAATAATATATTACTGATATATAACCCTGCTGTACAAAAGTTAAAGAGGATGAAAACAAAAACTTCTGATAACAAGTGCATGGCAGGAAGACAGTTTACCCAGTTTACCTCAGTGATCAGAGACTGAAGTTATGCTGCAACTTTGATAATTCAAAATCACATTTTTTTTTACGCAAAAAACCAATTTGTCTAGAGAAAACAATAAGGCATGATGACTGCTGAGCCCCCTCATATTTTTTTTCACAAGCTACTTTTCAATCTATGTCCAGTCCTTACACAATTGAAGATTTAGTTTCTCTTCAGTGATTTATACTTTTATTTCTCCAAGCTAGAAGAATGTCTTGCTTCATTAGACATTAGAAATTTGCGATATAACACCCTTTAGCCAAGAATATTTTAACGAAAGATTTACCACTTAAGAGAATGCTATTTGAGAATTGAGGCTATTAATATTTGTTAGAGTGTCGCCATGTTTTCTACAATAAGGCACACGACAACATTATAATAAAAGTTTTAAAATACTTGTCTTTCAGCTGCTGTGATAGTTTTGTTCTGGGTTTACATACCACCACTGACAAAGCACAAATATTAGAAAATCTTTGACTTTTTTGCACCAGATTCAGTATTGAAATATTTTCAATTTTAAATCAATGCATTATTTAAGCTACATTACCTGTTAATTCAATTCATATCTTGAAGTTATACTAGTATTTAACTGTATTAGAATTTCAATTCTAGAGGATAAATTACCTTTTTTTCCTTTAGTTGGAATTGCAACCAATTGAATCACTCCTAATGAAGCTGTACATGTTTCAGTATTTTTTGGGGCTAAGAAAAGAACACGGGATATATTAATTGCTAAGTAAAATACTTATAAGTAAAAAAACATATATAAAAATAAAGTATAATAAGAAAATACAGTTAAAATATATGTATGTAAAGATATACTAAGTAAAATTGATGATTTTTAACAGTTTTGCTACATAAACTGTTTATAAAATATTTTTTTCAAAAGATACTTTTACTTTCCAGTGCTGGATCCAACAGTTGATCATCCCTGTGTGAGTCATTTTAACCCAGTGTCCCTTCAGACTGCAAAACTATTCAAACTATGTTTGTTAAAAGTAAGGTGGACATCAGCATATCTCCCAGGAGCACTGTTTAACCTTGATGACTAAGTTGTTTATTGAACCTGAGACCACACCATAGGGGTTTAGCTGTACGTTTGTTCCAATAAGATAAGATTCCACACCTGTCACAGTACAATTTGAAATTTGTTTTTTGAATTTCCCTTTCTCAAGCAAGGGCAAACTCTCTTCTGTTGCACAAACACAGAAATACAGCAGTCACCAGCAGACCCTCAGTATATAATGTACTTTCTGAAGGAACACTTCTGAACCAAGACAGTTCTCCCAATAGCAGAAATCCAGCTAGCTACTGTAAAGGACTGTGTAAAAGGCCCTAGAAATACCACCTTCCAGCAAAACAAAGCAAATAAGCAAACAAAAAAAAACCAAAACACACACACAAAAGTGTATAGCTAGTGAGCTGGAGCACCTGGAGTGGGACTAATCTCACTTAAACCCAACTAATAGCCTCAGCTACATCAGAATTCAGTTAATCCAAATTAGACTTTTACAGTGCAAAGAGACAATACCTGCACTGCTGAATAGAACAAAGTCATGGAGAGTCCTCTGCCCTTCAGGACAAGTGGCATAGGTAGACATACTGCATAAGCCCAGCTACTGGTTTCCTTTGATGCCTCTTGTTATCTTGCTGCTGATCCTTACACATTACTGCTGTTTGTAGGTGTGGGCTTTTCTCATTTCAAACTGTTGATAGAGCACCGAGGTGCCACCAACTAGAGTGACAGTTTTAGAGCAAAGAATAAGACTGAGCACTGTCTAGTGTAAGGTGTCCCCGCCCATGGCAGGTGGGTTGGAACTGCATGATCTCTAAGGTGCCTTCCAACCCAAACCATTCTATTTGTTTTGCAAGTGCCAGAAGGCAGCATAAGGACAGATGGGGCATTACTGGTGTTGCCATGGGACTCATGAACTCTGTAGGTTATGGAAAGCCAGGACTAGTGCAGTCCTTCTCATACCGTGCATTGAGAACTCTGGGGTCTGTCTTACCTAGAGAGGGCTAGGTGGTATGGGCCAAAACCATGCCAGGAATGCGTCATAGGAATGAGAACCAACCAACTAGTTCTCCAACCAAAGGTCATGCTTTATACAGTACAGACATATTCAGTCACTAGGTCAAGAGTAAATGGCTCAGAATCTAACAGCTCAATGAAAAAGAGAAGCAGGAAGAAGTTAGAATTTCTCTAAGAAGTGGACATGGGATGCATAAAGAAAAAGAGTGAAATAAAAAGACATATTCAGGAAAACATGCAAAGCTAATAAAGCAACTCACAACATTAATCAGACTCTTCAAATTAATTTATCTCTTCTATGAGAGTCTCACACCAGCAGTACATAATAAAGAGGGGTGCAACTAAGCCATTTACTTGAAAATGGCGCAAGGTTTACATGTGCACCATCATTAGCATTCATAATCATTTGAAATGTAGAAAACTGTTTAGGTCAGACCTTCTTATTTTACTTACTGTGCCTGTCCTATCCTCAGTTCATTGAAGACACTAGTTAATTAAGTGCCTGATATCAGTGTTTTCCTGTTCTACACACTGAAAAATTTAGAAATTGATATGAGATTACAGACTATTCTCCCCTTTTGATGAAATGGAAATAGTAGTAAATAGAATTTTTTTTTGGTGGTTGGGTTTTTTTGGGTTTTGTTTGTTTGATTTAATTTTTCTTCTGTTTCAAATAGTAATGTGAATCTTGTAAGTGGAACAGAATTGATTTCACATTTTCAAATATGAAGAAAAAAAACAAAATCCAAAATATGTGAATAAAATGAAAAACTAGAAGTCATTTTTATATTCAATTGTAAGCATTGATGATTTGCTTTCTTAATGGTACTCTTCTCTATTACTATCCTAGACCTGCACACAGCAGCCTTACAGTGCTCTTCACATTTGAATCTCAGTAAAAATTATAAAGTGCAATTATCAAGACGAGCAGCCTAAAAAAGTTGGTGGTTTGTTTGTGTGGGGTTTTTTAACAGGGAATACTGATGCTTCTGTAGTCCCCATGCAGTTAATTTCTTCAAAAGCTCCTGCCAGATAGTGTGAGAGATGAGTACAAACTCCTACAGAATTCAAGGGCTAATATGTGTATGCCTTTGTATACACATCTCTCTGCCTGTCTGTCTGTCATCTATCCATCCCCAGACACTGAATAAATTATCTGCTCTACTCTCTTCAATCATACCTTAAATTTTGTTTTTATTTATTAGTTTAATAGTGGTAATACCATCCTAGCGATATCAATTTTTAAAAGACTTTGTAGTGGCACTTGAGAAACCTTAAATACTCTCTATTAAATGTTAACAATCACCATTTACTATGTTCTTATACTCGTACACTTGAAGTCTTGATTGCTATTTTCAAAACAATGCACAGTTAAATTCAAATCAAGTTTGAAATGACAAAGTAGATATGGATCTAGAAGCCTCCCAAATGCCACTATGTATTGATGCAGCAGCAAAGGGGTTGACCATCTGATGAGCACAATCAAAGGCAGTGGACATAATATCAGCTACATAAAATGTCACAGCCTGAGCAAGCTTTCTTGATAAGCACACCTTTAAAAATTTGTTTATTTAGTAGCTTTCACAGCTGATCTAAGAAAAAGTCTTTTTTAACTGAGGATTACTTGCTCCATCATCTCTATAAAAAATTTTCATGGCTCTCAGAATAGCTACTCATTGGGAAGTCTATTTCGGAGTCCTTGGTTTAGACGTGATCGCTCAATACCTTCTTTGGAAAAGAATTTCATTGTATACTTGAGCGTAAAGCAGAAGTGTACAGGTTCCCCCAAAACAAGGAAGAATTTACTGGCATGTTTTCACTTAAGTTACTTCTAATTGAACTTCAGAGACAGCTTTCAGAGTCAGCTTTACATTAAGCATCTTTGCAAATGCTTTCTCCCATGGAAATATCTTTCTAAATCATGATACTTACAAATAATGTGTTTCAAGCTCATATGCTAAATGGTCATCTGCTAATTTAAACTTCTAACTTCTAAAATGTGTCCTTTCCACAAAGTCATTCCAGGTAGTTAATAAACATATTCTGTGAGTTAAGCTGTGTATAAAAGAAGAGTTTATGACTTTCCCATCTATTCCATTAATCCTCAATTATTCAAAGTTTTCCCAGTCTCAGTGAGAGAAACATTTATATCTCTGGGAAATAATTATTTCTGTCCTTTCAAGTACACTCACCATATTCAGGAGGTTACAAAACTGTATTAAAGAACCTATGCTTAAGAATGAATAATTTCCCTGGATTACATTTTCATTACAGAATGTTCAGAAACTCTTATACCTTAAGCTTAGCAGCAAACTGCTGCATGCTTTTGAATACATTTTCACAGACAAAAATACCTCAGCCTCAGCTATTAGAATATTAACAGCATAAGATTAACATTTTTAATATAAATTTTAATAAGAACACTTTTTTCTTAAACTTGCCCTTTTTTAGTAAAATAGTTCCCAAACACACCAATACCTACATCATAAAGAAAAATAATTATGTAATGAATATAAAAAGAATTTTAATTGTCTTGTAGTGTGAATACAGATGATAGACCCAGTGATTAAAAAAAGAGGTTGTTAAATGCTGAACCACTCTGAATCTTTAAAAGAAATGCTAAAAATAAGTTTTCCTAAGCATCGATGATTTGTCTTTTGTTTGAAAAAAATAAATATAGTATAGTTTTAAAGATAGACACAATAGACAACAAAAAAGAAAGTTCATTGTCCCACATTTGGTGGCCCACACTGACTATACTCAGCTTTTCTGATGTGTGCACAAGAGGTAAACATTGAAGAATTTTTTACTGGACCTTTGTGAGAAATTATTCTGTTAATTAACAATTAGTTGTAAATGTTCCACAACCAAGGAGAAAAATTGCTGTTATTTTGACTCAGACCTCTCACAAGTTTGGTTCAGACAAGCCTGTGGGAGCAAAAGCAATTTTCTGACAGTGTAACTATCAATTCTCAATTGTATTTTTCCCTAGACAGAAATGTTAATCACTTATTTTCAAAAAAATGTCTCTCTTCATAAACACTTTGCTGCTTTTGTCGACCTGGTATTTGATATTTCTAACCTTTTGATGTTTCTAGTGATCTTTCAGTCACTTTCTTATGTCTTTATCTCCACTCTGTGCCTTATAGTGAAGTGCAAATTAAAGGTCCAGAGAATGTGAGTTAGGTAAGTTTGCATAATATAAAGCAATGAGACATGAAATTTTCTGTTATTTCTACAAAAATAATTTAGAAACCAATACTTGTAAATCTTCAGATATTACATCAATTTTCATTCTTCCTGTCTATAAAAGCTTATTGTAAATCTAACTCTTGTAAAATTGCACATCTGCCATTAAAATTAATAGAAAGCAAATGTCCTGCGGACTTTCCTGGGAAAAAAAAAAGGCAAAACACAAAAGAATAATCCCCCAAAAAACCCACCTTAATCATATCCAATTTTACAGCCCCTAAATCACAATGAAACAATTAAATTAACATGTAAAACGATTGCATTAACAATAAAATTAACGTCTCAATAAAACTTCAGTCAACCTGGAGAGACGTTATGAAACTAGATCACAGTAATCTTCTTTAAAAATGTATTTTTTTAATATCCATTCATACTGAGTATTAAGAAAAAATAAACCACCTCCAAGCACAACACATATGTAAGTAGAGAGTATGCAGACATACATTACATATAGTAAATTTCATAATTCCACTGGCAAATTATTATCACACTTTACACTGCAGCTCATTGTTGGAGTCTGCTCCCAGAGTTGCACTTTTAGGAGTAACAAAGCAGGCACACAGGCAGCTCCTGTCTGGCAAAAATCTCCCCTGTATCTCCACTTGGTCTATAGCCTTGCAGTCCATGCTTGCACACAAAACTGATTTCAAGTGTTTTCCTTGCTGATGAAAATCCAGGCTGAGGCCCCATGAGACCCAGCTTCAAGGTGGATGCAGGCAATTGGCTCTGTGCTTATGCAAGTTATGTGTCAAGGAGAGTAGAGGGTGCAAATGCCATTTTTTAAAGCAAAGATGAGGGTGTTTGGTCCTGAGGCTGCAAGGGCAAACTGAATCTCAGACTTTCCCTTCAGGCTCCAAGGTTTTAATAGAAAAGTAAATCTGTGCTTCCAAATAAATAATAAATGATAAAGAGGATATTTCTTCATGAGTACACTCTCATAGTCCATTCTGATTCACAAGGGAGACAACAGAAAGAATGAGTGCATCATGGCAACAGTTTTCATGTTTATATGTAAATGAAATGGGAACAAATAATTTACAACAAAACCTTATGAAGAGATTTAGAGCTATAAACATTTTTATGTTCATAGACAGAATAAACCTATTTTAAACTCACTCCTTATTTAAACTTTTAAAAACAAGGTCTTTTGCGCTTTACCAATCACATAGACACTGGCAAAATCTTCCTAAAACAGAAATAAGAAAGCAATTCAACTCAGGCATGACTGAAATAGGAAGTAAAAAGCAAAGCTGGAGACTCAGCTATTTATCTTTTTTGTTATTCTGATTATTGTTGAAGCCCATGTGGAAACACAAAAATAAATCAATGAGCATACATTGATACACAGATTTATGAAAATATTTTTTATATTACATATTTATAATTCACTTGTGCTCTTGCACATACTTTCAGATTTTCTTTTGAGATATAAAAAAGTCCAAGGACTATACAAAGAATCAGCAACCATGATCTGGGTTTTTGGTTTGGGGGTCTTGTTTGTTTGTTTGTTTGTTTGATGGTGGTGGTATTTTTCTTTTCTTTTCTTTTCTTTTTTTTTGAGAGTAATTAAAAAAAGGATAGAAAATATTGCAACATTCCACATCTATGGCCCATGATTGTGGGCCCAAGCCTTCTTCCTCTGTGGAGATGTGAAGAAAGAAACAGAAGAAGGGAAAAGTAATATGGTAAATGCAGAGACATAAACCCCATAACTGTGAAGCAGGAAATTTTATCAATTTCCCACTCATATTAAAATACTATCTGTTCATGTGCTGTTTCAGTGAATGAACACTAGGAAGGTGATTTACTGTTAAAGTGTTCTCATTTAAAAATAACTATTTATTAATATATATGTAACTTCTTCACTTTGCATTTATCTACAAATAAAGTTCATCTTTTTAAACTGAATAAGTATATATACGTCATGTTCATGAACATTTATGGAAAAAATATCTCTGCCTATTAGATTCTAATTCTACAGCATGCAACACAAATTTGCTGCTCTTTCTGCTTGTGTGCTGATGAACTTCACAAGAGTTTGCTAGAGTTTCCAGGCTGGTAAGCAAATGAGAGAAGAATTTAAGTAAACCACTGCTGGTATGAAGATTTCTGCAAGCATATGCACGCATTTTTTTTGCAGTTTTAAATTCAAATTCCCTGGAATAACGTGAAAGAAAATATATAGCTTATAGGTTGATAGAATCTTTATTTTTAATTCTACCAAATGTTACTATTTTTTACGCTTACAAATTCTAAAATATAGCACAGATCATTGTATCTCGTCCACAGTTTCTGATCAACTTTCTGCATTCTACCTGTCCTTATCATTCTACCTCTCCCTGTGCAGAGTTTTAATCCTTTCAGTTGTATGTTTCAAGTGGGAAGCCTTTTTCTTTAGCAGCTTTATCAGCTCTATCCCATTCTCTCTGATTTCTTCAATAAAAGTTACTAAGTCTTTTTGGTCTTCTCTCACTCCTGAATCTAAGCAGTTAAGTCTGAGCCAGTTAAACACCTCACACATTCTTTAAACAAATTTCCTAGCATTTCTCACCAGTGACCTTATCTGAAATCATGATCCCGTTTTCTTAATCTCTCTAGTTTTCTTTGAGGTTCTACCCATTTCTTTCTTTCTTGAATATCCTGAATAATTCTGTATCACCTTCAAATATGGAACTCTTTCTTCTAAATTACTAATCAGACATCACTGACTTTATTTCTGAATCTTGTTCTTGACACTCTACTGCTAACACCCACTTATGAAGGACCTCACTGGCGCCACTTTCAAAGTGAAAATGGATAATGCCCTCAAGTTTCTCTTCACCCACCAACTTTAATCTACTAAATGTTTTTAAACAAGCAATGAGAATGTTTGGTTTTGTTTTTCTACAGACACTACTGATAGCACTCAGCAGTATAATGTTTATATTTTTCATAATTTCACTCTCCATTAAAATGTCAATTATTTGAATGGTGTTTAGTCAAGATTCACTAATCTTTTCCCAGAAAAAAAACCCAAACCCACAAGTTCCATATATAGCATTTTATGAAAGAAATCTTTTTTTGCCTTAGAAAATATGTACATACATGTAAAATAGGAGAAAAAAAGAATATACTGTGTCATGATTAGTCAGCTCTGGAAGATATTTATTTTGTGAGCTCATACTTTGTCTAGTGAAAATTACAGATAAATAAATAAGTCAGGGCACTAAGCTATGCATAAATTCATATGCAGTAACATAAAGTTATGAAGCAAAAGAGTGACACCTGAAAATATCACCTCAGTAATTGGAGTAAGGCAGCTACTGTCCCAGACATATTTTAAGGAAAGTCTATGCAGCCTTTCCCTCATTGCTTGCCTCCTAATTTTTTTTTTCTTTATATACAATGATTTTTAATTATGAGTATGCAATTTTAAAGCAGTATTATGTTAATCAGTACTGATATATAGTACTGTTGCATAGCACTGTGTTTTAAATAGCAATATTAATAGCCTGCTAAGATTCCCTGGAACTCTAATGTCAGCCTTGTGTAGTTGAAAAGAACTGTATATTTTTACATGAATTTTGAAGTTTTTGCCAAAATCCTGCCATTCTTGATCCAATTATGAGTCCAATATTCTTATTTCCAGGGAGACTATTTTCTCTCTAGATGTCTGGGGGTTGATTCTGGTCCAGCTTAGATAGATAAAATGAGCTCATCATCCTAAACTAAGTTAATAAATCTGGAGAAACTTTCACTGTTTCCTTTGATAAGCAAATGAGCACTACTAACAGCAAACACAGGTAAGAGGGAAAATATCTAAAGGTTCTCTAAAAACTAAGTCACATTTACATTATTATAACTTTTATACATGTCTGTAAAACTGACACTACATTCTTACTGAAAGAAAAAGAATCATTCAGTTCTTCATGACTGTAACTCGAACATATTTATAGATTTTTAAAACCAATCTTTGCCTTTCTGTCTATAAGCATATGCATATATATATATATATAGGTATATACACACTTGAGTCATGTGTTTTTTGTGATACGCTTGAGGGAGTGACACTTCCCTTAGCTAAATGAGTCCTGAATGATTCAAGCCCATCCTGCTCTTTACGAGTTAGTCTGCATGCATCTTCAGGCTATATATAATTTGGATGTAATAGGTATTTCACAAGCCTTTTCAACATACTCAGCACACCATGAATAGCACTTCTCTTGCTATGTGACACCAGATCTCATGAAGGACTTAACTGAGGTCAATTTAATTTTAGGGTATGAAACATTGTAGAAGTATTTTTACAGTTGTTTAAAAATTAATATTTCTATATGGAATGGACATGCTAAATGGCTTCCTTGGTACCTGTCAAGTTTTTGATTCAATAGCAGGAAGCCGAAAGCATTTGCTGTGTACGAAAAACCATGGCAATCTTCCCAACCTTTTGGACAGATCCTTGGACCAGTCTGCAAAAAGACTCTCCTGACGCTTATCTGCAGGCAGACACTGTTGGTCCACTCCAAAGTGGATTCCAGGAGTGATTCTGCATGCATGAAGTGTGAACAACCAGGAAGAATTGGTTTCTGGATTGAAAAATTGAATATTCTGACACTGTAGATGCAGTCTTTGTGAGAGCAGCATAAATCCATAGCACTGGCATAATTGACTCCTCTCATTACACATGCCTCCTGCCTGATCTTGAAGGATGGCTGTAAGATGTGACTCCAATCAGAATTGGAATGCTATAAAGTCCTTCTCTAGACTTCATTAGAATATACATTAAAAATATATATTTATCTGTAATTGTCTTGTTGTTTGCAACAATTAATGTTCTCCTACAAAATCTATAGTTACAGACAAAATATCTGAAAATTTGCTACCCCTCTTTTAAAAATATGGTGTTATAAATATATTTACATTTATATTGGTGCTATAACAATATTTTGACATTTATTAATCTCATACATGAGGGTTATTAGTTAATTTAAGTACTTCAGTGTCCACAGCTGTCAGCAACATTTCACACCTTTTTAAATGCTTCCCTTTCAGAAGTAGGATAATGGCAAACTGGAACTGTGGGGCAACCATTAAAAGAAAAGAGGAATTCAGTCATCTGCTGTAGAAATACATATCAACGACTCTGAGCAGCTGAGCAGTCCATATTAAGTAAACGTCAGGCAACTAAAATAAAATATTGTCAACATTTTTGAAATTTTGAAGTGTTTTCACTGCTTGTATGTAAACTATTGATACTGCACAGTGAAATGTGTCTAAGAAGCAAAACATAAGCTTAATCGTCCTGACAGCTTCTTTAGCTTAAAATAGGATACAGATTAGAAAGAGATATTCACATCTCCCATTTTCTCTTGGCCTCCAACACCTTACTAAATGTCTTGGAGCATGTACAAATTTTTGCACATCAAAGTAAAGGTAGCATAGCATTTAAAAAGCACCAGGAAAAAAATATATTC
This sequence comes from Campylorhamphus procurvoides, assembly GCA_013396655.1. Lineage (NCBI taxonomy): Eukaryota > Metazoa > Chordata > Aves > Passeriformes > Dendrocolaptidae > Campylorhamphus > Campylorhamphus procurvoides. The sequence continues at coordinate 783,905 of WBMV01004981.1, read as the reverse complement.
AAGCAAAGAACTGAAGATGTGCTCTTCTAAAATTATTGATTCAAAAATCAATGCAATTAACTGGATTTAAGTGAATAAAAAGGTACCAGAAGCAATCAAAAGAAAATAGAGCAGAGAAAATTAGTCTGGAAGTCACTGAAACATACATAGACTATCAATGTATGGGAAAGTTACGTGCTCTAAAATCTGAAAAGTTCCGTTTCATGAAGCTTTGGGACTAGAATATAGCTATTTAAGAAAATCTTCGAAAACAAATAATACAATCATAAAGAAATATTGTATTGCATTATCCAATTGAGACATAGCTTGCTTTGTTTCTACAGTCATCTCATGGATCAGAAATGACAGACTTTTGTAGACTTAATATGAGATTTTAAATTAACAAAGAAAAATGAAATTCTGCCAAAAAAGGCAGACTGAAGTTCCATTCAATTAAAACCTGAACAATATCCTTTCTAAAACCACGTCTGGAATGAAATAACAAGCCTATAATTCAGAACAATTTTTAAAAAAAAAAAGATTTACAAGAATTTTAAAATGTCTTTCTGTAATTAAAGTTTAAGTTAACTTTCCAACAAACTGGCAACTTTCCAACAAGTTAGCCTTTTTCATGTTAATTTGAAAAACATAAATCTAGGGAATGTCACTATTTATTACAGCAACTGGATCTTGAATGTTGTTCTAATGTGAAAAAGTTGAAATGGTTCCTTTTTGTTTCAAAAGAGCACAAACATGAATCCTTACCAAGGGGGCTTTACATTGGTATCTTTAGTGGCTCTACTGATTTTACTATAGGGGATAACACATGCTTTAACATATCTGCAATCATAATTTAGAACAACAGCAACAACAACTCAAAAGGATTGCTGAGTTGTTACATAAAAGCTAGCAGATTTTGGAAGATGCTTAACTGGCTTGGAAAAATCAAGAAGAAAGAAAGTCTGTGTCATACGGAGTATTCTCCCCAGGGTGGTACAAGTACTTAGCTCGTGCACCTGCCATGGATTGTAGAGCCACTTTGTGTAGGTATAATACCTTCAATCATGTCCCTCAGAAGACAGGCAAGCAGTAGGAGGTAAGTTTTGAGTCCCTTCTGTCTATGTGTAGGAAATACATTATTTTTGAGTTAAAGACCAGATTCTGCAAAACTAAATGTCTGTAGTGATTTCAGCCACAGGGAATGCAACAGTGCCAAGAGATATTGCTTCTACCAGAATGTGTTGTCCAGTTTATGTAATGGAAAGTATTTTCTATTCCTCTTTGAATATTAGCTGTGATCTCACTTGCATGTATTCAGAGTCACATTTTTTTTAATCAGTTCCAAATTTCACAGCAAGTATAAGGGACACAAGAGTTATTTTGTAAATCTAATGTCTCCCAGTGGATGAGAAAGAAACAAGGAAGAGCAGTATTCAGCAAGTCCTGTAGGTTTCATCACATAGGAGCTCGCTCCTGCTCAAACAAGGGTGCTAAGCCACCTAAAAATTCTCAGGTAGTACCTGTTTATTTTCTTTATGTTGTGATCATCATGGTAATTCAGTGATTTGTCTTTCATAATTTTCTCTGAAACAAAGACAGAGCAGCTCCTAGTCCTAAACTATGTCAAATTCAGAAGGTAGAGAAAATCTGAATGGTTACTGGCAAAAGTCACTGTCTTGTTATAGATGGCCACACCAATCGTGGTCACGTCAATAAATCTGTTTCTCTTTCTGACTCGGACGCTGTTCTGACTTCAGAGCCATTTCCAAAGCACATCTTCAAAGCAAAGGCAGATACTGCCCCTTTCTTTTTCTGCCTACCTTTTCCCTCCCAGATTTCCCATATCCACTTCTGCTGCATGTCTTCACAATAGCCTGAGATGTGACCCTGGTGTGTCAGAACTTCCGGGCTCCTAAACACAATCGTGTTAAGCTGAGCATGGTCTTACCTGAGCTATTACAATTTGTGAACATCAGAGATATGAAAAATTCAGAGTAGTAAAAAAGTGGTATAATTTTTATCAATATGTACCATTTCATTTTCTGACATAAAGCACTGAAAAAATGCAATTTCAGAATCAATGGTCAACTTATTAGTTCCAAACTTGCCACAGAGCAAACGAGTTAGTTGTGGTTGTCCCTCTCTTATATTTTACATGTACACATATAACCCTGTAGTTTAGTATGTTAAAAACTCAACATGGCTGCTTCAAGAGAGAAATACTGTGTTGTGTTGATTTGTCTGACATTACACACTTAGTTTTCAGATTTTCTCTATTTTTATTTTGATATACGATATTAAAATAATGTATGGCTGATACAAGAACCTGAAATTCTCAGTCCCTGTACCTAATGTGCTTCAGGAAAAATTGTGGTGTCTTCCTAAATCTGTTTCAGCAGCTGTCTACACAGCAGGATGAACAATCTTCCACATCCCAGTAACTGCTAATTACCGCTGAGGCACAACCTTACCCTATTGCCCTGCCACCTCCTTTCAAAGCAATGTGGGGTTACCAAATGGGTATTATCTCTGCCTTCTGTGTGAGCATTTTGTGTCCACTGAGTCTCAGCTGGGGACATATCTTTTGCTGAAATTCAGGAGCTTTATCCAGCATGGATAACAAGGTTTGCCTATAGATTTCTACTTGATATTTTATGTATGTGTCATCCGATCTCCATGTGACTTTAAAGTTCTTTTTAATGTGTATTTTTTCACTCCTCTAAACATTATATCAGGGTTTCATGTTTAATATGTTTACTAGCAACCACATTCTTTGGTAGAAAGCCGCCTTTTGCAATCCAGAGTGACACACCATCAGTATGTAAAAGTCAATACTGCACTGTCTTTCTCTTTTAACAGATCCACAGTCAAAAATTATTTAGCAATTGACATTGATATAACTTTGCCACAAGCAACCGAAGCAATTACAAGACCTGGGATGGGTGCAGCTGAAACACCTTGATAAGAAAGCAATGAAAAATGACACATCACACAAACAGGATGATTTCATCAGTGCAACACTAAATCAACATGCATGTTTCTGGTACACCTCATTCTTTTGATAATAGAATAATCAAACTGAGAGGAGGACTGACATCCCCAATTTTTCCTGATAGACTGGAAATGAACTAAAATAAAGCATGCCTGTGCACTGTCATTTGATTGTATTTTAGCCAAGACAGTTTCAATTTAGTGCTCCATAAAACACTTCATATTTTAGTCTGGTTTGCCTGTGGCTGGTATATGAAAACCTGTTTGTGGGATTTTTCCTTTATTCCCTAAAAAAAAAAAAAAGAAAAATCAGTATTTACTATGACCATTGAAATCAAGCAGAATACTATAACAGCAATAGAAGAACAAGTGATATTTGTAAAACAGGTTATCTGATGTCCTGCGACTTGTGCAGACAGTATGTCTGATCAGTGGCAAAAGTAAATGAGACAAACACAATACTCTGGCCACTTGGGCAGAAAAGGCATCTCTATATCACAGAATTAGCTGTTTCCCCTTTCCTGAAATAATGGTCTATCCACAAGAAAGCATTTAGTTATGGGACTTCAGTTAACAGAATAATTTGCTATTAATTTCTCTTTTTAAGGTTAAGTATAAGTATGATCAGAGTAAGATGATTTCTGAGAATAAATTTAGCATTTCTAATAATTCATTGTAATTTCCATTTCCTTTTCACTTACAGTATCAGTAAAGTCCCTTTGATAACATATTCAGATGATGTCTTCTCTCCCCTCAAATGTTACCAAATGCTACAATTACAGGAGCCTTTGTGAAGCAGTAAGGTGTTTCATTCTGACACAAAAGGCAAGCCTTACTTTTAATATTTCCACCTACTGCCAGGCCAAGAGATCTTCCTATTTATGCATTTCCATTACTGCAACATTATGCAGTGATAGACCAGCTACAATAAATAATGAAAACTATTAAGAAAAGGTTTCCAAAGCTGTGATTAGCAGAAGTAATGCACAATGGCACTTGCAAAGACATCCTTTCAAGCTGCAGGGATAGAGCCTGATAAATGGAGGAAAACCTAAATAAATTTATAGAATCTATATACTGAAGATAAGAATTTAAAGAGAGTGCAAGAGAGGGGCAAAGTGTAGTAAGTGGTTTTAGTAAAACAAGAGAAAATTTGATTCAATGTGTAAATAACACTATTATGCATATTGTCATGAAGGATCCAGCAAAATATTCTGACACTAAAAATTTCTTTATAAGAATATTTTTACTTTTTTTTTCCTTTTGAAATCAACTGTGCAAGTTTTCTAGGTACTTCTGTGGGAAAGTACATATCAAATACTGCACATATTTTGATAGTTATCTCTAACAAGGCTTTTTCCCACTTACTGAATTATGCTGCTATATAAAATAAGAAAACCTCCAACCCTGTTATGAGGAGAGTAATACTTTAAGAATGTAAGGTATGAAAGGGCCATAAATATAGCTGAATAAAACTTTTAAAAGACTAATATCTGCCTTTAGTAGAAACCAAATGTTGGCTTATGTCTCACAGCTACTCAACTTACTGAAAACACTGACTGTAATAAGAAACTCTGACCATTGTCAGCTCTGTCTATAATAAATACAGCCAGTAAAGACATAATTTCTAGTACTTATTTATATGCAATTTTTTATATATACCTTTGTATAGAAAGCAAGTATTAATTTCTCCTGAAGATCCACTAAACTGATATGCCCATTGCTTGGGCACTATGTCATATAAAATTATATCTGTAGACTGGACAAGAGACAATATCTGTCATTGTTTATTATATAATCAGATACAACTGAAGACTTTTTCCTTTTTAAAAATGCTTTTTTCTCCCTACCCCAAATTGGTGTATAAGATTTATAAAAAAAAAAGTTAAAAGGGGGGATTGATAGAATACTTAGCATCAGAGATTAAAACCATTTCAGCTACCACCTTTTCCGGAGGCTTCTTTAACTGTCATTATTTTCATCTTTCTCTTTTATGCAATCATTATGACAACACATCATCAATTTAGTTCAACCCCCTGAGATTAACATTCACCAGAAAGACAGATTGTTTGTATTTTCAGTTTTAATTTCACCAGTATTACAAGCAATGTTTAAAACTTAGGCTTTTTCTACCTAAAAAAAAAATCATGACAGACAGTGATATATAGAGAGATTTAAACTCAAGAGCACAAAATCACTACTGGACTGTATACTGCATAGCAATTTAGTTTTCCTGTATGGAAAAGGATCCCAGGAAATTATGTTAACTATGTTCAGCACAAAAAGAAAACATACGGTAGCTCACAGTAAGATGTAGGTAGATAAGCTTGAAGAAGGCACAGAACAGGAAAAAGAAAGAAAAAAACTTCCATCCTATGATGGAGAAGCAGAAGAACCTCTCTAATAACAAAAATAACTTCAAGGGATAGCCCATGCCCCTTTCTGGCTAATTTATAACCCTAACTTCTATAAGTCTGATCACTTTGCTCTTGGCATAATTTTCACTGCAGCCTAATTCATTTTTGGAGAGGAAAGTGAAAATACCTCTGAAAATTAGTCTGGAAGTGACTCCTGCTCATTTGAGTGACCTTTAGGCACCTGAATTACACTTTGGGCATGCTATCTCCAATATCTAGGAACATGCAAGCTACACATTTAAAACTGAACTAGTAACCTAAACTCCCCTCACAGACTCTGAAGACAAATAGATTAATCTAAAAGGAAATTAATTTATTCTAAAATAAGGGTTCAAAAGGTGAAAGGCTTTTAGAGATGCCTGCCATAAAACTTAGATCATTATGTGAAGTTCAGTCTTCAAACTTGTAGGCATCTTTTAGGGCTGGGATCTGCTAGCATTAAATCTAAACAATTCCTTTAAATGCTTCCCACATAGCAGCTGCTCAGCCCTCTTCCACCCTTACACAGCATATTTATTATAGGAGAGTTTATATTTATATATACTTATATATTTATATATACTGTCCCACAATATTTAGGATCAGAAAAGGTGTTTGGCATTGAGACTGTAGATTTCAGGTTTTGTTCCAAATGCTCATTCTCCCATAAATTTGCAAAAATATCTCCAAGTCTTTATAATTCTTTATGCTGGAAAAAAATTAGATAATTTGGGAAGACTCTTCCCTGGTCTCTTATGATAAAAGCATGCTGCTATTCATAAAGATAATCCCATCTCCTGAATCAAATACTTCAACAACTAGGAGGATATGTAGAAAACAAAAAATGGAAAAAAAAATAGGACACGGCCTAGTCCTAGCCAGAAATCTCTCTTTACTAACAGAGAAGTCATCCTTTAGTTCAGATAGCAAGTAAATAGAAATACAGTCCATTACCATGTTTGAATAACCATTTACCCAATTTTCATACCTTTTATTACTTTTTTATATTATTAATAATATTATTATCATTGCAGGCACTCAGATTCACTCGAGCTGACCCACCTGAACTGTTTGAAAGCAATACCATGTTGACACAGTGGTACAGCTATTTTGCTTTGAAACTTCTTAATCCAATTTGAAGAAAATCTAACATACATTTTAAGAAAATGTTAAAAGTATTTATTTTTATAAGCACTTTGACAAACACACAGCAGGTATGTTATCACTATACAGTTAATTAGCTATTTTAAGGCTCACACTGATTATTCATTATCATGGTATTTCTAGGGAACCTCAGATCCTTACAACATGTGCTAAGAGAAAATTTATTTTGGTGATTTAGGATGGGATTTCTGACCTAAGTAATCTGCAATGTAATTTATATCTGTGCTAGCCACTGTAGGGTCCTTGTATAGTTGATGGGGAGAAACAGGCACTATAATGCTGCAGTCAAATTTAGAAGTCTATTTTAGGATACAGTGAATCACACTCTAGAAGTTCTGTTGTTCTTCACTGATTATAAGTGGAAGTATGATTAACTCAGATGAAGACATCGATACTTTAGATATCTGTGTTCACCTACATGAATCCACCCACAAACTGTACATGCACACGTTTACACATCCGGATGTTATTCTGGTGCCGCATAAATCAGCCAAAAACATTTTCTGTCTTAATTAATGAACAGAAGGAAACCCTTGCTACTTTTCTTAAAGTAATATTTCACCACACATTGATATTCTAATCTATGACAAACATATTTGAGGGCACCCAATTTTCTTTAGCATATCTGTATTTTTTTATGGAGCACAGAAAAGAAGAAAAAACAAAAACCTGAAGTCCCCAAAGCACTCTAAATTCATTAGCATGGTCATAACTAACTTTGTTATCTTGAAGGAGATTTGATGAGTTTGGATGCAGTTCTATACCAGCACAACTGTGTCATTTCATGTTGTGGAATGAGTTAAGTCACTTCTATGTTGCAGTTCCCTGCTCCATACTTAATTGTATGGCAGAAAAAAGCTTAGTGACAAGTGTAGCAAATCAGCTGTCTGCACCAAAACCTAGCAAAAGACAAATATTTCAAATGATACAGTTTGTGTTCATCAAACCTTGCTTCACTCTTACACTAAAAACTTCCACACTGTAGACCTATACTTTTATTTCTCCCATATTTATTTCATCTTGGAAAAGAATGAGAGAACACATTTTCAATTGGAAGTTCTTCAGCTGGAAAATTCATAGTGCTGTAGTCAAGATCTGTCTGAAGAAAGTTAGCCAAAAGGGAGAAAAATTATCCATCTGTTATTAGGAAGCCATCAATTGATATAACCTTAGTATAGCTCTAGAAAGCTTAACTGTGGATAGATGAAGAATAGAAGGTCAGCCAGGATGATGCCACAGAAGAGGGAAAGAGCATGGTTTGAGTAAGGGGAAAGGGACTGATTTGCTCTTCCCTTCATTGTTATGAAGGTAGGTATGGACTCTGCATTTTCATGAATACAACATGCACAAGCCAGCCATCGCTATTCTAACTTATCTCTTATTCATGCAGATAATCACATTTTCTCACTAGACACATACTCATGCTCATTTCACAACTCAAAAGCATGGGAGGAAAGCAACTATGAGCTTCCTCCCAGTAATGGAAGAACTAAACTTTGTAAACAGTAATAGAATAAAATGTTATTATAGTGAGACCTTTTAAAACGAAGAGCTTCAGTTCACATTCCTGATACAGACTTAAATAGCATTCTTTTTCTTTTCAGAGAATATTTTTATGATTTTCAGTATATCTGTATCTAACTTGCACCTGTACTATTGTATTTTGACAAAACTGCTGAAGTTTTCCCTATATTACACATTTACAAATTTGATTTGAAAAGAGAAATCCATATAAGCAGATTTAGGGAGGTCTGTACTCTAAAAACTTACCATGAAGTCTATACATCAGGACAATTAGGAAGACTATTTTCTCAGAATAAATAGCATCAAATAATTTTGATAAGTAGAAATGAATTGACATGCATAAACTCATGCTTTTATATTTTATTAAATAGATTTTTCTTTCCAATGTTATTATACTTAAAAGAACCAAAAAACCCCTTCCGTAATTTTTAGCTGAAAATGCTCACAAAGGAATTGTATAATTAAACACTGCATGAACTTTATTATAAGACTGTTTAAAGGCTTCAATTACTTCTAGTACATTCTCTGGTCTTCGAAAACTTTATTAACTGTATTCAGACATTTCATGATTTATTCTGTTTCCCTATACTCTAACTTCTGGGATACGCAGTCATTTGACAGTCCCCTTATCCACAGTGACTTTGTACATCATCTTAAGAGAAAAAGAAGCCGAGAAGTTTTTCATGAGATCCTATTTTTGAAAAATGGTTTGAGTGTTAAAATTGCATGTTAGCTCAAAAGAAAAAAAAAATCTTTATCCGCAGAGAGGCCAGGGAAAACCTCCCCTCTGTTCTTACCTCTGAGAACTCTTAGCTTGGAAAAGTGATTTGTCTTATTCTCTCTCTTTGTGATCACTATGTATTCTCATGAGCTAAATGCCTTAATAATGTAGTCCAACTTTAAATTGACTTTGTCTTTTTTTTTCTTATTGAAATTTCACAACTGTGAATCAGGATTGAAATATTTATTTATCTTCATTAGGGTTACAAGTAAAAGCCACACAGATGAAAACAGATACAAAATAAAAGCGATTTTCATAGGTATCTTTTTTTTTTAGTCAAAGTGATTTGATGGTGAATTAAAAATTTCCATTGTACAAAAAAATCATTTGTTGTGAACTCAATTCGTTCAAGAGTCATAATGTTTTCTGTAATTTGAGTTGGAAAACAAATTATTAGGACAGTGGTATGTTGTCTATTGTTACAAAAATGTTAAGGGTAGAGAAAAAAAAATCAAATTTTATCTATCCAAAATGTAGGTATCTGTGAAAGTTTGTCTTGTATGTTATCCATCTCTTGTAGTTGACTTCAGCAGTATTTCTAGAGATCCTTTCTCTGGTAATCAGTAGGTGAGTCACTCTCTTGATTAGAAAGGCAGGCTCTCACTGCCATTTGAGAACTCTACTGTACCCAGAACAGTCACATGAGACTAGTAGCAATGGTTCAAGATCTATAAAAACAGCATGGAGAAATCCCCGGTGTGAGAGTAGGTATCAAAGGACAGATCATGTGGCATTAGAACTTGTGCTTAGGCAACTAGATTTCGTTCCTAGATTTTAATTAACTACGATGTAATATAGACTTGACTTAATTAAAATGTTTGCATTTACCTTTAGACACCTCCATCCAGTCCAAGGTAGTGATGCATTGCAACACTTTAGAAGCTGTTACTCAGGTTTTTAGAAGCAGGCTGCATTGTTTTTGAGATGCACGCATAGCTGACTCCCACTAGAGCTCTTTTAGTATTTTTAGACCCTAAAAAGCAAGATTTTTGCTTGCATTATGTATATATCATGACTCAGAGAACTTGTAACAAGACTGATTGCAGTTTTTTTGTGTATCAAGATAGATTTTGAATGATCTTGTAATAAAAAGAAAAAAGAAACCTCAAAATCTTGTCATGTACGGCACGCATTTTGAAGTAAGGTGAAGTCTTATATTTGGAATTTCTTTTTATGTTGCATTTCAATAAAAGTCAGCACTTTAATTTGTAGACATGGAATTTAGTTGCCAAGGCATGAAATTTCTGCTGGGTTTATGAGCAATCTGGTATTTTGATATCAAACTTCTAATACCTGGCTTCACTCATAACTGACATGTAGCATTTATGTTAAACTGTATATTTTTCATATACATTTAAATTTAGTCTCATTAAAACAGGGTGGGCTATGATTTAATGTGCACAACATATGATAGTATTCAAAAACATCAATTAAGTGGGTATTCATAAAATAAGATTTGATTTGTATTAGCAAAGCACCTAATGACAATATTTACAGCTCCTATAATTTTTCTATCTACAGTGTAAGAGGCTATAACAGGAAAGGTCAAATATGTAGTCATTTACTGTTCATAAGAAGAATGATATAGTAGCTGCAAGGTCCCATCAGCCTAAATGCCCATGACATTTCCATTTGAGTCCTGGCAGTATAAAGACAAACACTGATTAAATTAAAAGCCTACTGTTATTTAGAGCACATGCTTTTAATCTGAATAAAGAGGTCATGCAGACTGTCCCAAAACACACTTAGTGATATATTAATCACATATACATCATCATCTCCTTATCATAGTCAACATCTGTCTCTTGTATTTCCCTCTTTGTAATTTGAAAATCACCATACCTGTTTCTCCCTGGAAAAAAGACACCTCCTCTCACAAGCCACCTTTACAAAGAGCTGCAGCATGCTTCTTGTGTATTAAGTGTAATATTGCAAAGAGGCTCAGAAAGCACATAGTTCTGTAGGAATGGTATTGCATAACCAGATTAGGGGACCTTAAACTGCACCTTTTAATGAAAACGAATCCTGCAGTGCCTATTTTGAGTACTTACTTCCTGTTTTAGAGAACTTACCATTAAGTCACAGATTATTGAAAACATATTATTAGAAAACAGAATCCGACTTTCACTTTTTAAAAGAAATTAAAAAATCAATCTAATCCTGATTTTCATAAGGCAGCTATTTTTCTTCACCTGTAAAATATTTTACATTTAATTTATCTCTGTGATCTAATTCTGTCTAATGTTTCATGTTGATACTCAATGATGTTCATGAGTTGTAGCAGAGCCCCATAGACTCTCATTTATGGACTGATGGAAAACTCTTTCATAAGAATAGATCTTGTAATTCCTTAATATTCTGTCTTATTTTTCACAGTCAGAGAAAAAGTCTAAGCTGCTGAATGACAGTCTCACATTTCAGCTGGCTTAATTAGCAAAAACATCCCAAAACAATGAAATTTTACCCAATGGAGACTATCTGATTTCAGTCAAAAGCATTCAACCAGCTGAAATACCAAAATCAGAAGTGTTTTATGTAATAAAGCAGTTCTTTCCATTTTAGAATCTTTTCACAAAAAAGTCTTTAAATTTAGACTGTGTGCTCGCTTCCTACATTGGTTGAAAGCAAAACAGCAATAAATATTTTAAAACTTCAATAATTTCCAGACCCCTAGAAGTATAAATTAGCATATTAATGCAATGGTTCATTGGTCTTATTCAAGAAGTTAAACTTCTAAATGACTGAATAAAAACCTTTTTATTACATGCCTGTAGGAAGACTGGTATTACATATACAAGAACAGGGAGAGGAATGGAAAAATACAAACCCCACATTGATTAATTGTTCAGTCAAATGATTTCAAAGGTCTCTTGTCTTTCTGTAATTAGTCTAGCAATTAAAAATTGATCTATATACTGAAAATTATATTTGACTTCATAATTATGTTTTAAGCTGCTAGTATCCTATTCAGAAAGATAATTTAATTAATTTCTACATATACTCATCATTATGTGTGTCTAAAAACATTCAGTATGTTTTCACTGAGTACTCTCAAGGCAAAAAAACATGCAAACAACTGTACTTGTTCAGATTTGGTGAGCAAGATGTTTTACTGGTACATGAGTTCAGTGCTGGAAAATAATATGGGTGGAAATTAGAAAGAACTCTTGGAGGTTTCTTCATTTACTGGCCAATACAAACCGGCTACAGTACCTGTAAAAGAAATAGTGTTCCATAAACCCTAAAGTTGTGGAAATCCGCATGAAACTGATGACACTTTAGATGAAGGCTCTGAAACTTGGTTGTCTTTGGTTATGAAGGCTCTGAAACTTGGTTGTCTTCAATTATGCAAAGTGCTCTACATGTCACCATTACCCCATAGGCAGGAAGAGTGCTAGCCAGTTTTCTGAGTGCACAGCTGTGATTTCCCATAAAAGGTCTATGTTGGCCAGATCTAGCAGCTTTTGGCATCATTCAGGGCTACCAAGCTGTGCATAAAAGAGGCTCTAAACTCTGCAGATTAATCAACTGCACCATAACTTTTGTGTCCTGAGCTACAGAGGAGAGATGAGGAACAGTGATGCAAGATAATTTCCTGGGGTATAAGCTGTTCCAAGCACAGTACATGCACTTCTATGATAAGGATATGTTAGCAATACAAAGAGTAAAGGGCAATGCCAATGTTTAAAGCTTGAGTTCATTTCCTATAGCAAAGGAAGAGATGTAGAGGAAAGAATTTTTCTTTACATGAGTGTAACTGCAGGTAATAAAAGGAGACTAGTGCTTCAATTGAAGATGTAGAAGGTCCTTTTACAGACACACCTACATAATCAGATTTCTTCCATGTGGAAACACCTGATTCTTCCCTGACCTTTTATTATGCTATTTTTTTCAGTGACGATTGAGAAACTTCTTTGAGACAAATAAGGGTGCTCATAGAGGTCTCAGTTCTTAACAGACAGGAACACAGGCTTGTAGCTGCAGGAAATGGTGAAGATTTGCTTTTTAATAATCAGATTTCTTTTCTCCTTCTCTTAAACACAGTTAGCCAGTTTGTTTCATGAAGTCTTTTTTTGTTTGTTTTTTTGAGTAATTTCCTTATTTTCATTCCAAGTTATTATGCTTTAACTAAGTACACATGCGGAAAATGATGAGCTAATATTTCCAAATTGTTCAGGAACAGCAGAATGGATAGCTTCTGCTCTGCAGGTTGCTTAATGTCCACTGAAAACAAACACTACCTGCCAGGACCTGTAACTACAAACTTAGAGATAGGAAAAGACTGCAAAATCCAGTAGTTCTTCTAATCTGTTGAAGTCTATTCTAGTTTCTGTAAAGAAAGTCCTCAAGGCATCATAGCCACAAAACATGCATATGAGATGGAAGTCCACACCAGCACATGTATGTAAACACACAAGGTGGAATACGTATACATAATTTGAAGCCTCAGAAACTGACGTTGCAGTTACTATGGAGTCAAGCTGTTGTGGTAGGAACAAACTTCTGCTGCTGAAATGTACATGTACTGTAAAGTACATGTACTTTAGCTAGCGACGTGCCCTGCGAAGTGATGTGACTGGCAAAGAAACTACCTGGAAAGATGAGGAGGTTCTGCGTAGGTCTGAAAAGATGAGCCAGCTGTGGCTGCTGATGTAAACATTAACATCCCTCTGAGACTAGGCTTAAAGGCATAAATAAAGGGTCAATCAAGTCATGTCATCAGACACCAGATTGTCTTGTTGCTGTTAGTCTACTTTCTGATTACATTTTGAACTGCTCCAAACAGTTTTTGCAAGAAAGGAATGATGTGGGAAGTAATGAAGTCACAGGCAGTACAGCTCTGAGGCAATCCATGTCACTTGTTCTCAAAGAAAAGAAGCGGTCCTTTTGGATTCAGCAGTATTGGCCTGTCCATAAGGCCCAACCTACCTTACTCCAGGCCAGGGTGTGAAGCCTTAAAGACACATTATAAAAATTTTAGCATAGCCTTTTTAATACTCTCTAGTATAACTTGTTCATGCCTTTGGCCTGATAGTACCTCTGTACAAGATTCCTGAACTGTTGTTTAATTTTTCTTGTCAAGAAATCCAATGGACAAAGATTGTAGCAAGGTAAACATTTTATCTGTATAAAAAGTTCTTAGAATAAGACATAACAGGCACATCACTTGATATACGAGAGCCAGAACTATTCAGAGGACCAAGAAACCTTGAAATTACTCCAAGGAGGGCAGAGGATGCTGAGGAAAAATGAAAATAAGGGGTCTTTGAGACCACTGAATCAATTCTGGGAGGTGTGCCTGAGGGAGGACCAAGTGGATGGACACTGTTCTGGCTAGGTGTAACCATGATGTAATGGTTAGATATTATAATCAGTGTTAGAAAATTGTAAAACCTATGGTGCGTGTAAGTAATATGCAATATGCGTATTGTGCACCTAAGGCCCTAATTAATGAACCGCTCTTTATCTTCCTATACTAAGAAATTGTCCAGAGAATTTTTTCTTCCTTTTAGGCAACAGGTGGACACAGAATGGCCCATCCCTTTCATTTCTCACCAGTGCACCTGTGCACTACTCATCATGCTCTGGCTCTGAGAGATGTTTTTATGTCCATAAACGTGATGAAGAAGGGTCTCAGTGTGACTTTGATTGAAAGTTGATCAACTGCTCGTTGGGTTTTCATTTTACAGTTTTAAGAAGACATCAGTGCAGGATTACTTAAGTTTCTGAACAGCTTGTGAGGGAATGTATGATTCACTGTTGGAAATCAATGAATAAAGATGCTGAAATTGCTCTTCCTCCTCCTACTCTCCTCTGTTACTAGCAGCATTGAAGTTCAGAGTTCTTCATATATTCATTCTCTCCAATGAGAAATGTATCAGCTCTGTCCTCACACCCTTCCTAAGGATGAACATAATTTTTGTCTAAACAACCACTTTTCTTTTAAGTCAAAAAAAGGCCCCAATTCTCTGGCCAGCATAATCTATTTTTAAAGGTTTCTCTAATTAAGTGTGAAGAATCTTTATGCAAAGTGTAAAGTTGCATTACACAGATGAAAAAAAAAAGATAAATATGAAAGCATATTGCCTCTCTGACAGCTTAGTTTAACATAAAAGTTTAGCTCCTTAGAAGCCTGTGACCATACTAAAAATAACAGCTGGCAGATAAAATAGAAAAATAGTTATGTAAAGAGTAACACTTATATGAAGACTGGGTACAGCTCAGCAGAAAAGGAACCTATTGCAGGCAGTAAATAACATGAAAATTCCTGAAACTTCTAAAGACCAGCAATTTCTGATATGTCTATAAAGTTATCAAATCTTTAAATTGGTAGGAATCTCTAAGTTCTTTCTGTAAGAGAATGCAAATAAGACACAAATTAAAATTTTTTCCCCTTCTTTTGTTTAATTTCCAAGCATCTCCTCCTCCCCCCCCCCCCCCCCCGCCAAAGCAATGAACATAAACTCAGTTTCATTTTGCTATTTACAGAAATGGTTACCTGAGAGAGGTAACCAGTTTTCTGTTAGCATCTGATTCTAGTCTTTAATGGGCATTGGACCAGATTCTTGAGGAACAGAAACAATACAATATGGTCCCCAGAACTAACCATTTTTAAGTACCAGATTAAAAAAATATTGCCAGATATATAGACCATATTGATTAGCACTACCTCATTCTCTGTTTCAAAGAGCCTTTCAATGTTAACCTATATAAAATTTTAGATGTACTTTTCCAGTCCCTATCTGTTTCCAAATGTTAAAAATAAGCAGAGTATGGAGGATAGTTTCGAAAACCCAAGCATCTCTGTGTCAAGCTAATCTAGTTCAGAAATGGCCCATGGAAACACCATAGCATAGTCAAATATATTGAAACTTGAGATGATTTATTCAAGTATGCTAATAATCCTCAAACTCTTGTCATGTTCCTTCTATCAATATACAATTTGCTTGCTGTATAATTTCAACAACAAGCATTGCTGGTTTCAAAAGGAGTTTGGCATTTGGTGTTTGAAAGCAGCTATAACATAGAAACATCTGCTCAACTCTGTTTCAAGAGGGAAATTAATTTTATCTTCCTTGCATCCTGCAGGAATGCTAGAGCTCATTGTATTTGCTAGACAAGACTTGCTTGTTGGTCAAAAGTCTGAGCTCCCTACTAGGCTTGGTTGCCTACTATCTCAGGAATATAAAACTATAGCAAAGAAGAAGCAAGACCTAAATGATACCGAATGTCACAAATCTTGACAACAACCACTGACCAATAGCATTAACATATCAGCTTTTCACTTCTTAATAACTGAAGTGTAAAGAGCAGTGTTCACACTTCCTTTCACAAAATGATAAGCTCTAGTCAGCTCGCACAGGGGAAAATGAAAGTTACCCAAACTGAAGTTCAGTGATTAACTTTGTAGTTTTGCATGCACACAATTCAGCTACTGAATATCGCCTACTCCTGTCTTCTTATCATTATAGCTTTATAAAAAACACCCTGATGTAGAGGTTTCATTCTGTTATATTCTATCAACTATGCTTTCAACTGACTGAGCAATTGCACTGATGTAATACACAACTGCACTGTGTCAAAACTCATTCTTCATTTGATTCAACTGCATCTAATCCTGTTCATCCACCTGTGAGATCTTCCAATACAAATCTTCAGATTTTCTCCTTCTCTCCAAACATCTGATGAACCATGGGGACAAGACTAAGTGGGAAACTGTTTGCTATTATATAATATTAATAACAGATAGCCTTCAACCAGCTCAACCAATCTGAACTTTCAAAACACAAGTGGATTTCAGAGCTATTTCTGGGATACCATACGTAGCCACAAGAGACTTGCTTTCTTCCTATTTCTCTGCCACCAGAAAGATTCCAGTTACTGACTAGTGTATATAAGGCAGTGGGGCTAACATAGAAAGTATGTAGAGTTTTTCCCAATTTGTTTCACAAGGACTTTTATCACAGCATACACCAGCACATCTCATGATGTCAGTGTGCTGATGCTGTTCTTGGTCAGCATCCAATTAAAGAGAACATAAAACTGAATATAAAAAACATTTTGGATACTGGTGTGTGCATATTGCACTAAGGGCAAAGCAGCAGGAATTAGAAAAAGGGACTGCACTTGATTTTTAAATTCATGAGGCCAAATAGCACGCTCACATGCAAAAACCCTGTCGTTCCTCCTTGTGTGAATACGCCCCACTTGGCACCACATTTTCAGTACACCAACCCATTGACTTTGGTATCAGAGTTTCAGAGAGAAAAGAAGTTGTACAAGTTTGTAATTTCTCATAAAGAACAGTTTACTATGTCGAAGACCTCTGGCCAAAGCTATCCTTCATTTCATGTTGTCTGGGCATACATATGTCCCCATTTTCCACTAGGTGATACATTTTTAAGGAAAACTGCATGATACTATGTAAATTTACTACATCTGTTTTGATCTGTGTTCAAGGTTATGTTGGTTCTTTCTGACTCTAGGGACTATCACTACAAAAGGGCTGAGTACAGGAAGAAAGAAAATGATGCATTCAAAAGGGAAAGTTAAAATATAAGAAAAAATGGTGAATGATTTTAAAATTATGAAACCACATCTGCAGTAAGAAAAAGATATAAATAAAAATCTTTCTAGGTTTTAGAATATGTCATTTTAAGACCTTTTATAATACAAATCAACATGAACTTAGGGTTCTTCATTACTCTTCAGCATTAATTTGATTGAACAAGGTCTTTTAATTCTGCACTTTCTGTCTGACTGTACATTGCATATATGTATACCCCCCTACAAACAGCACAAAAGTGTGGGCATGCTCTAGGTGAAACAGCACATGATCCAAGGACATAAACTATTTTTTTAATAGAGTAAAAAGGAAATCTATTTGCTATCAATATCTACTATTAATAAATGTCTTCAGAACTGAGTACAAAGCAAGGAGGCTGAAAACTCAGTCTAACATTTCCCAATGTTAATATTTTGGAGAGTATGGATAATGAAGCAAAGCCCTATACCATTTTGTGAGGAAACAATAAAAAGGGTCTTCACATTGCCAAAACATAAAAAATTCCTCTAAAGAAAGTGTAGAGTGTGCTATTACATTTTCACAGAAGAAAATAAGACCAACGGAAGGCAACTTGGGCAAAACAAGGTTTCAATAATTTTGAACATACCCTTATTAACTGCGCAGAATCCACTAAAAGTTGGTGATGTGGTTTTCATCATCACTAAAGGATGCTGCTACCTCTTGTTATTTCGCCATGGAAAGTAAGATTTCAGTGTATTTCTTTCACTGAATATCTAAATCTGTTGATACAGATAGCAGCTTGATCACATCTGGCCTTATGCAATACAGAACATGAGACTACCGGAGTATGAGACAGTGAACGTCATTAACAGGGAGAAGGGCTTCAGAAACACAGTACTTAGCCCAGACTTCCAGTCACTCATTTCTACCTTCCTTCTTCTCCTTCTTATATTTTCCATTTTTCTCTAAATATTAAAAATCTTACAAAACAGAGTTGGAAACTAAACCACATGCTTTCTGAAATAACTTCTCAGCAACTTACTTTTGCCCTATTCCAGTCTGTTAAAAATCAGCCCTTGTTTTCTTTACATTTTGACTTATATAGTTTGTTTGATTGGGTTTTGTTTGCATTGTTGGGTGAAGCTTTTTTTCTTATTTCAAATGAACATTATAAGGAATGAAGATAAAAGACTATTTTATCACCCTGTAATCAGAGATATTGATTTCACTGTAAACTTCTTATATTTCCTCCATAGGCATGGAGGAAATCAAAGGATACTGTCATGTTTCTGCTGATCATTTCAAACCTCCTGCTAATGAATAGTGCAGTGAAATTACATTTTCTCTCCCTCTTTGTCTATGAACTATTAACAGGTGCTGGATTTCTTCAGTAGGGGAAAAAAGGGTCACTATAATAAATGAATTATTTTTTTATCATCTGTTTTGTTTTCTTTTTGTAAAGCTATGGTTTTGACAATGATAAAAAACACAGAGCATTGTTATTCATTGGTAAATAAAAAGTTGAGTACCACAAGAATTTAAATGTGTTTGCTCTACATAAATATAGACTATATCACATATTTTTCTTACATTTATGAACACTAGTGATGTTTTTTAGAGACTTTATGTGGGACTGTTTTATGAACATGAAATACATTATTATAGCATTATAATAACATTATTATTTTATTCCTCAGAGAGCATAGTACTTTATCTCCTTCTGTTCTGAAAATAAACACCTGTCTTTAACAGAATTACTCTGACCTGAAATCAACACAATAAAGGACCATTACCTTTAAGATCCTAAGGTGCTAAAATCTTTTGAACTCTTAAGCTCTTTTAACCTCTGATCTGATTACTGGAAAAAATGCAAACAAAATCTGCATTTCTTATTAGTCCGTAGTTGATTTATGCTACTGCACAAATACAGCCTCTTGGTATCAAAATAGAAAATTGGACAGTTAATTGCTACTTTTCAGCTGATAAAAATGTACATTAGGTAATGTTACAGGAAATTTGTTTTATCTGTTACTGTCTGCAATTTTATCATACCTTGGCTGATTCAAGCATGAAGTCAGTATTTCAAGAAGTCATAAGAGGCAGCTAGCAGACTGCTTAAAAATTATTCAAATGCCAAATTTCTGATTTTCTATAATGCAGATTCAAGTTTACAAAGTTGATAGGTGGGTGACTTTGTACATGTTAATACCTTACCAAAAATACTTTCTACCTCTAATAATGGCATATCGCACTATATAGCTTTTTGTTCAATGTTCCCTCCTGATTGACACAGAAACCTTTCAGAAGGCGTGTAAAAGCTATTAGTCCACAGATATTTGGTAGGAAACCTTGCATATTCTGAAATCAGCTAGCAAGTGTTTCCAAGGGAGAAAATTGCACCCATGGGACAAGAATTGGGGTTACACCACCACAGACCTCATTCATCACTCCCTGACAGTGGCCTAGATAGTTTGCAGTTTTTCCTGTAAGTGCTGCTTTGGGAAGTATAAATGTACTCAGTTTCAGACTAACCCATTCTTTTGAACCAACAAGTAAAGCATATAGCTTTCACCAGGTGCATGCAGTCCATGTGAACATAAAAAAATAAGATAAAGAAAACAACATATGTGATGGTAATTATTTTGTTTTGGATCCACAGAATTACACATTTTAGCTGCATCATGTTCTAGATTTGTGCCCTAACAGCTACTTTGAACTATTTAACCAATATTTACTCTGATTTTCTGAGGTACTAACACTATTTAATTACTAGACTATTATAAACAACTGCAATATAAAGACTAATTACATATTTATAAATGACAACAGAAACAAAATGTGCTACTTTGCCCAGTTCCATAGAACAATTACAATGCTGACTGACAGAAAATGAGCCTTCTCTTTTCTCTTACCTTCTTGTCACCCCAAAAATTGTTAATAAGTTATTCCATAGTTCCTTACATAAATGAAATGGAGTCCTGCCCACACTGATGCATTTTAATAGCAATTATATTTGTGTTCTTACACTAATGCCCATCATAATCTAAGTATTCTCTAAAGATTCAAAGTGACGTATGACAAGAAGTATAGCTTCCCCTTTTCTGACTCAATATCTTCTTCACTGATGAAGTATTTTTAACTTGCTTTCTACTCTCCTCGTGCCTTTTTACTTCTATTTTTTGCATATTTATATTGAGCATGTTTTAAAGGAATAAAAATAGAAGAGAGCACTATCCATTTTACAAGGATATTTTTGTACATAAATGTTCTCTATGCATAAGTAAAAACATTTAAAGCATAGAAAAAATGTGACTGCAAAGGATGTGAAGGCAGGTTGCCAAACAAGAGTGTATTCAGTCAGAGGTGAGCTCATGCGTGGTTAAGATTGTAGCATGTCTAACTACTAATTGGTGCTAAAGGTAGGTAAGCAGATAAAAACTTTTTATACTGAAGAATAGATGTGAAGACAGAGTTTTGTGTATTAAATGATTTGAGACTTCCTCTTTGCATACTTTCATGACTCCTTATAGACTACCTTGAAATACTGAATTACAATGAGTACAAATTATATACTTCTCCTCTCATGCTACCTCCTACACTCCAAATAATAGTCCCAGAGTGAAAGACAAAGTAAAATAATAGCGCCTTCTTAGTCAGAGTTTTGCCATAGAAAAAAATGAAGATGGAAACTATTGCTTGACTGTACAGTTTCTCCTCTGTGGAAAATAGAAAAAGTGTGATCCTTAACACTGCACTTCTACGCAGCCTTAACCACATCCCTTTCCACCACATAGTGTAAACATTTCTGACAGATGAATTACCAGTGTGACAGGACTCCTGGTCCTGAAACACTCTATTCTGTAAATCAGCATAGACTGACCATATATATGTGTGGGAGAACGAGATAACTATGAGACATGGAAAAAGAACTTTCAAAAGTGGACTTACGAGGATGGAGAGACAGACGACAGAGCAGAGACTGTGGAGCTCCACATGTTTGTGGCAAAAGTTTAAAGAAAAGAATGGGTCTCTTGTAATTCATGGACACTTCTTGATCCAGTATACGATTGCTCGTAGAAGGATCATTTTGCAAGTATACAATCAAGTGTAGAAAGATTAACCCCCCTGCTAATGGTTATCCCCCTATGTGCACCCCTCAGGTTGATCCCCAACATGGCACATCCCTTGTTGTTTTATCCGCGGTTCCCTTCTATGTTGTCTTCTTCCCCCTCACAGTTTCCTGCCTTTGCCCTGGACCCTGCTTCCATATTGGTTCACTTTTGTGCCTTTGGCGAGTTGCCCCTGACTGGCTGTTTGGTTGCCCTGTTACGCACTCCACCCGTTACCCTATTCAAGTTCCAGAACCTTCCCTGGGAGCCCTATAAAAGCCCAAGCCCCAGGTAAATAAATGCCTTTTGTGCATTCACCCTCAACCTGTGTGGTGTGGTGTTGTACATGGAAGGTCATTTGGTCAGGACCTCATCATATATGATCCACCTTCTGAAAACGGTAAAAGGGTGGCTTTTGCCGATAATTTCCAATATATATTTCACTGTATCCTAGTCTGAACTGAGCACTCCCTTGAAACTTCAGTATGATGTCACTAGGACCATTCACCTTTGCTGCATTACAGAATTACAAAATGGTGTTGTGACTTTGCTTGCAAGCTATTTGATTCTGGGTTATGTTATTTTTATTGGGTTTGGATTTTTTTTTTGGTGGTTTTCTGTTTGTTTGTTTGGGGGTTTTTGATTGTTTTTGTTTTTTGGTTGTTTTTGTTTTTTGGAGTTTTTTTGTTTTGTTTTTTCCTTGGTTTTGGTAGTGGTAGTTTTCGGTTGTTTTCAAGTTAATTTATATTCAGTTTCATTTGAATACATGGCAATAACACGAAGCAAAAGCCATAAGAATATTTTCCTTTTATATTTCGCTTTGCAAAATATTTTTTTCAATAACCACATCTAGAAATGCAACACTTTTGCCTACCTACTCATGATTCATGTGACATTTTTCATATGAAAATCCTATTTTTATTTTGGTTACTCTTAGCCTTGTTAATCAGCTTGATTTCGCAGTTGTTTGTCGTCTTGTATTTCTAAACTGATACCTATCTCTTTGTAGATTCATCTTGTGTACAGCAGGTTGAACATTTTTGTGTTCTTTGAACATTCAGGAACTCACATAGCTACTAAACTCATCAAGGAATAGCAAAATATTTCTATTGCTTGCATCCTTTTCTTTTGCAAGATGTAAAACCTCAGAATGCTTAAACAATAGTAGAAGACTACTTGTTCAATATACATCATGATAATGAACTATTATGTCTAATAGAAGTGTGCAGCTCTAGGAAAGGAAAAAAAAATTCGGAGAAAAAAAATACCCAAAAAGAATGTCAGTGAAAGTCAAATATGAACGTTATCATATGCTAGGAGATAAACCTTTATAATCAAATTACCCTTAAAAACAGAGCTGTAAAATATTCTAATAATACCTTAACTAAAAACTAAAGATGTCATATATGGATGTGTTTCATATATAGATATGAATCACTCCTTTCGAAACTTCATTTCTATGTGAGATTCAACTTTCAAAAGAATGCATTGGTGCACATTGATTAACACCACAGATTTGGATTAATCCTTGCTAATTATACTTTCGCTATAAGTGGTGGTAATAAATTGATCATGTAGGCTCCACATTCAGTCAATAGAGACATCCAGAGTAATTTTACATTATTGGCTGCATTAGAGTATCTGCTTTGGAGCAACAGAAAGGTTTTAACAATATTTAGTGTTTATTTAAGGATTCCCTAACATCTCAGACCAAAATCTTTTCTTGATATTTTCCCACTGAATTACTTGATTAAATGCCTATGCCAATCTGATGCTAAAATGTTCCTCATTTAAAACATAATCTACAAAATTGATGGTAAGTATACCCCTAGTCATTTTTCTATACAAGCTTGGTTTACAAAAGGTACCAACTCCTGAAAGCATGCATTGCATCAGACTCTAATTATACACAGACACAATATGCACAATATATTGTTGGGTTAAGCATTCCTTACTGCTCTGTCTCACTCTTCTTAGGAGGTACTGCAATGAAGAGAAATTAATTTCAGTCATTATATGTTACACGTTTTGTTGCTTCTTCATCAAAATTATTTTGTAGCTAAATAGAAGACTTCATTCTTAAAGACTATCACTAAGGTCTCAGGAACATCAGGTTCATCAAAATGTGTAAATGGGGGAAAATACAGAGTAGTTAAATTGCTTATGAACTTCTGCATCCTGAACTCCAGTTTTTTGTTTCAATAATCATTGCCAATTTCAGTTGGAAATTAGATACAAAGACATAGAATTCACTAAAAAAAAAGATTCCTTATATCTGTTAGTGTTTAAAATGTGATCTGCACATATTTAATGTAACAGCGGAGGAAATAGGGTTGTAAACAACTGTCCTCTCTTCAGAAAATCAAAACACAGAACATGCAAGTTAAAACCCTTTGTTCATGTCTCAATTGCTTTTTATCAGCTTAGGTTTGTCAGTGACAAACAAGTTGTGTCAGCTAGCAACTTTGCCTCATAAAAGGTAAAATATGCAGAGAAATATCATTTACAATGAACCCTCTTGCTTATAGACAGACTCCTTTCTCACTACAACAGCTATGATTTTCAATATTTTCAATTATTTCCAACCCATGCTAGTAAGTAGATCCTTCAAAAGCATTGAGGGTAGCAAAGGAAATGTATGCCCAGTACCAAATTTTTATAACACTGCTAGGTTATTTGAAATTTCAGCTTGAAAGAATTGTGCAACAACTTCAATGACAATAAAAGTATGGATTAAAAAGTAAAAAAACCAGAAAAACCCACAACAACAAAAAAAAACCCCAAACATATTCAAACTCCCAAACCTTCTAAGCAAAGACGCAGAGACATATATTAAAAAATTTTCTCTGCTTCCAGCTAGGAATGCTCATAAAAATATCATATGCTAAACTACTGGAAGTAATTTTCAAATACCAGAAACAGTGATATTAGAACCTGATGACACCCTCTATGCTTCTCTGAGTATATATAACATTACAATATAATTTATCCTTGTCATTTCAGTGAGATAGATCTTGCTCTTCTCATTTGAACGTTATAAAAAAGAAAACAATAATGAATTGCATTTGAACAAATTGTAGCTACTAACAGTGGTATTACAAAAGAGTTGCTTTAGAGCTAGAGCACAATGCCATTTTAGCAACAAGTTTCCTCTGAGTTACTTTAGCACTTGACTTTCATAGCCAGTAATTTTTATAATTTTCAAGCTATCAAAAACATTTTTTTCTTGTTTTGCTGGATGCAAATCCTACAGTATATTTGGCCTTTCTGTCTCAAAGAAGAAATATGACCAGCACAAAGTGACTCCAGAGAAAGTACGCAGTATCTTTTATTTTTTTAGCTCCTAAGAAAAAATCCACCAATTCTTCATATTCCGTATTAACTTGCTTTTCAAAACCAAGGTCATAAGATTATTATCAGAACAGTAAGTAGGGTAGTTGCAAAGACCATCTTCAAAACTGTCTTCTCTGTCCTGATGGTCAAAGAAGTTTTGGTGATCTTTGAAATCAGTGTAGTTGCACTAATATATGAGTCCTTTACATTTGGAAGATGGGTGTTAAAAACAATATAATGTATGAGGTTCTGCTTACTAGTATTGACTCAAAAGGAGGTTGCCTCTTTAAAACTAGAAAACAAATTCAGAACAAATTCAGTCTAATCAAGTTATATTTGCACCTTCAAAAGTCAATATCACACCTCCAGCTCACTGGGAAGAAATATTTCACCTCATCTCTCATCATCAACTGACAATTCATGGAAGGCAAGCAATTCCTGGGGGTTGTTTCACTGTTTTTAATCTCTGGATATTGTGGCAGACTTATCTGTGAATTTTCCTACATTGCCTAGTTCCTGAAAACCTTTAACATGATTTTATCATAGATTTTGATTGATATTTTAATTTCCTTTATTAAAATATAATATATAAAAGGAAAGGAATCTTTTAAGCTCACAACTGACAATGAAATAGTACTTACGTCGTCATAGGGAGCTAACTTCCTATATTAATATGATTGCATTTGACATTTCCATTAAAAAATCCTCCACTAGCATTACATTATTATGTCTGTGACAGCTCACTGTGGGTTCTATGGTTACATACGGATTTTAGATTATTGCTTTACTGCATTTTTTTGATGTACATAAGAGGTTCACTGTAGAAAAATATTAGTTTTTGCTCTAAAAGGGTAGTGAAAAGATATTTATGGAGTTCAATTAAACTTTTGCATAATAATTTAAAGAAATTTTTTGTGATACTGTTAATTTAAAGAAATTTAAAGAACCTCATACTTAAGGGAAAATTGAATAAAGCTCTAAAGTAGTATAAAACACTTTGCTAATTTTATTAACCAGTTAAATGCAGGCTTTTGGACAACGTAAAGGAACACCTCTCAAGAGACACTATGAAACACAGGAAGCCAGACATAAGTGAAAAAGCAATATGCAAGGAAGGGCAATAGACTGACTGGATAAAATCCCAGAAGCATCTATGATTTGCCTAAATTCTCAAGAATATGATTTCTGTCATGTTCCCAGCATAAGACACTTTTAAGTATACACAGCAACACAGAAAACAAAGGCTTAGGCTTTCAAAATCATGAGACCTTTAACCATGCATATAGCAATATAACTTTTGACTCTAGTAGCAACATATGATTTCAAGTAGTACCTTATAATGCAACTCAGAAAACAACTTAAAGAGTGCTAACAGTAACATCACAAGGTCAGGTAGGTATCTGAATTGCAAAAATTAGTTTTCATAGAGTATCATTTCTATACAAATTATTTATTCAGCTACATGATATATTCTGTCTGGGAGCTTGACCTCTGCATTGCCATCTGCTGATTGCAAATTTTGTGAAAAGCATTGCACCAATCTGAGATTTTTGCCTGTTCAGAAGATTATCCTTTCTACATTATTTAACTACCTGTCATTTGACCTTGTCTTGAAAATCATTGTGTGCTTCTCATGTCATTGCATTCACTGTTGACAGCTGGTGTTTATCAGTAGAAGCTGTGGGGGGAAAATTACTCAGTGTACAGCCTAGCCCACTTACAAAAGCAGACTGAATAAAAAACAAATAGAAATGAGTAGTCCCTAAATACCATCAGTTAATGTATTGCCAAACAGGGAATGTACAAGGGGTAGATCAGATTTCAGTGTATAGCCGCTGTCAGCATTCCTACTGCTCAAAAAAATGGCTGAAGGGGTATCCGTGGTTCCTAAAGTGCTACCTTTAAAATATGTCAAAATGCAACCTGTTAGTCTGCAGCACTGCTATTTTCTGAGGTGGGCTAAAATCTAAACAAGGTAGTGACTGATCACTTATAATCATCCATTAGTGGCAACTGTCAGAGACAAATTCTGGGCTAGACGGACCTCTGTGCTAGGGCTGCTGTGCTAGGGCTGCTCCTCTGCTGTGCTGAAACACCTGTCATATGCAGAAAGCAGCATCAGGACAGTGATGTGGGGGATGTTGTATTTCAGGTGTTAAATACAATGCCAGACCTGGCCAAACTTGGTTAGTAAAACCACACTACATGTTTTTTAAAGGCATTAGCTCTTGTATCACAGACAAATACAGAAATTTACCCTTTGGTAACTGCAAATATACTTGGTCGCAGATTGATGAGGTAATCCAGTGGAGTTCCTGCCAATCTTTTGCTATTGATGACATGAGCTGCTGGAATAGCCACATTTCAGTAAAGGTACGACAGACAATTGGATTTAATTTTCGTATTTATATGTTCAGTTTATTTTGAAAGCTCACTAGCATTGTGTAAAAAAACACGGGAAAACTTTTAAATTATTTTTCCTACATTCTGCTTCCTGCACTTGGGAGGTCCCTCTCTTTCATTTGCACTAATCAATGTCCATTACCTCCTTTAGAACCCATTTTCCCAATGTTACCTTTCTATCATCTGAAAGCAATGAATCACATATGCAAAGGGCCAAAAAGAGCCCTATGGATGGAAAAGAAAATCCATCAAGTGGCCTAATGCCAAGACAATACCTCCATCTTATGTAATACTTGATCATGAATCGCAGGACTGTTGGAAAACAATGAGAAGCATTGCAAAAGCTTGATCTAAAAGAGTATAAAACCACTTATACTCTTTCATGAACACCCCATTGATGACTGCTATGTAGCTCTTTCTTTTGACATACTAAAGCTTTTGACACATTAAAGAGAATGTGAAATTATATTCTCTCCTGTAAGCTTTAGTTCCACTTTCTTGACTCATCTTATTTGTTTATATTACACCTTTATGATTTAG
Source organism: Campylorhamphus procurvoides (assembly GCA_013396655.1). Classification (NCBI taxonomy): domain Eukaryota; kingdom Metazoa; phylum Chordata; class Aves; order Passeriformes; family Dendrocolaptidae; genus Campylorhamphus; species Campylorhamphus procurvoides. The sequence goes on along the minus strand of WBMV01004981.1, from coordinate 756,158 downwards.
AATTACAAAATGTTTCTGACAGTGAAGCCTGCCTTGCTTCTAAAGGGATATGCGCACTGCATCTACAGAACAACAAAAGACTAATTCTATATCCAACCATAAAATTAATTAGGCTTTACGAAAATTTCTCGGATTATCACACAAATAATTAAGCTGGGATAGACATACATTACTGTGAACATGCAAAGCTGCAAAACTACAAAAGGGTTTGCATTGCACAGCATTCATTTAGCAGTATTAACTCTAAGGGGCTCAGACACTGAAACAGATAATCCTGTGTGTAATAATACTCATGCAGTAGTCACTCCTAACAGGTGAGCAAAACTAGAACAAAGAAGGGATAGAGAAATGACTGATGAGTATTCTCGCACATTAAAAGCTAGTGGTTCACTCACATATGACTTCTCATAGATTTTTCAATCTTGTGGATTGTGGGCTTGTGGAAAGTGAGCAAGTGGCACAGAATGCAATTCCTGTTGTAGGAAATAAATAGAATGTTTAATTCTTTTTTTTAAGTATGCTAATCCAAACAGGATGATCTTTAGGATGCTCCTATGTATTTGTTTCTGTCCTTAAATATGATAAAAGTATTCCACAAAAGAGAACATAGTTATTAATTGACAAGATTTTTAGAATGTCACTGGCAAAAACATCTCACTGGGGTTTTTTTTTCATTTGCTTACAGCAAAGAAATTTTGGAAACCTGCGTCACTAGCAAAAAATTTGAATTTCATAGAATGCTTCAAACATACTTTTAAAAGAGAAAATAACACTTGTATGTTTCCTTGAAATGAATTTGTCTTTTCAAATAACATTTTGATTAATTACATGTAAATGAATTCTAAGTCTATAAAGGGATTTCTTCAGTTGTCAAGGTGATTTTTAATTAACATAAAATGGGAGTCTCTTTCCTAGTTTCCATCAGTACTTATGACGCTACTGAAGGAGCTACAGCTCATCTTCATAAGGCTCACTTAATGTTTCAAGTATGTATGTAGCTTAGTCATCTATATAAATTAGGAAAATAAACACTAGAGAACTTATCTTTTATCTATATATATATATATAAGAACTAGTGCTATCAATTCATAGCATCTAAACTAACCTTGGATGGATCATGAGCAATGTAATAAAATATTTAGTTAATGTTCCTATACAATCTCTGGCTAGACACAGCAGCAAAACCATCTGGAAAGTGTATGTTTGACCATACGGCTACAGCTTTCTGCAAAACCTTTAAATACCTCAGCTCATCTCCCTGTGTCATTTTCAACACAAAATTATTTAACTCAACTTAAAAAAAAAAAAACAAAACCAACCATCTGACATCTGATAATTTTGGTTATGGTATTTTCTTACAAATATGAATCCATTCTTTTTTGTAATGAACACAAGTAATAAAGGTAGATCTAGAAGCTGGTTTAATTAGATGACAATATTACATACTGCTATGCTCTGGTGATCAGCAAAAATCAGTCATTCTTTGTATGTATTTGGACTGTAACTAAAAAGCTTAGGCATGTGGCATGAAATTAGCAAATAGAAGGGGATGTTTGCCTTCTTCAACAGACTGATATTTCATTCACTTCTTTTCATGAGGTTTATATTACAGTGTCAGTTCCAAAATCTGTAAGCTCTTCTTCCAGTAGCCTCTTCACAGAGATTTTGATTTAAAGGCCAGAAATAACACTTCAAATCATCTGGTCTTTTCACAACACAGGCTATAAAAAACTCATGTAATAATTCAGGAATTAAGACCTTCATTTCTTTTAGTGTTATTATATGTACCTTAGAAAAACGTGATGGCTTGAATTTAAAGTCACGGGGTAACTACCATATCAGTGAACACAATTTCCCAGAGACTTCATGTCAAAGTATAGTCTCTTCATCTTGACTGATCTTTTATCTAGTTTCAGTTTCCATGTACAGGCAATTTTTACTTCTGCTATATTACAGAGTTGTTTCTTGCCAGAAATCATTTGGATCAAATTCATTTGGAGTCTTAGAATGAGCCACCCTTCACTTTCTACTTGTTAAAGTATAGAATTATTTTCAATTCATAACAAGAGAGATAAATCTGAATTTAACTATACTTTTAATCCTCTAGTAATTCATCTCCATCAACAATCCATCAACAGCTTTTACAGCATCATCATCAGAATGGAATGCAGTACTTCAGCAACAATATCACTGATTCTGTATCCTAAGTAATACTCCTTCCCTAGTCACATTTATTGACCTGGTTACTGGAAATTACTCTCAGAAGCTACAGTCTATTTGTTATCTGTAGTCCTACACTGGTAATTCATTTTCAACCCTGATTTCAAGACCCTTTTCAGTGTCATTACACAAGGATATATCTAGCAGGTGCAGCATTCAGTGCCAATTTCAATAATTTGTTTTAATACATTTAATTGTATTATAGCAGGTCCTCCTCAAATGAAACTGCAGTTCTAAGATCAAAGTTAACTGATTATTCCATGATTAACTCTTTTTGTTTTGTCTGTTAGTATAAGGTATTGAATAACGTAGAATCACATCTCACAAAATGCCACTCTTATAACCTCTAAGTCCTCAAAATTCTACTCAAGAATTTATCAGTATTCAATTTTTTTTTTTTTAACTAAATTGCGTCTTTAGGAGGAGTGCTCTTACCCATATACTTTTCCACTTCTTGGCAGCTTGGAAACCTGTCTGAGCAAGGCAAGCTTAGAAGCATAACCCTTGTCCCCAAAGCAACAGAAGATACTTTTCCTGTGTGGCGGATTGAGAGGTACTTGATGGGCCAGATTTAGAGGACAATCAGAATCAAATCAAATACAAATTATTAAGTATATTAGTCTGCAATTAATCTGGTTGAAATATCACCAATTTCTTCTTATGGGAACTAAGCCTGTGCCCACAGACAGTATGACTGACTTCAGTTTTTTAAATAATTGGGCAGCATTTCAGCCTCTAAATAACTATCTTCATTTATTATTTTTGTTTAATTTTTCTATTTAATTTTCATTTTCATTAAGATCCATTTTGTTACATTTGATCACTTTGTCTAAGTTAGGAGAAACTTTGTATCTTTAAAAAAATATGTTGATACCTTTACAGTTGTGCCATGCCAGATTGCCATTTGTACAGCAGTACATGTAGCCATGAAAATCTGACTGCAGGATTATGATCTAATTCCACTATATTTTTTATATATTTTTTTTTTTAATTGCTCTGATCTCCACATTTTTGGAGACAGTTCCACAAATGGAAATTAAAGAAGTAATCCTTCTGTCTGTAGGCATAACTTTTTAGACATGTGGCCTGCTCTAGGAAATGTTAGGTATAAACCAACAGTAAAGTCACAGTAGGATTTTGGTACCTATATATTAGCTGTCATTATGTCTTACTTACAAAGGAGAAGTTCAGGACCTTTAATTTCTGTTACTGTAGTATTAAGAGCCAAGGAGATCCAAGCCAGTCAGCATGCTGAAGCTCAGACTGAACCAGCCTGTGGGAAACAGTGTGCAAACCTTTCTCATCCCTTCTTGTATGGGACTCAACTGTCATGCTTTGGGAAAAAAACTCTGTTCATTTGCTACCATCAGTCTACAAATATACCCCTGGAAAATCTTTCAGAGAACTTATTTTTCTTTTAAATTGGTCAGAAAAGGTTATTACATTTTTTTTAATTTCTCCCATGACTGTTTTATGTAATATACAAAAGTTAATCCTTTCATCAGGCACCTCTAAAGACCTCTTATTATAGCTGCATTCCTTAATTACTCTGTCACAGTTTCATGTTTCCTTTCATACTCTTTCTTTAGCTTAACAGCACTTGAAGAAATTTTTTAAACAATGGAAGTACTTTAAGAGAAGGAGTGGAAAACTCCAAACCCAGCCTGCATCCCAGTAAGCTTTTATTCCCTCCTCTGCACACCCTCTGACACCCTCATTCCTGCTAAGCTTCATCATGTTATATAAAAGGTGCTGCCACACATTATGCATCACTATCTGCGTTTGAAACATATTCTGAAAATTTCTAAGAGTAGAAGGAATATAGAGTGTCTGGAAAACATTTTGCTTCTCCATCAGATATAGAAGTGTACTTATGGACCAGATTTGGGTAGATACCAAGGCGATATGTGCCTATAAAGTTCCTTCTCTGCATAGACTGTAAGAAATTGAAGGAAATAAACAGTTTCAGACTAGGGAGGCAGTTAAAAGAATGTTTTCTGATTTCTGACACTGAGTTTCCTTAAACTTGCTGCATTCGGTTGGTAGCTCTCCCATGTGTCTACAGTACTAACAACATCAGAATCTCCCAGGGAGGTGGATCTCAGAAAAATTCTTGATAAATCTTCCAACAGCTCATCTTGTTTTGAAAATATAAGAAGCTTAACTTTCTATATTTTTGGGGTGACTGGAGAAAAACATATCTTTTCAGTGATGTATTTATGTATTAAGCAACAGAGAAAACTGAACATAAATAAAAAATATTTTATTGAACTGTGTTTCAAATACTAGAATATCAGTATGTTACAGTCAATAAGAGCAATAGTTCATTTCAGAAGCTAATTTCAAACACAACATTTTATGATGCAATTGAGCATCATAATTAAACTAGAGAAAATAATATCTCCAATCAATAGACTGGTAATGCCTATTCTTTTAAATAGGAAAAAAGTTTACAGAGGAAGGATGCATATACTGACCAGTATACATTCCTCAAAATTATAGTCAGAATATCTATGTAATTTATGTAAATACAATACACAGAGGTACCTCTGGTAGTTTTTATGAAAGGAATGATAAGAGCTTCCAAATATTTGACAGTCTTTGGGAAAAGAAATGAAATTCCAAGCACAGGAACTAATGGGATATTTTGCCCAGAAAATTCCCTTCCTCCCGTTCTCCTTTGTTACACACCTATTCAGTGTGTGTGTGTGCGTGCGTGTGTGTGTGTGGAGGAGGCAGGGATGGGTTGAACCTCACGGAGATGGGGGGACACCTCATCCCTCATGGCAGGGTCTGGAGCCCACACAAGAAAGCCCCAGAGCAGCTGTCAGTCACAAAAAGCCCAAGAAAACTATAACATCCACAGCTCCTAGAGCCCCTGACCCAGCCTGGATTGTCAGGGACAAGGAGAACACGGCCCCTCACCCTGGCCTGGGTGAACACGGCCCAGAGTGGCCGGGGGGTCAGAGACCCCGCCTGGGGAGTTTGGCCATAGAGACCAGAGCAGATAAACCCAAAGGTGTTGGGGTGCCACATATCACAGCTCTGCCATCTGGACGTGTGAGAGCTGCTCTCGATGGTATCTGTATGCTCTGTCTCTCCCTTTTTTGCCCTTCTTTCTCTTCTTTCTCCCTTTGCTTCTCTTTCTTTGCTCCTTTCTTGATGCTTTGGGTGGCTTGGAGATGGAGGGATTGGATTTTACTTAAGTGTGTATATTGATCAAATATTGAGTTGGGTATTTTTGATTAATATTTGTAATTTATATTATTATTTTTGATTAATATTTGCTGGTTTGGTATTGTGGTGGAACATTTTGTCTAGCTTATGTAGTGCCCTTTTTGAATTTTTGCCAAGTTCCCTTATTTTCTCCCCTAAATTTATAAACTCCTTGGGAACAAGGATGTGGCTTTTTCCCTCTACATTTTCTCAAGGTATTAAAGAACTCTCTCTGTACAAATATTAAAGTACAACTCTTAGCATAAGAGCCCGTGAGCCCACAGCTCCAGGGCTGAAGTGCTACACCCTTCCCCTTCCCCTTTCCCTCTCTTCTTGTCCCTGGAATAAAATAGATACTACACTGCCCTCACAAGCAAGCAAAAAACAAATAAACACACAAACAAAAATCAAACAAATAAAACCCCAAACCAAAACAAAAACCCCACAAAAACCCCCAAAACTCCCACACCATATTGGGCTAAAAAAGCTTTGAAAAATCAAGCTACATAATATGTCTGAGAAAATACAACAGTTTAACAGACAAGTATGACTTCCAAAAATCAGTGGTAAGATGAAGCCACAGCAAAATCAGAGAAAACCAAATGTTTTTAAAAAATTAAAAGCATACAGGGCAGTCTATATAGAATGATATAGATAAATTAAAGGTACAAAAAAAATTAATCCAGGTCAGTCAAACTGCTGGAAATAACAGTATCTTGCTTTACTCCAGATCTCCCAATTAAGTTGTGAAAGCAGTATGCTCAATGTTATTAAACCAACTAAAGAAAAATGTATCATATATCACCACATTTTTTATTCTGAGTTGCCATGAACAGAATTTCTTACTGAGCATAGTGGTGCATTATCCTTAATCCATTTTTAAATATAAAGTCACTGTTAATTAGAAAAAGGTCCAAATTCTTCCTGACTTAAGGCTTTGGATGCATCACTGTGGTTAAGCAAATTTACCTGCTTGGATTAATATAAACATTTGAGAATTAGACTAGCTTATCCCACTGGGTTTCCATCATTTAACTAACACTTTTCTTCTGGGCAGGAAACAAGATAACTTCTTTCATCCAAATAATAAGCAGTATTGCTAATAAAACATAGTACAGCATGATCTGTTAATCTGTTAATTTCTTCAGAGAATTACAAAACTACTGAAGAAAGTAAAATGAGTGTCAGAGAAGGAACATCAACAGCAGCATTATAAGGACAGAATCAAGGAGAAAGAAAATGTCAAGGGAATGTTCTACCTAATATAGTCCTTTTCAAATTGCTTCACTACTAGAAATTAGGCAACTGAACAATAACCTTAAATTATTTGCAAGAAACCTGATTGTGGGATATTTTGCTCTTCATAAGCTACACAGCAGATATTCAGCACAATTTAAAGAGTACTGTTCTGATCTAGCTTACTGAATAATATCTATAACCTTATAGACAAGCAACTGTCACCTAGCTATTGTCTTTCCACCCTGTAAACTCACAAAATACTGTGGAGTCTGTCCTCTCTTCAATGAGCTCCATTACCTTGGTGATAGCACATTTTATTTTCCTTATTCCTCAGTGTCAGGATTTTCTTTGTAAATTGCAAATGCATTTAGATGGGTCAGTGCTACGCAGCCATAGAGAATAGATTTTGCCTTGATTTTGCTCTCAGTACTAGCGAAAACAGATATTATATCTTAGCAAATATTTTCCTGGGCACCCTCATTTTCAATGCTCAGTGGCAACATTTATTACATAATATAAATCAAAATTCAAATGTAAAAGGAAATTACTGGTTCAGTTGTGGTTCCAAAGTCTTTCTTGCAAATATTCACACAGCCTAGTACATATCTCTGAATGAATTTCCCCTTTGTCCTTGTCATTGCTACGTGCTGGAAAACAAAAGTAATAAACTAAAAGAAGTGGGCTTATGCAATGGAAGAAATATAACAAGACTAACCATACATCTCTAGCTGTTGTGCCTAAAATGGAAGATTCAATGACCCTCTCAGCCTTACTCCTTAGAATTTTGAGCCAATACCCATTTGAAAGAAAGAGAAATACAAGGAAAATACAAGCAAATGACAGCTGGAAGTCTGTGGTGCAAAATCCTAACAGGGAAGGAAAATTAATCAAATATTCTTACCCCAGATATTTCTCATGGATGATAGACCTACATATTCGTGTCCTCTGAATGACTGCACACTTTTGCATTGACATTTTTATACTTACAAAAATACAGTTCTACAGTCTCTCTCGGTTTAATGAGGCATATATGGAAACTGGATTTTATCTGACTATACTAAAACTTGCATTAATTTACAGAGACAAATGTCAGGTAGATTTTACTCTCCAAGCCATTTCACAAATCAAGCAATTTGGATCAACTTCAATAGAGGATTGATGAGTGCATTTCCTTCCACATTATTATGCATAAATTAAACCCAAATGTTTTGTGCTGAAGAAGTAAGCAAAGAACATTTTAACAATACAGTGTTGGATTTTTTTCTGAAACATCAGAATGATTCTTTAAGTATTCATTACCGTGGATATTAAAGTATGCAACTGAATAGCTTTCCTCAACAGAAAGAATATTTCTTCTTCACTATGGTCTACTCTTTTCCATGGTGGTCATGCTACTGATCAAGTTGATTGTTGCAGCCTGTGACTTGAATTACTAGAAGGAAGTGATCAGGTAGCCATGAAAATGTTTACATAAATGTTATATAACTATTGGAAAAGAGTAGGATTCAGTAGAGAAGAGAAAATTCTAAAATATCCCTTACTGCTCCACAGTGTTTGAAGATGCACTGCTGGTTTCTTCACATTCTAGTAAAGGCCAAGACAAGAGGTAAAATGATTATGCTTCCATAACTAGTTTTTTATAGTTCTTTCAAGTATATATTCAGCCTCTCAGTATCATTATTTGTCATACAGCATTAAAATGCTCCCTTTTGCTTAACTGTATGCACATTAAAATAAAATGGACAGTTCTTATTTAAATAAAAACTACCTTGCAAGGAGATATGGCAAGAATGAAATGCCTTTAAAATAAAGTGCTCTCTTAAAACACTTTTTATGAACACCTAGAGACCAAGAAGTCATAAACCACAGTTCCCACAGTCAATCTGATTTTGTTTTTACATTCAGCATTGTTCAGTAAAAGTAGAAATCTGCAAGAACATTCAAGTCCATTATGTTTATCCCCATTCTGCTGTATAACTTGCTTTCATAATTATTACTATTTTACCAAAATATCAATTTTCATCATTATTTGATAAGGAATCTTTCTGAATCAGATATATTGGCTTTTCAGGAATCGAAAGTTTTATTTTGATCCATCTGACCTGTTAAGCAACATTTTTAGTTGTGAAATACTGGAAATTAAATTTTTTTCTGATTTATTTTTTACTATTTTATGTGAACAACAGTTCACTCAGTTCGATTACCAGAAGCAAATGGACAGAAGCCTATTGTGTGCTAAAGGGTATTTAAGCAAAACAAGAGTTTTAGCTTTATTTGGAACAAGGATGAACACTAAAACCCTAAACCATTTCTATCTTAAACCCCAGTAAATTTCCTAACATTCTTCTCAAGTGATTCAGACAGCCAAGGTACAGCTTCAGCTGCATTGACTTATCATAAGTTTCATATCCAAAGCCTAAAATCTTGAGTTCTTGTGTTCTATAGAAATAAGTAGTTAAAAAACCCCAACCAACCAACCAAACAAAAAACCCCAAAAAAACCCACAAAAAACATCACACACCAAAAAAAAATAAACCAAAACAAACAAAAAAAAGCTATTGCTTTGCCTCTATGATTTCAAAATAATATCACCAGCTGCACCGCTGGGACAACAGTAGGTTCTACATTATGAATGTGCTGTGGAATGTGCACTGAAGCAACCCTAGCCTTGCCAAAATTAATATAGGACCATATGGCTGCCCAGCCCACTGGCATTGCCAGAATACACATAGGAGGAGGAACTGAAGAAGTCCTGGACATTGCCAAAAGTCCAGATGAGCCAACATACACTAGCACATTTACACCTGGATTCAGAGATCATAGCAATAAATGTCAGGGTTTTGGAAACCGTCCTGAAACCTCATCAGACTTACCCAACTTTACAGTTCTAAAATTAAATGAAAACATGAAAGGTTCATAAAGGTACTGATTTGCTATGTTAAATTACATTTGTAACCTTCTTTGCTTAATTCTCCACTACACACAAGTTTCGTAAAGAGTTACTTTCAAATTTGGAGCAGCAATCCTTTCATTTCTAAAAATCCCTCTCTTACTGAGTAACTGTGGTCCCCAACAAGTTTAATTTCATCCCTTATAACATCATGGTACACTAAAATGAATGCAGCATGGGACGTAAGGAAAAGACATGCAGATCTAATGTATGTCTCCAAATCACATTCACATTCCCAATATCTTGCTATCACCACCCACTCCTCATGCTAGATACACAGAGGGAATCATGAGGCTGCCTTAAGTTCTTCTGAGAAATACTGGGTAGCTGTTACTAGCAATTGCCAGAAGAATAGTTTTTCAATACAGTATTTGTGGCTTATCGTAACTAGGACACTTGACAATTCATATAAATGCCCCTAAAAATCAAGATCATACTGATTGCTGATTTGGGATCTGGAAGGACTTTTTCCCCTCTTCAGGAAAAGAATTTGTTTTTTTCCCTCCCCATGCTTTTCTTCCAAAAGACAAGATTTGCTGCACTCAAATCTTGCATATCTCATCTAAATAATCTTCTTCCTTTGATGCACTTCTGATTGCACACTGTTTTCTTCCTCTGGCATGCTGTCTAGTCTCCTGAGTCTTTCTATCTAACTGGTGTCTTGCACAGGTATCATAATGTCACATCTAGCTCTATAGATGAATATCTGCCTGCCATTTTAGATCTCGAGATATACTGAAGGCACAGATATTGCCAAGAGAAAGACCTAAATACCATATTGGATATTTAATTGAATTTTCAGGGCTTAAGCTCTGTGATACTTCAGTACATAAACTGTGCCATAACTAGTAAGAATTACCACCTCTGTGGGGGTTTGGGTTGGCTCCCTGCCAAATCCAGCCGTTGGCCACACAGATTCCCCCCTCCCAAAAGAGGAAAAAAAAAAGGGTACCAAAAGAAAATTTGTAGTAAATATATATATATATGTATATATTAACATATATTACAATTATATACAATTAAACACTATAAATATACAGAACAAGAATCCCAAACAATCCCAAAAGGGAAAAGGAGGAAAGGGGAAGGGAAAAAAGGGACAAAAATGGGTAAAAATAACAGATATACACACTCAAAACCTCAGGGAATAGCTCAATAAAGTAACTAACACACTAAACTCTCACCAACTTCCATCAAGAAAACAGTTCCTTCACCTCTGCGCAGCTCCAGACAACAGCTCTCAGATAGGCCTCAGCTTATATAGATAAGGGAGAGGTCAACACACTGAGATCTGCTGTCTTCTAAGCACCCGAAAGGAAGAGAGAAGAAGAACCTCCCCTCCTTGTCTTATATACACTTGATTACATGAAGGAATGGTGTGGAATACTTCCTTAGTTATAACCCTGTTACCAGGGAAGACCTAGACCAAAACCAAGAAAACTAAACCACCATAACCTCTCTTTTTACTCAAATTTACATGTCTGCTGTTAGCAGAACATCTCTATTCCATCATACAGACAACTCTCTTGCCTCTTGGTTGCAGTGACTTTAGGGATTTGTGGCACTTTGCTAAGCTGACAGAAACACACCTATTGTAGGAGTCAGTTATGCAGCCTTTAAATAATGTCTATAGGTTCACTTCTTAATGAAAGAATTAACTGTTCATTTAAAAATGGAGTTGTAACATAAGCATTACTCTGTTCTTTTATTATTTATTTATCTGATTTCTATACGATATTTCCTCCAGGTATCATATTGCTGTTGGTTATTTCCCCTCTTTATAATATTCCTTGAACCAAAACTGTATCACTGCAGAAGATGCAACTCAAATATGACAAAGATTTGAAAATTACTTTAGGCATCTTGATATATTTCATAATTCTCTGAATTAAATTCTGCCTTTGTTTGCATTGTGACTTGCATTTCAACATATAGGGCATACAGCACACAAAATAATAAATGCATTAGCAAATGTCCTGCTTACATATAGTAAAACAAATACAAATTGGATTTAAAGGGAGTGGGAAGAGACTTAATGAAGTGTAACTTCCTCCTTCCATAAAATAACCTAAATAAATGCTGATGAATCTATATTTATCTCCTCCATTAAGAGGGGGAGAGAGAAAGTGGGATTCTATGATTAAAAAGGAGGGAAAAAAAAGATTTCTCAGAATGATTGGCTAGTACTCAATATAATGTAAAACAAAGTGTGCTGTTTCCCAAGCCTTAAGGATAATAATAGAAACATTGTAACACAATCTGTAATCAGGAGTCAAAGATCAGAGCTTTAGAGGGAGAATTTAGTCTACCAGGTGTTTGAGCAGGACTAACAATGAAGTACCTGATTTTGGTTGACAACAGGTGTGAAATACACAGGACAACAAAACTTGTAACATCACTAGTAGTTTTAAAATTGCTTTAGAATTTATAATACTGATTGAAGTACTTATAAATTATTTCTTTAAAAGGGGTAATATGAAAGAATGAAAAATAATGGACCATTCCTGAACAATGTTTCACCTTTTAACTGTTTCTTTAAAGAGTGTCACATCAAGGTAAAGGCACAATGGTGGGGTTTTTTTCCCCGTATGATAGGAATGATATAGCCAGTTTTTATGCTGATATTTTGCTGCATCTGACAATTGATGACATTTGGGACAATGACAAAGCTACGACAAAAAGGTACAGTCACTGAAAAATCTAAATTGAATTTAATTCAATGCATCTTCTTTGGCTATTCAAGATGAATGGACTTTTAATTGTAATGGTGATAAATTAATACTGCCATATGCAATGACTGCACAGTTGCATGCCACTAAAGTCTTAGGGATACTTTTATGACCTGTCCCAGATACATACTATTGCTACCAAAACAGGATGACCTTGTCAACTTGACACGGAATTCAGGACATTCTTAATTTTCCCTCCCTACACTTTCTTATATGCTTTAATTAGTCACCATATTGCTAAGCCTAATGTAACAAAATAGTAATGAAAAGGTTGACAATTATTATATCTTTATCTCAGAATTTGCAATTATACAAAGCAACCAAATTCTTTTTTTTTTTTTGCCTTCTGCACCATCCCTACATTCTGGGTCTACTAGGATGGAGTCTGGCAAACTTACACAACTATTTTTCATACTGATTAAATAGCCATACAAAATACGCCAAATCTATATGTTATATCCCCAGAATAAACACAGGCTATCATATGAGACATATTTATCCTTGATCTTATCTCCTGATTTTCCTCAATCCATGATTTGCATATTATTATGCAAAAATATTAGAAAAGTTTTAGTAGTAAGCTTCTCATATTATGTATATTATCAGCCTGCACAACATGTTACCATATAGTGTGTAATTTAACTGGCAGATCCTCTATTTTGAAGTAAAATGAGAGAATATATACATTCAATCTACATACAAAGTAGCTACTAATCAACATAGTTTATAATATTAATAACATGACAGTTTAAATCATATGTGTTAATTTCCTTGTTGTGGAGGTTTATGACATCTCAGAAGTCCAATATTTATAGCTAGTCTTCTGCCCCATTAGTGATCTGCTAATTTGTCTGAGATTTTTATAATTAAATGTGGACTGAATTTTTATTTATTTAGAAAGAGGCTTTCAATTACCACTAAGTGCATTCTCACTTTTAAGAAAGTTCAAATCTTTAAGCCTGTACTTTTGAGCAATTGAAAAACTAAAAGACTCACTGAGGTCCTCATTGCACCATGGCTTTCCAAAATGGCTGCTGACTTCCTGGAGCACTGTAACATTACAGGATTTCATAAAAGGAATGATTGCATCTGGTGACTAACCTAACAGCCACTGAGTTGCAAAAGCAATCTAAGAAAAGGCTTTGGTATTTATTGGAATTACCACTGGAATGCTCCCATGTGTGGTGAGGGAGTGCAGCAGGGGAGCTTGCACCAGCAAGTAGGAGATGCAATGGATGTTCAGGTTGTTCAGGAAAGACCAGCTGGGAAAGCAGGGAGGAGAGGTGAACTCTGTGCAAAGGAGTGCACTGAACATCTAGAGCTTGGCCCTGGGACAGGTGATGAGCCAGTTCAGAGCTTACAGGTAAAGATCAGAGGACAGACTGACAGACTTGACACAGTGGGATGCTTCTGCAACAGACTACCTGCCTGCACAGAGGAAACAAATTAAGCGTTATTTAGAAAGCTGAAGGTACATTTTATTGTACATAAAACCTCTCATATTTGCTGGAAGGGAAGATAGAACAGAACAGAACAGCATAGCATAGCATAGCATAGCACAGCACAGCACAGCACAGCATGGAATAGACCAGAATAGACTAGACTAGACTAGACTAGACTAGTTGTACTTATTAAGTTAACCTGAAGTGTGCTGATTACAATTTCCTGACACAGGTGAAGGACAGCCGACTAGGGAAGATGATCTATTGGAATTGCTACCCAAATGAAACAAGAAATACTTGGATATAGGGCAGGCAAAGGTAGGCTTGATTACAGTAACTTTGAGATTGTGAAGCTTAAAATGCTCAAGAGAGCAAGGAATAATTACAATACTGAATTTCAAAAGAATTTGTCTTGCTCCATGACCTGAGCAAGGGCTCGGGACAGATGGTTCATCTTCCAAGAAACATGGAATCATTTAGGCTGGAAAAGACCTCTAAGAGCATTAGTATGACCGTTACCGAACATTGCTAAGTCTACCTCTAAACCATATTTCTTCAAGGACAACTTCCTCAGAGAACAAGAATGGATGGAAAAGGAACACCCAAACAAGTTCAAAAGCAAAAAAAAAACCAAAGCACTGAGAAGTGATCAGAAGTGAAAGCGTTACCTAGGAAGTATACAAGGGCGCTGCCTGAGCATGAACAGATGCTGCTAAGAAAGGAAGAGATCAGCTGGATTTGAAACAAACTAACGAGGTGAAGGTCAACAAAAAGAGTATCTATATGTGTATACATTGGCAGCTAAGGAAAGTAGAAGTCCACAGCCCAGTGAAGCAGGAAAATTAGTGATGAAAGATGTGGAAAAGGTCAAAATACTCAATGACTTATTCTCTTCAGTTTCCATTGGCCAGATTTGCTCTCAGGTGTCCCATTCCTTGGGAGTGAAGCAGTAGCCCACAGGGCAGAAAGTGCAACTCCTAGCTCCCAAAAGAGCAATAAGGATCAGGAAACCTATAGACTGGTCCACATCATTTAGTATTTGGGAAGGTTGTAGAGAAAATCCTTCTGAAGACATTTCCAAATACATGAAGGACAAGAAGACATTTGGGAACACCCAGCTCAGGATTACCAAAGCTAAGTTGTGTCTGACCAACCTCTCTGTTCCATGATGAAAGTATTGGCTATGGCTGGGAGCTTAGCTATTAATTTAATTTTTTTTATTATTACTTCTTGGCATAAAAGTAAAATGAGAGCAGATGAAATTGCCTGAATACTCTGCAGAAGCATGAGAAACAGGAGTTTTGATAGTGAAAAAATGATATGCAGGTCTATAGAAACAGAGGACCAGATTAGACAATGTTATATGGGCAGAAGTGCCTCTAATCAGTAAAGTACATGCCCTTAAAGAAATTGTAAATGAACTTCAAAAGTTCTTAATATTTTTATAATTTGAATTCCTTATGTTGCATTATCCACGCAGCTGGTACATAGATGATGCATAGTCTGCTACTGCTACTTGTTACTCCACTGCCTGAAGCTGAAGCAGTTTGTGGCACTGATTGGAAAAATGTTGATGATACTAATTCATTATCAACACAGTTATAGCTGATCAGATGGCAGATTGTTTTCCAAGAAGTTAGAAATATGCAGAATTCTATTAATCTAAAGCATGCACAGCCCTTTGTGAGAAGAATGTCAGTTATGTATTAAAGCACTCAGAAGTTTGTCAGAAAAATTGCCTATGCATATGCAACTTTATAGCCTCTTTGACACATCCTTCATAATATTTTAGTTACACGACTCATTCTCTTTCTTCCTCAAAGTTTCTAGTTACATTTATTGTTATTCAAGGTGGCATTTTTGTTCTTCTCTTTATTCAGTGTTTGACCTCATACCTTACTTAGCACTCCTTATTCAATCCTTGAATTGAAAGTATAATTATTTTCTTCATCACTGTTTCCATGGTGGTTTTGCTATAGTGAATAAATGCTTCATAACTACAAATTCCTAAGATTCAATTTATTACAGCCATTTTTCTGTTTGAAAATTAATCACAGGTTTGGGTACTCACTAGTTTTGGATGTATAATTTTGATCACTTCAGACACGACTTTTTCATGCACTACTGTCCTTATTTAGAGCAGTCTGAATTAATTTTATTTACAATTGGAAACACAACAGTTCTGCAAATCTGACCCCACATTTTTCAGAAAGCTGAAAATATAGTTACAAGAGTACTTCATGCCCTAGATGAAAGACATAGTTTTGAAACTCAGATGTAGGTTTCAGGAAATTCCTTTTCCTTTCCTCCAGACTGCCATGTTTTACATCTTTTTTCTCTCTTTCTCCTAGGAGAGAACTAGTTTATCATATCTTATTTTCTCCTCTTGTGGCTCTCTGCTCCATAGGCCTCCTCGTCCTACCAGAGATGGTCTAAGTGAAAGATACATGAGCAATTGTTCTCAACAGGGGTATTCAACATAAAAAACCACTGCTTCAATTTGAGAAGAGAAAAAGGGCATAGGTTCCTTAAATCTTGTTTCAGTTTTCCACTTATAAAGATACTACTTTTAACATGGCTGCATGAATGATGGTATCATCCTGTTTCACACCTATCAGTTCCATCTCTAGTGTTACACATCTTCAAACCAAAAATAAATTAATCAGGTATCCTACAGACAGCATTTTCTTTCAATGCAGCCTGAGAGAAAAAGGCATTGGGTAAAGGCTTCTGTTAAAAATGTATGTGATCATAAAAGCAAAGACTATACTATCATTTATGTGTGCAGATCTTAATTTTAGCATTCCCTAATGATAGGTATTTTAAAATCTAATTCTAAGTAAAAATTTAGTAATGTCCACTGCTATAGTTTTTTAAAGTGTTTTCATATTTACATGTAAAACATATATATCACAAAGTATAAATACACTTATACTTTCATTTATGTGATTATATGGGCTAGGTATGAACATAAGCAAATCTGAGTCACCTAGATGTATGTTTAAATAGATATTTTAGTATTGTTATTCCTATTGTTATTGCTATTGGTTGTCAAAAAGCACATTGTCTTTTGAATGAAAACATAAATAACAAATGGATGAAGCTAGAAACAAGTCAGAATACAATGACTGATAGAAATAGGGAGCTGCTATGTCATAGAAAAAACCATAACTTCCTGCTTACTACCTACCATCTGTTTTTGCCCCTCACCACCTTCCCCCACATACTTGTGATTTTGCTCTATACTTGGCTGTCTGGATTTCTTAGACTTATGAAGGTACACAGACCTGATAGATTCAAACTTCAACATTTCTCATATGTAGATTCTTGTTTATTCCCCATAACAATGCATCTCCTTTTCCCACCAGTGCCCCAGCCACTGCCAGTGGGAAACACGAGCTGATGCCTAAGCTCAGAGCTTCCTACTCCCAGGTGCCACAGGAAATCCCCTCTCCCACCATGGCACAGGTTGCTAATGTGACTTCTGATTGACAGACGTAATTCTTACTTTTTGTCAGAATAAATAGATCAGAGCTTGAATAAAGGGAAAGAGGGGGAAACAGTAACACTAAGACATGGTAAAAGTTGAAGAGGAGGGGATTTTTTTCATTCTTGTGTCCTGTAATAGTCACCTAAATACCATTTGCAGTGCTTGAGTTTGGCAGAAATCTGAGCCCTGATGAACCCCAAGACTCCAAGTGTGTACAGTTGCTGGTATTTATCAAATGGGATAGCATCCAGGGGTGAAAGGGCTGTAAACAGCACTGTATTCCTTGTTATGCATGTGGCAGTGATGGTTGATGAGGCTGGGAAAGATCATGTGGCTCTGTGAAAGGTGAGCAAGCAAGAGGAGGACCGGGATAAACAACAGCAATTAAATCCCAGTTAAGCAAACGAGAGTGCATTGTTTGAGATTTCCATAGAAGTCTGCGGGCAACTTGTGCCCATTCTGGTGGTGAAACTCTGGTTTGAGAAGTCAAAAGTTGACTGAACTTATTTTATAGGGGGAAAAAAGCCAGTATGAAAACATGACACACACTGAAAAAAAAAATTAAAAAAAAATTCTAATATTCAGGCAAAGGTAGGCCTTTCCCAGCTGTCGAGCTGCGAAACACTTTCAGATCATTGCAAATTTTGAATATTTTAAATGATCCTATGTCTTGAGACAGTGATATTAGATGACCAATCAATTTTTCAATTTTCCTCATCTCAGAAAACAGGCAAAGTCAGTGATTTACTGGAACTGTACATGTTTTAAGAACCAACCCAAAATATGGCATGTAATTTCCACTGATGAATGCTAACTATTACATCATAAATTAAATCCTAGATGTTCTCAGTATCAAAATCACAGGCTTCAAGGGCTTTCTTCACAGTAGACACTGTGTACTTGACAGGCTAAAAGCTCATTAAAAATCTCCAGCATACCTATCTTCCTTAAACATGGACTTGAAAGACAGTATGGTGTCAGTTTGTTAAATTTGGATTGATCACAGGGTAATTCTACAGTCAGAGTTAGAGCTGCCAAAGACTAAATCCAGCTGATAATGAGGACATTTCAAAGAACAGTCTGATGCTTATATGCCTGTATGGAAACTAGTGACATGTGACAAAAGGTGATCAGAGAGCCACAGCATATCTGGATCACTATTGTGGAAGCATTTGTAAAGGGGGGAATAAAAGAGTCACTTTTAAGTCTATAAGAAATTTTATAGAAAGCTAATAAAGGGGTTTTTTGAACAGGTGTAAGGTAATGAGACAGACGAATCAGGCAGGATTTAAGCTGCTGTATTTGGTTTTAACTGACTCTCAATATGGCAATATTTTGAAGGTGAGAAAATCAAACTTAAGATACACCAAGCACCAGATTCTCAGAAGTGGATTAAAACCCATAGATTTCAGAGGGATGTTTTCACACCTAATACATGGAAATGGTATTTTGAGAGGATATTGAAAGTTATTGGCTGGGAGAGAACGAAGTTTCTGCATATGCAATGAACAAAAAGGTGTTTGAAGCGGAGTAATGATCATTTAGAATCAGAAAACCTGGCTCTCTTGCATAGGAGACAGATTATGTCATATCTTAGGATCTGAGACAGAAAAATAGAAGGCTGAGAGTTCACCCATGCACTTTCTGCAGAGGAATGCATTCTAATATAGTTTTGGAATTCAGATTGGTACATGATGACAAGATCCTCTGTGACAGATGAGCTAAAGCTGACCTTAATATTGGCTCAGCTTTATGCCAGCTTTAGCTGAAGTTGCTGGATTCCGCTACTGAGTGAAATGTAGTATGTAGAAATTCAGCCTAAATGGTCTAACAGTGCCTTCTGCTTTAAATTATGGTTAGCCTCAGTTTAGACATCTCAAGATTGGGCATTTAAGTCTCAACAAGTCATTCTAGGCTCCCTTTGCAGTTCACAAAGGAAAATTAATCTCATGCTAAGAAAGGCATCTAAGAAGACTAAGATGAATTACACTCTGAAATGTTTATCTCTGCTGACTTTAAAAGAAGCCATGGAAACTGCCTGAGATTTACACATCTATGCTTTGGATGTTGTCAAGGCTGGGCAGATTAATTTCTCTTTTCAAGTTTGTTTTGTTTTTTTCTCCCCTGACTTTGCATTTAAAACATATAGAAGTATTTCCACTCTTGCTACTAAATTCTATAGATGCTCAGAGAAGTTAAAAATAAGTGAAATGCCCATTCATTTTTCCTGTTGTTTCTAAATTCACTGTTTTGCTGCGTCTTCCTTTCCATCATTACAATATATATAAATTGTAAATATAATTCCAGTAGCTAAGAGAGTACTATTTTCACACATAAATATGTCAAAAGGATAAACCACAGCAATGAAAAGTTCAGACCTACATATAAGAAATCCACAAAAGAGGGTTTGAGAGAGAAACCTTCTTTGGCTGCTGTCTCTTGATGAGCCTGGAACTCTTCATGGGAAGGCAGAATAATTTCTGACTTGCATGGTGTCAGCAATGCCTGAATCATAAGTTTCATATTGAGGAGTTATCTCCATACAGTTTGAAAATATTTTTTTCTTGTTTTTAATTATTTGTTAATAATTATTAATATATGCTTGATAGTGTCATACTAGTTCATGCAGAGACAGATTTAATGGGATGTCTTTCATCCAGAAAGCAACTAAATGGTCTGCAAATGCTCATATATTACATATTAGCAAGTAATGCTCCTCTATCTACATTTGGAAGTAAATAATTCCAAAGAAGAAAGATTTGTGATTGCATCCTCTTTTGTCCAGTCTTTTGCAAATCTAATAATAGAAGAGACTAATAAAGGAAAAGATTGTTTCAGCAATGGCTTGATTACACAAAACCTCTCTGCTCAGTGCTGCCACTTATTTGACAGTCAAAGTGCTCCGTGGCTTAGTGGATGAGCTGTATATGGGTCTCAGCGTGGATTGTCATGTTCTGCACCCTTGCACATTTCTTTTACAAGTCACTTTGTTGGAAGGACGAAATACAGGTACGTACTGCTTTTCAATACAGATATGGCATATATTAAACCTCTCTTGCGGCTTTTTTGACCATCAAAACAAAAAAAAAAAACAAACAACCCTTTCTTTTACAAGAGATGGTCATCACTGAACATTGATGCACTTAACACTGATTTAATTTTCTAAAGATTATGTTAGCTAAAATAGTAAAAATGTAAGTATAATGAAGACATTATGTAGGGGACTACAGAATTACTGGGTAAATAGCCAAAATCCAGATTCAAATACAAGATGTCAGTACTCTTGCTACTGAGTGCTATGGATAATGACTACAAAGAAGGGATCTGTTCAGATGAAGAATTGGTACACACCACACTTTAAGACTAGACAGACTGGAAACAATTTTTCCATGGTAACCAACTAATGCAACAGTAATAGTTCTAACAGATGGAGGCTTATTAACTCATCAAAAACACGGACTATAAATTTAAAGTCAGTCTCATAATGAAAACTGATAAAAAGAGAATTATTTTAAAGTACATAAATCAAGTTGGCAAACCATAAAGTAAGACATCAGATACAGATGCCAATACTTTGGATAAAGTGCCCCTCCAGCCACCATATTGTCTCATCTGCCTCCCTAATAGATATTCTTGTCCGGACTACTTTTCCATTATTTGACAGTTTGTAAAATAAAATTATTTTACATCTTAGTTACTGACATAATGTTGTTATGCAAACAGAACCTACAATGGAGACAAAAAATCTGTATCTGTTGCTTAAACAAAATTGTATCTTGAACCTATTTATTTATTTATTTATTTATTTATTTAACTTTACATCTGCAGCCCTAATCAAGTAGGGCTGCATTCCCTTTATTTACCAGTCCCTTAAAAGGAGTAAACTAATCTACTCCAGTGAGTTTCTTTAAAAAAAAAAAAATTGTAGTTTCAGTCTGTAACCAGGTAAACTTGTATAACTTCTTATTCATGCACCCAGATCATTATTATTTATGGACTTTGTGGAAATTATTATGGAAAACCAATTTTGTAAATGGAACAAAATTGCTCAAGTGTAGAAAAATTCTCGGATAGTTTTATACAACTTGAGATCACTTGCTTCTTTGTTTATCCAAAAATTATCAGTATATGCTAAAAATCAGATTATTATTGAAGATGTTCTGAAATCTTCCATAATAAGGAACATTTTGGATGCATTTTGATTACAAAATGGAAAAATGACATACAACAGCAGACATTGCACATACCTCAGTTGTAGAAGTCTTTTCATCTTTTGTATTAATAATATAAGCCAAGTAATATTTAACGAGACTTCAATATAAATCTTGTAAAGACTCAGACTTGTTTTCAGTATTGCCATATTTCATCTACTAAGTTCAGATTTTTACTGTACAAATAAAATGCTGCATTTGTGTGATTACTATATAGCACTTGCAGGAGCTAAAAGTCAGCACTTTAAAGTTTGTGGTTTTATTTCTCAGGGACTTAATATATTAGTATGTATGGGCGACTGTCAGACTTTATGGCATTTTATTACATCCAAGCAAGAGGAGAGAAAGAAAGATTCTGAAATGTAAATTTGACAACTCATTGAAAATTACCACTACTGCTTTGATTTTTCAAAGTATATGTCTTGTTGCAAATGTAAAACCTTCAAGAAAATTTGAAAAACACTAAAGAGAGTGCTGTAGGCTTTTGACATTTGAATTCTCCCCAGTCTAGTATAAAGGTACCACCCTATGCCTTATTGTTGTCTGTTTAAATCTTTCATACAAGATTAACTTGCAGTGTCAAGGCCACTGGCTAACATCCATTTTGACACTGATGAAATTACCTGGAGTGACGCAGTCTCCCGAGGCACACTCTGTCACAATTAATGAAATATGAAGGGACCAAAGAAAACTTTCTGGCTCTGCATAACAGAGCAGAGGAAGAAAAAGGTAAAAAGGGAAAAGAGAATTAAAAAAAAAAAGAAATAGGAAAACACTTTGAAAAGTATGAGTGAAGACAAATTTGCCTCCAAAGTAATCTTCAAATTCCACAGAAGCAGGAGAGATTTGCCAACAGTCATGGTCTGGAACAGTATGCAAAGAGCATTTCAGCATTTTGGCCATGGTATAATATTCCAGAAACGCAGAGCAATAGATGATAAATGACATTTGCTAAGTTAAAGAAGGAAAAGAGTAAGGTTCAAGGCCACTTCTCCTTGCCAATATCCAAGTCCATATGGCTTCCTCAAATCTCTCTTCCTCAAATCTCTCTACACTCTCTTCCCTCATAATGAAGCCAAATATGCCAACAGTCATTACACTTGAAAAAATGATAAATAACTGATTGTTCCAATTTTTTTACACAAGGGCTCATATCAGTGTTTGAGTCAGATGGAAATTACACTGAAGACAAGAGGCTTTCAGTAACTCCAGAGGACTTCAGATCAGACTCTGTAAAGGAGCATCCTTGTGAGTCCTGAAGCCAGCAGACCTTAAGTTTCTAAGGAACTTAAGGGACTTTGCCAGCTAGGAGAATTGTGTTCATGCAAAACAAGATATAAACTATATCTTGCACAGTCTCAGTGGACAACTGTATTCCAGTATAGGAATCTCTATTTTCTAAATGCCTTTCATGAGGCAAGAATGCACTGTTAAATGCCCTTATGCTAGAATAAATGAGGAGAAGGCAAGGTGTGATTCCCGTCCAGTTAGCTAAACTTTGCTGGGACAAGAATAAGTAAATCAGTGCTGTTGACCTTCAGTTTAGCTGTTAAAAATTTTACCCACCCATCACACACATATATATATATATATATAAGAATGCAGTGAACAACCACAAAAATAAAAGGTACTTTTTTATGCAGTCCTGTTTTTTCCCTAGTCATTTATCTATTGCATTTAAAGGATTATTATAATTATAATTTCAAAGGCATATGTTAGGCCTTTGTCACCACTTTAATCCTTTACAGACATCCAATGTTCAAAGTATCCTGGTTCTTGTTACTAAACATGCAGCTCTCTATAACCTCCTTGAGCTTGCCTTGCAGCTCCTCACTCACTCGGTTACTTCTGAATACTCCTCATTTCCAGAACCTTCACCAGAGTAGATTTGTCGCACTGAAATATTAATTTTGTTAATTTTAGGGTTCAAATGCATAATGGGGTTTTTAATTATTATTTTAAAAAATTAAACCAACTTAGCTTTTGTTACTAATATTCTTTTCCATAAAGACTTTAAAATAATTATCGCTAATGGGAAAGATGACAGCAACTGCAAAGCAGAGCAAGTCTTCATCTGCTGGGTACAGTGTAATTCAGACACATACTAAGTGCTGTGTCAGATTACTGAGAAATCAGTTTCACTCTTTTTATTTATAACCCTTACAATAAACAGAGTTTATGCTATCACTTCAGAAAACAGAACTAATAAAATTGCGAGGGACTAATGTAACAGGCTTAAAAGCAAACTTTTGCTTAACATTCTAGTTGGAAATATTCCCAGCATAAAGACTAGGAATAAGGATTGAAAAATTAATTAAATAATAAGTCACAACCCATGCATTTATGCCAAACCATTGTAGATTTTGGATATTAGCAATGCATCATTGTGAATTAAAAAAAAAAAAAGTTTCTGATAAGCTCCCTTCCATCCTAATATTTCTTCATCTGTACCACTTACACAAAATCTAGATAGAAAATTGAAGATAATTTCTGGGGTCTTTATGTGTGTTGTTCTATAGGAATTTAGGCATTGCATTACTTGTGCTTCAAAGAGCTCTGCTTATTTCAGTGGTTAAACAAAATACCCAGTGATTCATAGTACTATCCACAAAGTATGAGTTTAGCCAGAGCCATCAGCACCATTATCAGAGACATATCAGTACACCAGAATATACTTTTTCTACTTATTCAAAAACTTTCAGCATTTCACACTGAGTATTTAATTTTTCAGTGTAAGTGATGTTGATTTCTACCAAGTGATAAAATCCAATGGAGTGGCATCAGTGGACAAGGGAAGGGCTACTAAAGTAATTTATCTGGCTTTCTGTAAAGCCTTTGACACAGTTCCCTACAGCATCCTACTCTCTAAATTGGAGAGAGGTGGATTTGATGTGTGGACAGTTAGGTGGATAAGGAATTGTTTGAATGGTCACACCCTGAGGGTACTGGCTGAGTCCTAATGAACACTGGTGACAAGTTGTATCCCGCAGGGGTCTGTACTGGGACCAGTGTTATTTAATATCTTCATTAATGACATAGACAGAGGGATTGAGTGCACCCTCAGCAAGGTTGCAGATGACACCAAGCTGAGTGGTGAGGTTGACAGCCTGAAGGATGGGATCCAGAGGGACTTGGAAAAGCTAGAGAAGTGGGCCTATGGGAATCTCATCAGGTTTAACAAGACCAAGATGCTACACGTGGGTAAGGGCAACCACCAGTAACAATACAGTATGGGGGATGAACAGATAGAGAGCAGCCCTACCACAAAGGACTTAGAGGTGCTGGTGGATGTGACGCTGGACATGAGCTGGAAATGTGTGCCTGCATCTTGGACTGCATCAATGTGGGGCCAGCAAGTCAAGGGAGGTGATTCTGCCCCGCCACTTGACACTTGTAAGACTCCACTTGGAGTACAGCATCCATCTCTGGGGTCCCCTCCATAGAAAAGACACCAACCTGTCAGAGCAGGTCCAGAGAAAGGCCACCAAGATGATCAGAGGGCTGTAGCACCTCTGCCATGAAGAAAGGTTAAGAGAATTTGGATTGTTCAGCCTGGAGCAGAAAAGACTTTGGGGTGACCTATTTGTGGCCTTCCAGTACTCGAAGGGTAGAAAAGATGGATCTGGGACTGTTTAAAAGTGTAGGTAGTGACAGAACAAGGGTGAATGGCTTGAAACTGAGAGTAGGTTTAGATTAGAGGGAAAAACTCTCCCCTGTGAGGGTGATGAGGCACTTGAACAGGCTGTCCAGAGAAGTTGTGGGTGCCTCATTCCTGGGAGTGTTCAAGGCCAGTGTTGATGGGGCTTTGAGCAACCTGCTCTAGTGGAAGGTGTCCCTGCCCATGGCAAGGGGTTTGAAACTAGATGATCTGTAAGGTTCCTTCTAACCCAAGTGAATCAATGATTCCATGATTCTAATAACTGGAAGATGACTTTCACTCAGTGCTCCCTTGGCAAAACAGGACTGTATTTTGGAACAGACCTGAATTATACATAAATTCTAAATAGTCTTATACTACCAACCTCTGCCATGAAACAGATCATCCAACCTTGTTTAACTGAGCATTTTTAGTGTTACCTATCATTCTACTCTGAAATGTACTTTTTATAAATGAAATTAAGCTGTAGCAATTGATCCAGAAAAGATCATGTATCAGAACAAAATTTCGTATCACTCTGCCTTTTCCTAGACAAGAAAGTATCTTCTAACTTTGCCAAACAGAATTAGAAGAATAATTCCTCCCAATCAACATATATCAGTGGCATGAGACCATTATAAAGTAAAACTTTTCAATTTACATTCTAAGCTAACATTTAAATATTTGGACAACTCAGTCATCAAAGTCTACATGCCCTAATGGCTCCAGGCTGTAATACATTTCAGTTACTGCAAAGAATGTGGTTGTAGAAGCCATGTCGTTGAAATCAAATGAATGCCACACCTCAAAAAGAAAAGCCAGTTGGGCAGAGTACAGAAACATCCAGTTGTTGGAGGAAACCATTTTTTCACAGAACAGTCTGTCACTGTTCTGTCTGTCCCTCAAGTGAGACATATAAAATAGCTTCAACATATGAGCCTGGAAACTAAAACCCATTATTATACTGGACAGTAAAAGTTATGGACTGAATAAAGATATTGCACATTCCATTTTTCCCTGTGACACCCTGCCAACCAGCCCTGAATGTTTCATAGGCGTTCACTACCTGGTTCTGTCAGCTCCACACAGAATAATGATCTTCTCACCTCTGCTTTATTAACCTCCCCTTCTTTCACAAACTGCCGTACACCCTTTTCTCTTAAATTGCTTTGCTGATTAGCAGAATGACAACCAAACACAACTGTTTCTAACTGGTAGCTAATTTTTCACTTTTTTCTTTCTGGTCCACATCCAAAAAACATGTTTTAGGATCTCATTTCAGCTCAGTCAGTCAATCTAACAAAAGACACTAACTCTCTTTTTTCTTTCTTTTTTTTTTTTTTCCCTGATTATATTGTGATGACATATGGGTACACAGCCCCACAAAATCTTCCTGAATTGATTTAATAAACAGTAGTACTCTGCAGTTAGCTCTGTTCAGGGAAAAAGGTTAACGGGAGTTGAAGATATGATATGACAGATCATGAAGGATGTAGAGAACTATTTAATTTTCAGTATTTTAATGAGCCAAAACCCAACATCTTTGTAAAATATAAAGGCATTATGCTCAACTATGTTTACATTAATTAGCCTAGCCTTAGGTGAAAACACAAAAAAAACCTTGAAATAAAATTCTTTCACTTTATTTTTTTGATTGAGGTACTCAGTTTGAAAAAATATATTCAAAATCACTGGAGTTGTGGAAGTGTTCAAGGTGAGGCTGAATACGGTATTGAGCACCCTGGTCTAGTGGAAGGTGTCTCTGACCATGGCAGGGGTGGTGGAACTAGATGGTATTTAAAGTTTCTTCCAACCTAAATCATTCCGAGTCTGAGACTCTACAATACTTGGCAACTCTAAGAATCAAATCCTTCCTTATTTATTACAGTTAGTAACATCTTCAGAATCATTTGATTATGTTTTGAAAGTGGCATATCAGATGAGAATAAATAAAATGCCTGAATTCCCATTACCAAAGAAAGAGAAAAAAAAGTTGTAGGACCCGCTGTCTCTAGACAAAGTCAAATACAAAGTAATAACTTTGTCTTTGCAGCACCTGTATTCAATTTCTAAGGTACATCTGTCATTTCACTTTAACAAACCTTTAACAAGATCAGTTCACAGCCATCTGTGTCTCTTTACTTTGCAAGCAATTCAGGTTGCATCACTTTAAAAAGTACTATTAAAAGCAAACCAACACGAAGCAAAACAAAACAATTGCACAAGATTAGAGATGACATTTCAGTTTGTTATAGCTTATAATAGATATCTCCATGCACTTGCAAATGTAAGACCAGTGTGATCAAGTATAGATGAGTTATGTAGCAATGCAGAGCTTGCAGAGGACATCCCAGTCTTTCTTCAGTAGCAATTCTATTGTGTTACGTCAAAATTAAATCTACTGGAAGGAGTCAAAAGTTTTTGACACCTCGTGGTTCTCACATACTCTTTTATTTGGACACTCCCTACTATGAAAGAGATTGAGAGGCTTAAGTATAATAAACCCTTCTACTTCCTGAGAATCCATGTAATGGAAAGCAAGCCGATATAGGAGTCAGTCTTTCTACAGGTATGTAGCAGAAGTCTCCAAACAATGAGACTACACCACAGGTAACTGGGCTATAGATTGTTCCTAAGTAGAACAGATAAAGAAAAAGCAGCAAATGTACATGCTGCTAAGTTGATTAGGCGTGATTTTCTAAATTCCTACTTAAGAGTAAAGAGTCTCAATGTGTATCAAAGCATAATTATTTAACTAAAAATAAATGAATAAAGATAAGACTCCGAATCTTACTGGATATTGTAACCGCCTTGCGTAAATAAAAGTCTACTTTGATCCAAGTCCTTCACACATGGTATCAAATCACATCTGCCAGAATAGCAGGAGTTTGGAAATCCAACAATGTGTGGCATTAGAATCAGAATTTCTGATGCAGAAATTAGGACCAAGGGAGAGACAGCCCATTAATTTAGTATTAAACAGAGCCAATTTAGTGGAATGAAAACAAAACTAAATGAAAAACAGAAAACTATCAGATCAGAGCCAAGCACTGTGGATTTTTTTTAGTCTCTCTGTAGTCAAATAGAGCATTTATTTTTTCCTCATTTGTAGATCAAAAACTTTATTACTAATGAATATGAGACATAAATATGAGACATAGTCTAATTACAAAAATGATACTTTTGTCTAAAACAGATGTATCATTTGTAAACCAGGCAGCTTTCTGTTCCGGTTTATTATGAAGAGTCTAAAGTTACCTACAGATAAGCAGCTAGGTATAACTGAATCATACCTGTATAATGTAGGGAGCTGCTGTTAGAATCCAAGCTTTTGCAGCAGGGTAAATCCTGAGTGCCAGAAACCTCAGGACAGATGTCAGTCTGTAAGATCACAACAGACTCAAAGGAACAAAACCGACAGGGATGTGGAAGTATGGAAAACACTTAGTAAATCAATCGAAGCCAATAAACATGGCAAAGACAAAAGACTGTCAAGAACCCAAGGAACTTTGTGCCATGTTAACTGCATTGAAATAGGCAGCAATTTGAAATGATGAGTAATGGATGATTTATAAAAGCATTTCAGTAACTCCGGACTGGAATGTAAGGAAAGCATAGACTCTTCCAAGTAGCAGTAAGGATGAGAAAAAGGACAGGTCTGTCTGTCTTACTGAAGGTAATACACTGTGCTCAAGAACTTTGCAAATTAAAAACAGAAAATAAGATCTGAGTTTAGAATTCATGCTGCCAGAGACATGGAATCTTGACAGTTCCTCATGGCAGCAAGTATTTGTGGAGTAAAAGGCATAGACCTCTGAATCATAAAAAGGCAATGTTCCTTGTACTTGAATTTACTTTTATGCATATCAACATCTAATTTTTTTTTCTTCTTACACAAATTGTCTCTCTACACTTCAACTTGTAAAGTCGAAAATACCTCATTGCCAGTTAGTTTACTCTCTGGCTAGCAAAAAATAGTTATTCACATTTAGTTGACACCATACCACTGGCAATGCTACTGTAGAGGCCCATTCTATCACAGGAAACACACAAACCACATGTGCCCTAAAAAGTATGCACAGTTGTCAACATTTAGTACAAACACAAATTTCTTTTCTTGTCTCTATAAAACTTACTAGTATCAGTGCTCTTTATTTCCAATACCTACTAGGAAAGTCACAGTTCATTTCTCATATGTTCCCAGAGGAGTTTCAAGTCTTTGCTTAAGTACTTTGACAGAGAATGCTACAGAAAACACAGCAAGAATGAAGCTGGCAGCATTCAACACTACATTTGGTGGGAAAAAAATTATATGTCCTTCCACTCCTCAGCTTGACCTCTTTAAGTATTTCAGATTATCACCCAACTTTTTAAATAGCAATCTTTCTGTGATGAATAGCAGTTTCTTTCCTTTTGGGTCCTTAGTGTTTAGATTTGGTCATTTCCCAGATAACATAAAATCTTGGGTTGTTCACATAGTAAACAACTATGTGTATTTCACATATATTGTGCATGACGGTTTTCCTATTTCTTGTGAAAATATTACTAAATCTCACTTGCAGGACCCATGACTTATATAATTTATTGAAAGGATAACCCTTTCAGAAATTGTAATTATTATTTTTAAAGTCCAGATATGTGACTGATTTTATTTTTTTCCCCTTCTGTTTCCAAATACTCTGAGGTCTTAGTTTATACTTACAAACTACTTGCCCTTATACTTCAGTTCAGGGTCACTTTCAGCTTCTGAAACTCTTGAAGTGTTATCTCTTCACTGACATATATAATAAAGATTTCCCACAGCTGCTTAAATTACAGTGTCTAAGGCCCTTCAGTATGCCCTTTTATCTGAGATATGGGCATGATCTGGTTAAAGCGATGCAAGATCTATGAGAGATTCACATCATTCTGGGCTTGCTAGAGGACAGGCAGAATACCACAGGTGTCTCAAAGACAACTACAGTAATGCAATAAAAAACAGACATGAAGGATAAGATTCAACTCTCTGGTGAAGATACCCACATTTATTTACATGTCCTGGCTCCCACCATCATCAGCAGGGATGAAAATTTTAATTAATTTACCAGAACATAAGTATTGAGCACTATTTGAAATTCAGTAGGGTATCCTGCGTGCCGTTCAACTGCTACTCCAGAAGTGACGTAAGCACTGTCTCTTGTCTGGCAGCTCTGGAAAAATGTTTCAGAAAGCCCACAGTGGCTCAGGTAGCACTAAGCACCTATGTGCAGGAAACAGAAGGTGTCTTCAGCAACTCAGTCAGGGCCTTGAGAGCTAATCCCTGATGATATTTCAATTACCAAAGCACTGCCTACTACATTCCAAGATGTCAAGTATGGACATCAAATTGAGATTAATAAATAGGTTGTTGGACTCCATTGCCTATGTGTGCTAGACCTCATTTGACAGTAGGAATTTAGACACTTGGCTAGCTTGCAAGCATCTAAATTTACGCATTCTAGTTTGGAACTGAGTCCCATCCAAGAAATACTGTTCCTAAACATAAGTTTCTTGAAGGTACAGTACCACTGACATTGAATGACATTAAGCACCTATGTTTAAGCACCTCTATCTCCAATAATGTAATATAACTTTGATTTTAATGCAGGTGACTACATATAGATGCCTAGTGTTATTTGAAGTGTTCTAAGAGGCTCAAGACATAGGACATTATGCCATGGGCTGTGTCAAGGCCTGCGTTTTTCTGAAGTAGCAGGTGGAGGTCAAAAAAAGTATCCCATGGCATTTCACATGGCACTAGATGATTATATATAAGTACTTCAATTAAGACATCTACACTTTATTTTTCAGCATGATCAGAGAAGCTTTAGTTTCAAACCTCTCAAAAAGCATGCATGGCCAGATACTGAGAAGCAAAATGTTTCAAAACATGGACAAAAAGCCCACAGAGAAGACCAGCAAATAAATTTATATTTTCTCTATCCTCTACTTCAAAACAAACTATTAAGAATATAAGCTAAATTTATTAAAATACAAGAAACAGAGCCTCAAATTTTCCTATTTATTATGAATTAATTGATCCACAATTATTGGTTATCCATTCTGAATTATATGTTACGACCTCAGTGTAAACACTAAAGTAAACACTCAGTGTAAACACTTGAGACTAAATCTACAGTTGGATGAGCTCTGTCCAACTAACACCCTCCTCATTTCCTACATTGTATCATTTCACACAGGCAGATTTTGTTCAGACACTCTAAAATTGCTTCTTTCAGAAAACACAGGTCAATTAATTTTCTTGCATGCTCTAGCTGAGCTGCAGCGATACACCTAGTAGACAAGGAACCCATTCAAAGCTCTGTGAAACAATTTATAAGTACTACTCTTGAATTGCCTTAACAGATACAAAGGAAGGCAGCACTAATAAGAGTAAAAAATTTTGATCGTAATAAATGACATTCTGTTAAAAAACCCCGCAAAACAATAAACCACCAGCTAAACTGAACTGCAGTTAAGTTTTTGATACACTCATTTCATATCACCATAACCTTTTACCTTTTCCCTTGGTCATGCATTTTGCTGCCTCCCGACATTATAACCTTCTAAGAAATTAAAGGGTCTGCGTAATGGGCACTTCTTGATTTCTTATCCTATTTCACCCCATTTTGAAGAGAAATCACCCAACCAAGGGCGTCAAATGTGGCAGAAGCACTAGCTCCCTCCATTCCCAGAGGCTTCAAGAACTTTCTCAATTTCATGCTTCCTTGCACAACTTTATTTACACTAAAATCATTCTGCTATGTGCTTCACAGCAAATACTTGCTCTTGATCTTCCAGCAAATCTTGGCTATATTATCTGAATACTTTGCGAAGCCTTGACTCTTTACAATAGACTGTGGCTGACATATCAGGTGAAACACAAGTGAACTGCATAATGGAAGTTAATGTCCCATCAAAATGGGGTCAACAGGATACATTCAAATGTGATATCATCTACTCAGAGCGTGCAAGCTTTTCTTCAAAATAGTTTTTATATTTGAAGTGGATGCTGTAACAGAGATATGTCACATACAAGCTGCTAATTAACTTTTTGGAATTCAAGTTAGTGTCTCAGAGACATTTTCAACAACTGTTAGATTAACAAAAAGTAATTTTTAAAATATGTTTTTTTGAAGATTTTAAAATCTAAACCTAAAATCTTTGGTTTCTCAGCAGAATCTCCATGAATATACATAGCTACAAAATATAAACCCAAATACTACTGAGGTTGCATTTGACATGCTTAATTGCAGGGACTTTTTAAAAATTACTTTTATAGGGCTTGACTGTCTTTGTAAATTATCAGCTCAAATTCAATCATCCAGCATAGTGTCTCCATAAAAAGTCTACATGCATATATGTGAAGAAATAGATTTTCTTCTTGAAAGATAGTTTCTTTACCACTCCAAGTTTTTAAAAATTCAGTAAACACTGCTGAATACCTATCTTTTATGCAGAATATAGATCCTCTTTTCAAAGCTCTTATTTAAATATGTTAACTACTTACGCACTTTTCTAATGCAAATTGGCACAAACTGAAAGACACTCTGAAAAGCATTTTTGCTGCATGCCATTCAAAGTTAAATGTACCTGCTTTGTACTCTATAGAAGTACATCTATTTCTTACTTCCCTGGAACTTTTCTCACAAGAATTTAAATTACAAGATGAAAGAGAATACTTGTATTTCCCAGTGTGATGGAACGGACCTGGTTCAATTTCTGACTTTGCTTGTTCTGACCCAGTAACAACTGTTTCATTCAAATTAAACAGACAAAAATCTTAGCTACATAGAAAACAACAGTACAAAATGACAATTGTATTACAAAACAGTGTTGAGAAATTTTCATTGCTATTCATACAACTGCATTTTCCGAAGCAGTTTGTCTGAATTGAAAATGCTGATGAAACTCATACTTGGTGTTCTAAGTACTGAAAGATCACCAGATGATTACACACTTCCATCTATGTAAAGCTATACTTGGAGTTTTGGATCTCTTGCAGCAACTTTATTTCTTACCTTCACTATCACAGAACATTTTAATAAGCAAGTGGCAAAACCGATAAAATAATAATTGCGGAGAAAAATAGTATTTTACAATTAAAGTTCTCTCATAATAAAATACCTTCCAGTTTCTTGTTGGGATGTGGGAATTTTATTCTAAATCAAGTTTCTATAATTGTCAAAGACTACTTACAATGCCTTTTGAAAATTCTTCAGAACTTTTACTGCTTTTTTCTCAAATAAGATAAGAGACAGTTGCACAAATCAACATTAAAGCACTATGATCACAACACCAGAGAATAGCTGAGGTTTGAAGGGACTTCTGGAGGTCAACTGATCTGGCTCCCCTGCTCATGCAGGGCCACCTAGAGCAGGTTGCCTAAGTACTCAGTTACACTCACTTTCAAAAATTGTTTCCTGATGTTCAGAAGGAACATATTTCAGTCTGTGCTCATTGAGTCTGGTCCTGTCTTTGAGAGGATCCTGAGTTCAACCTCTTTGCACACTCCCTCCAGGTACTTGATAAGATCCTTCTCCTGTCCCCAGCTTTCTCTGCTCCAGGCCAAACAGTCTCAGTTCCCTCAGCTTCTCCCCTTATGTCCAGTGCTCCAGTCTTTTAATCACCTTAGTAATTTTTCACTGGACTTGCTCCAGTATGATCACATCTTATAACTCAGCCCCCAGCCTGGTGTTGTTCCTCCCCAGGCACAGGGCTTTATACTTCCATTTGTTGAACTGCATGAGATTCCTGTTTTCTTTATCCTTCTGAAAACAAATTACATTGGGGTAGCCCTCTGGAGAAATATAACCAAAAGGTCGAAGCTATCAGAAAGCTTAAACTTCTTGGTAAGGTACTATGGCCCTTTGAAAGAGCTTAAGGGATTTTACTTTGTAAACTTTCTGTGTTTGTGAAATTTCTTTCTTCAATATCAAATCCATGCCTTCTTCTTACTCTTCTCCAAAAGGTGAGACTGTTTAAATATGAACCTAAATAACAAAAAACTTGAGTTAAATAATAAAAAAAGAACCAAAATCCCGTACCTGAAATAGCATACATCTTTGACTTTTCATTTTGTCTTAAATCAGTTTTTTGGTAACAAAAAACTTTTGTCTACAAACCCATGTTTGTAAAATCACCCCATATCTCAAAATTTTCTAATTTCTTTTCTGCTTTCTATATGAAGGCATGTAGTCATCATGTTATTATGTCATATAGTGTCATATGACAAAAAACCAAAAAGTCAGCATGTAACAGACTTGCATCCAACTATATGAAGAGAAAGAAGCCACACTACACATCTTCAGTATTTATGTAAGATAAGGGGTGGGCAAAATTGTCATATTCTTTCAAATCTTCCATAAAACAATCTAATTCTGTGCTCTGACCTCACTGCCTTGAGCTACAGACCTCTCTGTATCTCTGAATTAATTTTTCCAACATCTGCTGTTAGCTGCCCCTTCAGCATTTGCTAATTTGACATTTATTATTGCAATTTCTTCTTATTTTTTCTCTCTGTACTGGTACTAAAAATAAAAAAATAAGACAAATTCTTCTCAGGGGAGTAAAAACTGGACAAAAGTCTGTTATTTATCTGGAAGCCAGGTATTAGATTACAACTACAATTTGAGTATATTCATTTAGCAAAGTGATTGTGATATGTATTCCATTTGATGTGGCTTTACCTTTCCAGCCTGGACCTTGTTTTGGTTTATTTCTAACACCAGTGGTCTAATGACAAAGTTACTATGAAGTGAATTTGGTCTAGCTTTAGATCTGTGCAATTCTGTGGTGACACAGAAATGGTGTCATTTTGAATCACACACACACACACACACGCGTACCTAAAGGATAGTAATAGCAAGCAGTAGTTCTGTATTGAATGAACATTATCCACGGCTTTAAAACATAAAAGGCACAGAATTAAGTAACTCTGGCTCTAGAATAAAAGTGTTACGTAGAGCATGTCATGGTAGAGGTGAAGCATAGACTCTATGCACCTCAGTAGAGGTGCTGACACAGGGGAGGATAAGAGAGGTCCCAGAGCTATAAATAAATCACCACTGTTCTATTCCTGGTCACTGTAGGGGTGTAATCTCCAGAGCTAGGTATAGCTGAGTTTATTTCAAGGGCAACAATGAACAGAGGTCAAGAATACCTGTGTAGACTCTTATATACAGCTTTGGTTAGCGAGCTAATAAAGGAAGAACAAGGAAGCAGACTCAACTGAAGATTTAGCAAAATTTGCAAGTAAATTCCCCCAAGAAAACCCAGGCGTGCGGATGGAGAATTTCCCAGCACCAGCCCTCTGCTAGTACAAAGCTGGGATGTTGACATCATTTTTGAGGAAGATGAGTGCTGATGGCCATTAGAACCAGAGGAGCAGAGGAAGGGTCAGCATAACTCCAGGGAAAAGAGGCACATTTACACATGCACCCATAGTGGGACTATGAGTGTAGGATTTTAAACTCTATTAGTATTGGGATATTTTTGTAGGATTGTGTTCTTTTCTGTCGTTAGACATGGAGTAGCAATAATTATGTGGTTAAACTGGTAATATTTGCACAATACTCACAATATATTGTTGGTTTGGTATAAAGGTTGTGATTTTGACCATAACATAATTTTGCATGCAACACTACATGTGTTTAAAGGTAATAACAGCCCTCAGCCACCCTTCTCTGAAAGGCTCTAAGTTCACTTTCATAGTACTGGCCATATATGTTTTGAAGTAGATAGGGTGTCCTTCCACAAGTTTGGTTTTCTTTTTAGCTTCTTCATATATTTTCCTGCTCTAAACATTTTTCTACTGTCATTTTCTGCTCCAGCTGTTCATCTGCCTTCTATTTCAACATTTGTAAATATTTTATACTCAATGGCAACACTAATTTATATTTTTTTCTCTTTCCCAGCGAAGAATTTCCTTCACAATGTCTATTGCCCAAATATCTGGAAAATTGGCTTTGGGATTCAATACCTGACATATTGGAAACACAGATACATCAAATCAGCAAACTAGTTCAGCATGCTAAAAGTGGCAAAATGGAAGCACTAGATTCAGCATTCTTTTGTGAAAAGTATAGGGTTCACCTAAAGAAAAACATTCAGTGAATTTCAGGCAAAGTAGATGAGTGACTCAGAAGGAAAAAACAAAACAAGAAAAAGTCTCTTTTTTTTTTTTAAATTGAGATTATTTTGGGCTTTGTCATTTCTCTGAAATACCATTTTAAACATTTTAAAATACTCAAATTCCTCACAAAATATTTAATTCAAAATTTTCGTTTTAAAGCTATTCTGAGATTCATTAAAAATTTACTGAAAAAACACTCTTTTTTCAGCTGATACATACTCCCTTCACCTATTCTGTCTAATCAGCTTTCAAAGAAAAGGAAAACTATAAACGTGATTAGGATAGGACAGGACAGGATAGGACCAGAACTACACCTTTCATCTTCAAGAAATGCATGCAAGCAATACTTTAACTTTAATCACCTTTCTGTATCCCACTGATTTCTGTGAGATAAAAGTGCATGCTTAAGCAACACAGATGCATTCTGCCCTAGATCTTTTTGTTCCTGTGTAAATCAAAACATCTTTAAGTATCCTCATTTCCTCAACTCTGAAAGCTATCTGGATGCCTGTATAATATATTCTACATCTATGGTTGAAAAAAAAAAAGAGGAAAAATCATAATATCATTAACATCATTATGACCATATTAAAAATAATCCCACCATGGGAAAATATGAAATTTCTTTTAATTTCCATTCAACTCTTCATAGAATGGAAGAGCATCCTCTTTCAGTGATGAATTTAAAAAACAGGCCATCAAAATATTGAAGAATCAGTCAAGAAAAAAATATTTTGATAAATGCTTCCCTCAGATTCTGAAAGTCTACTAATGTTCTGTAAGAAATATATTTATTGCATTTATTTATCACAATCTCATAGCACGTGGGTTAATTTGGCAATATTTTAATCTGCACATGTGCAGGTAATACACAGGCAAGTTTATAAAAAGAACAGATAATATATTAGTTGTTGCTAATCCCAGTGAGAATGGAATCATATACACTGGCATTGGGTGCGATCTTCCCAGACCTTTCTTTCAACACACAAAGCAGAGACCATTCATCTAGAAAAATGTCTGTAGTGATATTTCATGGATAGTTAGAGGAGTGTGAGCAAGTCAGATGCTAGTCACATGCTGAAAATGGTGTTTTGAACATATTCTTTTATATGTTTTTGCATTTGTGTGACACAGAAATATTTTCATTGTTTTGTGTTGCACTGTTTCTAACCATGACATGTCTTGGTTTTAAAACAAACATAGTTTTCTTCAGAAAAGATGAAAGAGAAAGAGAGAAAGTGGGAAAAAAAAGCAAAAGAAAAAGAAAAGGCAAAAGTAAACGCAAAAGCAAAAAAAAAAGGCAAAAGCAAGTGAAAAAGCAAAAGCAGAAAAAGATCTTCATTCTTGCAACTATTTTTGATAAGCATAATTGTACAATTAATTTAGCAATGTTGCTCTGAAATTTCTAAACAAAAGTTGTCAGTGTTTCAGTTTTAGGCTGAACAAAGTTCTAGTGACTTCATTAGAACTTACCAAGGAACTAGCATAAGAAGGAATGTTGACCTGTGGAGGACTTAGCTGCCCAAAGTCAGTATTATTTCAGGAATTATGATATCCTTCCGAGCCTCCAGCTACCTTGCCAGAAAAATGCAAGTCTTCTGGAGACCTTCTACTCCCTTCTGTAGCTGTTAGCCCAGGGAGTCTGCTCTCTGTGAGGCAAGACTGGCTTGGCTCAGCCTGATGGAGAAAAGTCCAATAACTACAACATGCAATACAATGAAAGCAAAACCAGAAATAGCCGAGCAATTGCTTAGCAATTGTTTAGCAGAACAAGGACTTGAGAAGAAAAAAATTGGGATAGGAAGGTATGAAACACAAAGGCAAAAAGCAGAGATGGAAACTTGATGATGTTGAGCATCCACCTGTCCCTCACCTGACTGCTGAGTGATCACTCAGCTTAAATACCCAGTTGTCTGGGAATGGGGAAGCCTCCTGTTTTATTGACTGAAGGTCTGGGAAGCTGATGGATTTCAATTCAATTGCTGAAAAGCAGTTGCTAATAGCACTGAGATAACCAAGAATGTATCTTGGACCATACAGGTCTTCTCACATCAATTTTGACACAAGCAGCTAGAAGATTGTCTAATGTTTGCAGATGTGTTGAAATAAGTATGTTCAGCAAAGTGGATCTGGAGAGCTATTCTGTTTATCCTGCTGTATAGCTGAAGAAATGACAACATCCACTGATGATTTTGTCTAGATTGCAGGCACTCAGTTCAGTTTCTTTCGCAGGCAACTAGTGTAATTTGAAATGCATTACTGTAATCTTCCTGGCCTCAAACCGTCACACCAGAAGAATGTGGGTCTCCAAAATGTCCTGTGACTTATCTTTTTCATCGCAATTAACGGACCAATTCCTGTCAATTGCAACAAGACTGGATCAGAGAACGGACCAACATAGAGCAAATAAGACTTAACAACATCTCTAACAAGTCTTGTGTCATATCTTCTACTCCAAGAGATACATTTTGGCTATTCTGTTTTTTTTCCAATTAAACTGGACACTGATGCTTACATAACAGATTTGTGCCTCCCTTGACTTTAATGGACGTTCAGAGAGTTAAAGGACTACTGGTTGTGTTGTTGAATAAGAATTTTTTTTACAGCTAACATAGTTTACTTAAATTGCAGGATAAAAGGTGTTTCTGGAGAGACGTGGGGGAGACTGGACCAAAACCAGAAAAACCGAAAAAGCTCCACCATAGCGCAGCCTTTGAGTTGGGGTATCTCTCCTGTCCCAGTTGAATAGCCAAGTAACACTGCAAATTCCTTGACACACTGTCTTTTGTATTGTTCTCCAGAAAAATGTTACACCACTCCTTTGCAAATTTGTCTCTAAAAAAGTCTAGCCCATACACTGACACATGGTAAAGAAAACTTCTGGGAGTAGGAAAGAGTTTAGTCCTTTCCATCTTTGATGTTACAATCACAACATCATCAACTAGAAAAAGAAGATTCCCACTCCAAAGAGAACTAAGACTTGTAAGGCTTGACTATGAAACTGGAAAATTTTATTTTGCATGAATTGTTCTCCTGAGTTTCCCCTACTTCCCACAGTCTTGTACACATTTCTACAGTATTTCTGCAGTAGAAACTACCTACATAAAATTAATCTCGATGACATCATGTGGTGCTAGTTAGTCAGAACACTTAAGGAGGATAAAGCACTTTAGCCTTAAGGACTCTTAAAATGAGAATCATTTATTCTCTGTTGTCTTCTGTGAAATGGATTCTTGCTGTTACTAATGTAAAAACCTGCTGCTAAATGTTTTGACTGTACGTATTAGCCAGCTGGTGGTTCAGTTCTCACTATTGAGTTGCCCCGAACTGAAATAATTAATTTAGCTAAGAAAAGTATATTGTGCTGTACCTTTTGGATTTGTGACTGCAATCTGTAATCACCAGGGAGTTTATTTGGATTTGCAATAATACTGGAGTTGGTAATTTATAACAGAAGAACAGGAGCTCACTGAGTAGAGCTTATGAAGCTTGAAGTTTTTCAATAAATTGCAGAACTTTGTATAATATGGATGCTGTTAGCAGCTTTCAATTGGCTAAAATATTAATCTGTGTTATCGTAATAAACTGAAAGCAAATCAATGGATCTGAAAGGTCCCTTTCTAAACTTATATTGTGTCTTCATACCTGCACAGCAAGAAATAATCCAAAGTTCACTGTGTAAAGAGACCTGTTGACTATAAAATATTGGACTGAAGTTCTCAACAAAAAAGACTATTTAACCCAAAGAGATCCATTAACGCCAATTTATATGATTTTTCACTGCATATTTGTTATTTCTGTTTAATTCTTTTGCTCATTCCTTGTGTTACAATAAGCTTCTAAGAAATGTAATGTGTCAAGACTATCTGACACTTGAAAATTTTAGTCAGGCAAATACTACCATTCAAATATTTTCATTTATTATTTCATCCAAACATTGATTCAGATTTTTAAAAGGAATAAAGAAAAAGTAAAGGAAAAAAGCACATACAGATAGGCGAGAACCATATGATACTGCAGTTCTTCAAAAGATTGCTAGTACAAAGATGAATATTTTTGACACAATATTCATCATGACAGGCACTGTTTGTCTAGTTTTATTTTTTGTTTGTTTGCTTGTTTTCTAAAACTTCCCTCATGGTCCAATGAGAAATTTATTTATCTTTCTTGCATAAGGATTCTCTAGAGGATGGACTTCTCAGATATCTAATAGAGCCAGATGCTGATCTTCCTACCCTTGAAGAATACAGAAGAAATGGAGGCTACTCTTGCAAAGGCTCTCAAAGCATTCTATTGAAGGCTTTGTTTCCTGAATAAAATGTGTCTCTACTTGCACGAATGGGTGGTTGACCGGGTGATTTTTGATTTTACATTAAAAGGATGTGTGTTTGTCAGATTTGATATTTGATAGATTCCAGCACTGCTGCTAGATGAAGAGTTAAAGAGAGTAGACCATCATATGTCACTGAAAAATAGAGAAAGTGAGAAAGCTGTAATGACACTAACACTAATCCTCCTGAAAGGCAGCAGTTTTTTGCTATTGTTATTTTGCAACAGTGAAGAATTTTATTGTTGTGCGTTGCTGTTTTAATGGCACTGTTCTAATTTTTTTTAATGCAATGCTAGTTTGTTCATGTACAATTATTCACAGATGTTTAATTACTATTTACAGATGCAAAGCATCAAATTTTAGCAACTCAATTCTTTTTAATACTGAAAAGTGGTTTTTGAATTGTTAAAG
This sequence comes from Campylorhamphus procurvoides, assembly GCA_013396655.1. Taxonomy (NCBI): domain Eukaryota; kingdom Metazoa; phylum Chordata; class Aves; order Passeriformes; family Dendrocolaptidae; genus Campylorhamphus; species Campylorhamphus procurvoides. The sequence goes on along the minus strand of WBMV01004981.1, from coordinate 715,131 downwards.
ACAGGAAAAAGTTATTGGCAGTTACTTCACAGTCTCATTCAGCCCAGGTGCATCATGAATTTAATAAATTTACTAAATACTACCCCAAACTCAAAATGACAAATAGAAAATACCAAGTATGACTGTGAATGGCACATTGAATTGTAGTTAAGAATAGAATTGTAGAATCATTTAGGTTGGAAAAGACCTAAAGAGGTCAACCGTTAACTCAGCACTGTCAGGTCTGCCACTAAACCATGTCCTTGAGTGCCACATCTTCACATCCTTTGATTACCTCCAGGGATGGTAACTCCAGCATTTTCCTGGGCAGACTGTTTCAGAGCTTGACAACCTCTGCCATGAAAAAATGTTTTCTAATATTCAGTCTAAACCTACCCTGGCACAGCCTGAGACCATTTCTTCTTGTCCTGTCACTTGTGACTTAGGAGAAGAGACAAACATGCACCTCATTACAACCTCTTTTCAGGTAGTTGTAGGCATTCCCTCAGCCCTCTCTTCTCCAGGCTGAACAACACAGCTAACTCAGTCATTCCTCATAAGACGTGTGCTTCAGACCTTCTGCCTGCTTTGTTGTTCTTCTTTGCATACAAGAAAAGAGTCCTGAAAATGCTACCTTACTTGAACCTACCAGAAACTATTACCGTGCCCTCTTTTTAATATATAGCAAAAAAAAAAAGTTAGAAAGATAATGTAGCACAACCGTTTTGTTGCTCTTGGGCAAGTCCATTTTTGGATTCAAGTCAGAACACTTCTTTAAATAAATATACAAGAAAAAAATCCACAAAACAAACCAACAAACAAAAAAAGTTTTGGATCCAACAGCAAGGATTCAATATCCGATGTCTAGAACAAGGAAAGTATGTACTGATAATTAATTGGAGGGAAACCGGGATTAAAACAAGCAGTGTCCTTGCACCATACTGGCAGACACACAATAGAAATTTCCTTGATAAAACCTTATATGACAAGGACACTGGATGTTCTAGCTTTTATTTAATTTCCTCAAGCAGAATACAAAATGAAACAAAAGAGTTAAGAGAGTTATGTCCTACCTGTCACAAATCACTTTTCATGAGTAAAGATGTCTTGAATAGCATTGCTTTTAGATTAGGTAAAAAAGAATATTAAAAGATATATATGAGGAGATGAATTATAGTTTGTTAAGTGTTTATTCATTTTTCGCAATAACAGCATTTTGATACTGAGTAAACTTAGAGATACCCTTGCATTCAATTTTCAAATTTTACATTTAAATAAAATATTCTGGTTTACAATTCATTCAGTATTAAGAAGCGTATCTAATAATATCATCCTTGGATGAGAAAACGAAATTTTCCTGTGATGATGTTGAAGGACTTCCACTTATATGCAGATTCTGACTTTTACATCAGTGAAAATGCATTCTTTCAAATAAGGGCAGAAAAATAAAGATTGTTTTTAAAAAAAACTCTCCAAAAATCTCAAATATAGGGATATGGTATTATTTTGAACACTGGGGAGATTGGTCCTTCCGACTGTATCATATTTGCCCAATCTCTGCATGTGTCTTGGGAGCCCTGAAACATCTCAAATGGCAAACATGTCTATTTTGAGGTGAGTGAATTCCCCCATTGTAATTCAGTGTGTGCAATCTGGAGATGAAATACCATCCTCAGAATCTGAAAGAACAAAAGATAACCACTGGCACATTTTTTTCTTAACAAGATAGTTCAAACATACTTGATTAACTTTGACAACCATTTGACATAACAGCAAAGAGCAGATAACAAGACAATGTTACAAGGCGTTGTTCCTAAATCCACATTTTCATGGAGAAAAAAAAAATTGCTTTAAGACCAAAATGCTTACATTTCAATATATTCAGACAAATTTTTAAAAACAAAAGAAGGATTTTGAGGCTGAAAAGAGTTAAAATAGCACAATCCTCTTTTCAATTTTATTATGACAAAAACCTGTTCATTTTCAAGAAGAGAGCAAGTCAATAAACTTCTATTACCCTATAATCACAGAGGAATAAATGGTGAATATAATCATAGGTAAACATATTATCACTGACCTTAAGCAAATTTTGCTTCCTTATAAATTTAATTCATTCTTCATCATTATATCATCCTTCTCAAAGGAGAACAATCACATGTGATGCCATAATGAGCCATGTAAAGCAGCCTAAGACTGCCCATAGCAAGATGTTACTGGGATATGTTCACAACAGAGTCTAATCTAACAGCAGATGTTTGGCATACAAGGACATGTATCTCTCTGTAAAGAAGACCAAACTCTTCTTTACCCAGCCTGAATATACTGGAAAGACATTTTGGCTGAAGGCAGAAACAATGGAGTAATTTATTTTAAATTACATTTTTATATATTGAAAAGAGAAAAAAAAAAAAAGGGGGCTAAGAGACCAGGATCGAGAAAGTTTTCATTGTGCTTTTCGGAGATAAGAGATAAAAGTACAATTTTAAAAAATATGCTAAACCCCCTGCTTGTGTGTGCTGCAAAGGAACACCTAACTGTGGTTAACCAATAACTTCCAGTAGAACTACCTACAACAATATGTAATAGTCAGAAAGGGAAGGGAAAATGGGCTTCAAACTGGGATGTTAGATATAAAAAGCATTGCAGCTATTTAAAAAGCGAGAACAAAACAGTATCTTGGTTAACTCAAGTCATAACATCTTTGTTATAAACCCTAACTTATTATCTTGTCTCTTGTGAAATACTCACTTATCACTTTGTCTGTTATAGCATGGACTTCAAAACACTGTTCCAGAGCACAAAGCTTGGGCAGCATTTCTCTGCCATTTCCACAATGCAGACCACTCTTACAATGAACAAAGACTCTTCTAGACAGAATGGGCTGGAGAAACCACAACAGTGATGTTTAAACTCTGCTACACTTGTCACCAGTACTGCTTGGGGACCTCACATTTGACTGTAAGTGAAACATTAAAATACCATAGAAAAGGCTAATTTTGTGGATTTTTCAGAACCAGTTGTACACGAAAAAAAACCAAATCATAAACCCCAGAAATTATTAATCCAGACAACTCTACTATGCAGAAGAGAAGGACACAGATTCATACATGCATGCTGCAAAAATGACTCAGTGAAGAGGGATTTTTCTCTTTAGTAAAATTCAAAGTCAGTATGAATGCAGACACTTCTTCAACATCCAAACCCAAAATACAGGGCCAACCCAAGTATACAACTGCATCTTTGTTCCTGAGAAAAATACAGATCAAATCTCTCCAGTATGGCACAACCAATATTCCTCTAGAGCAGCATTACAGCATAACATTCTTTCTACTGTTCACACTCAGGGGCTGACGAACACCATTCTCTTTGTGCCCCAGGGTGCTGGGTTATACATCTGTTTTTTGTAGGTTAAAACCATTTTTTCTCTGTATCATTGTATTCATTGCAATCTTTTAAAGTAAATTGTAACTGTGACTTGTAATCTCTTGAGTCAGGTTCATTTCTCCTGCTGGTTTACCTTTAAACCAGCACACTGAAACAAACATATAATAACTTGCAGGCCAAAAATTGTTCTGTTTACTTTCTCAGTTTTATAGTTTTCAATACAAGTGAAAGACAAATGTGTTCATATTTGGGCAATGTTGCTTTAAAATATAACTAAACTTATGCTCATATATGCATCCAAATCACTTGGGCTGTATTTTGTGCAGTAAGGATAAAAGGATGAAAACATGCCTGCAACAAGAAAGATGAAAAAAATGTCCGTCACCCAATTAATAAACAATTTTTAGGGCAACCTTTCCCTTTTTAAACCACAGTTTGAATGAAATCTGGAAGAATAGAAAACCTGATACCTGATGATCGTACATCTCTAAAGCAGATGGCTTCATTATCACTTGTGATTGAAAAAGCTCATCTTGTAAGAGTCATCAGAGATTTCGTGAATATCTGGAAATAAAAAATTTGAACGTTTGCCGCTATACTTATAATATTAGCCTAATATTGACTTTTTGGTGCATTAAAACCTGAAGTGAGCCAAGTTTAAATCTGAGGAGCCTGAAAATAGTGCTATAGTATTGGCTAATTTATTGTAGATCAAAATAATCTCATTATATGTTTCATGTATTTGGGTTCCTTCATTGTCCTCAGTCAGATATAAGGAGCATGTAAGTGTCTGAAGTCTTGATGCATTTATTACTGGAGTCCAGCTGTGATAAAGAGCCATTAAAATCTCATTGGCTGCATAATGTTATACTTAAAACACAGCAGAAGCATTTTGTACCAGCCAGATACATTATAATATTTCTCAGACTGAGGACCATTGATATTATTCAACATAACAGAGGCCAATGTGTTAACTGGAATGTAAAAGACTGAAAGAAAATAACCAGAAAAGTAGTACTTAATCCATTCTGTCTCTTTTAAGTGAAAACTGTATCTGTGAGATACTCAGTACTGTGATCCTTTGACAATTTTTGTGAGTGTGAAAAGCCATTTCAGTGCCTGAAACCTCCGGATACATATACAAATAGGAGGGGAGTAATGTCTCTGTACATTGTGCCTGTAAATTAAAGAAAGCCAACCAAACAACAACTAAACTCAAAAAAAACCCCCAAAACAATAGCAACACAAACAAACAACCCCCCCCCAAAAAAATTCCCAAAATCAAACAAAAAAATAAACTCAAAATATGGGGAAAACAAAAGCCAGCAGAGAGATTTAGGTAGAGAACTCTGAAAATGGAAGGAATGACAAGTCCTTAAAACATGAAGAAGAAATAGCGTCCATTATCATGAGATAGTGGCAACATCATTCTTTCTGGCTGTGATCACTCTGATTTATTGTGGTATCACTGTACCTAACTTTAGATACCTGTGACATACATCTGAGAGACTTAATCTTCATTTCTTGTACAGTCAATAGAGAAAAGGAGCCACTTACAAGATGTATTCATCTAGCTTATTCAAAAGTAGGAAATATGCTGTACCCTGAAAGTTCCTATTTCTCTACACTTGCTATCAAGGGATTTGAGACAATTTGCTCAGATGAAGTCATCCACACACTGGCTCACATCCCCATTCAAAAAAAAAAAAAAAGAGAGAGAGAGGGAAAGAGAAAAGGAGAGAGAAAGAAGTGGAGAAAGGGAAAGAGAAGGAGTGGCACCTATGATGCAAAGCACAAGCAACTAAGCTAAATGGAAAAGGTCTAGTGTCAGAAAGGTGACTAACCTTTAATATTTAAGTGCTATGTAAAGAAGAAAGAGAATCATCAGGAACTGGGAACAACAGCAACCAACACAATATCTCAACAGAATGTGATAGGCCAGAGTTTGAAACGCTTATGGGAAAAGTACACACGGGTTCACATTGGAACATAATTCAGAACTGAACAAAGTGATGAATAGATCTAACTGCCAAAGGCAGAGTGGAAAACACTCTGAATAACTTAGCACCAAGTCTATGGAAAACAAGAAAGAGGAGGCATAAATGTGCACAGAATAATGAAGCTAAAACACAACTGGAAGGGAAACTTTCCCAGGTTTCAACACAACGCTAAATCTTCAGAACCCATGGAGCTCTGCTACATATTTGGTTAAAAGCATCTCATTTCCTTTTTAATAAATACACCATTTGCTTCTTACAGCTATTCAAGATTTTAAAATCTTAAAAAAAATGTGAAGTTACTGTTGTTATGGCTATTCCAGATATTCTCATAAGACAAACCACGGAATCTCAGAAATGCTGGTTGGAATGGATCTGTGGAGGTCATTTAATCCGACCTCCCACTTGCCACATGGCCAACTGGAGTCTTGTGGTGTGGTCAACACATGAGAAAGAAGGGATGTCATCCAGAAGGACCGTGACAGGCAGGTGGACTTGTGCGGATCTCATGAAGTTCAAGGCCAAGTGGAGAATGGATTGAGTTCAGCCCTGAGGGTAAGGAATTGAGGATGTTGGTTTATGAGAAGCTCAATATGAGCCACCAACATGTGTTTACATCCCAAAAAACTAACCATGTCCTGGGCTGCATCTAAAGAAGTGTGACCAAAAGGTCAAGGGTGGTGATTCTGTCCCTCTACTCTGCTCTTGGGAGACACCACCTGGAGTACTACATCCAGCCCTGGGGCCTGCAACATAAGAAGGATATGTGCTTGTTGAAGCAAGACCAGGGGAGGGCCACAAAGATGAAAGGCTCAGAGAGTTAGGGTTGTTCAGATGGGAGAAGAGAAGGCTCCATGGCAGCTAAAAAGGGCCTATAAGAGAGCAGGGACTTTTTACAAATGCATGAAGCAACAGGACAAGGACTGATAGTTTCAGACTGAAAGACAGTAAGTTTAGATTAGATATAAGGAAGACATTATTTCCTATGAGGATGGTGAGGCACTGAAAGAAGTTGCTGAGAGCAGTTGCAGATGTCCCATCCGTGGAATTGTTCAAGGCCAAGTCGTATGGGGCTTTGAGCAACCTGGCCTAGTGAAAGGTGTCGGTGCCCATTTCTGAAAGGTTGGAACTAGATGGTCTTTAAGGTGCTTTCCAATCCTAACCATTCTATGACTCTCTGAAGAGAGTTTGGTTGTATTATGCTTGGCAGTAGATACACCTTAAGGAATTATGAGCAGCTATTCTAGCTCCCTTTTTCCTTCTCTTTTACCAACTAAACAAAACAAATGCTCCTCTTTGTATAACATACTATATGTCCCTGACCATTTTGTAACCCTCTAGTGTGCCCTCTACTTTTTCGCCACACTTCTTTTGAAGTGGTAGCCTAAAATGGATGAAGTATTCCAGGCATGGTCTTAACACCACTAAGTAAAGGGGGTTATGATTTCTCTCCACTGGCAATTCTTCACTTCATATATCCCAGTACTTGTGCTTGTGTTGTGGGTTTCTCTGATTAGGTTTTTTTTTTCTAAGAGGAAGATTGGCTTCTCTTGGAGTCCTCTGGAAGTTTCCCTCCATCCTATAGAGCAGAGCCAATTAGGGCCAGCTCCAAGGAAAACTTCCTGCTTTTGAACCATTAAGTTACGCCCCTGCATGAAAACTTATTTAAGAAGTTGTTGCGCAGTTAGGAATTGGCAGCCATTGATTAACAACATCACAATGCAGACATCAAGGTCAGTGAAGGAGGAGAAGAGGAGAAGGAGGGGGAGGACTTAAAACTATTATTCCCTGAATATGTGGTGATGACCGTGGTGATTATGAGTTGTCCCCTCGAAGCCCATGGGATCCATCAGGGTGCAAAGACCCCCCTGCCAGAGCAGGGGGAGGCATGAAAGAAGCTGGTACCTCGTGGGGGGCCCCCGAGGTGGAGCAGAGTCTTGCAGAGATTTGCAGCCGAGACACATGGAGGGAGAAGCCCAAGCTTAGGGAGGTACAGCCAGCTTTTCATAAGAGACTGTACCCCATGGAATGACCCACAAGAGAGCAGAGGATCTCTCTCATGGGGGAGACCCCACGGAGCGCAGGGGAAGGACTCAAAGATGTAATTCCCCTGTGACCATGGTGATGGCTGTGGTGAAGCGAGCTGTCCCCTTTGCAGCCCACAGGAAAACCCCCTGAGACAGAACTGTTGCTTAAGTTTTAGACTTATATCTGTGAATGGCTGACCCAACAATAACTGATTGTAAACCTTCCATTTCCCTGTCCCCTGCATCACTGGGGTAAGGAGAGGGCATAGACAGACCGAGGGGTGGTGGTGCAAAAGTGTTTCTAACCTGTTTTTATTTCTTGTTTTTAGTTTTTAGTTTGTTAGTAATAAATTTTAGTATTATTCTAAGTTCTGCTTTGCCCATGGTATTAATCAAAGCTCCTCTTTTGGTTGTTATCTCTAGCAGTTTTTTTTGCCTTCCTTAGCTGGTTTTCCCTTCCCTTAGCTGGTTTTTTTTTCCCTTCCCTCTGGAAGGCAAAAGATGCAGGGGGAAAGGCCTTGAAAGGGTTTTGCTGGACACCAGGCGTGTATCCAGGGTCAGACCACCACAGCTTGTTGTGAAAAAGCAAAAAGCAAACTGTTAATACTAAGTCTGACATTCACATTTACCCCTAGGTCCCCACTAGGGCTATTTCTCAGGCATTTTCTTTCCATCCTGCAAGGGTTTGTTATTCCTGGGTGCTCATGGAACTTCATGAGGTTCCTCTTAAGTCAGTCCTCAAGTTAATCCAGGTTTGCTATGATAAACCTTTGGACCAAAGTTCAAATTCCTAATGATAGCCATTTCCCTTAAGTTTTGTGCTGTGTAAAAGGTTTGTTCTGTGTCACTATCGAGGTCACTGATGAACATTATAGGCTCCAGTACTCGTCCCCTAGCGTGTTGGGGACCCTTTCTTCAGCAGTTTCCTGCTGGGCATCTAGCCACTGATCACTGCCCTTTGAGCCTGACAGTCCAGATAATTTTCTACCCACACAGCAGTCAGATTAGGCAGCCAGGGCCTGCCTCAGCTATCAAATGAGAACACTGTGGGAGATGGTGTCAAAAACCTTACCAAAGTCAAGGTATATTACCTCCACGGCTTTTTTCTCATCTTCAGAGCCAGTCATTTTATCGGAGAGGCAATCAGGTTGTTCAAGCATGATTTGTCCTTGAATGCCTGCCGTGAACACTCGCAGTGCCTGAATGCAGCTGGCCTCACAGTCTTTTAATTTTAACACCTGCAAACTGACAATCTCAGTCCTGCAAGGCTGTTGAACCCCAAACTGATGTTGAAGTGACACAGTCAACACCTGCTGCACTTCAGGACATCCTAGATTTTTTTTGTTGTTTTCTTTTCTTTTTGTTTTGTTTTGTTGTTTCACAGAGTATTATTTCTAGGGATGGCAATAGACTCTGTAGGACCATACTCGTAAATTAACAAGCAGCAACAGAAATACTAAGTTCCTAAATACCTCTACATCTCATTTTTGTGACTGTTGTTTTGTTTCTAAAATCAAGCCTTAAAACTAAATAAAACTAGCTTGAAACTGCCGAGTAATAAAGACAGAAAGTATTTTCAGAGTCATTCAGATAGTCTAAATATTAATTATGATACATGTGATTAAAAGCATTTCTTACTGCAAGCTTTCACGAATAAATGATAACATATACTCATGTTTACAAGAGTATATAGCAATACACAACACATAGGTCTGAGACAGGTTTCCAGGCCACATAAAGGTATATTCACAGTAATTATTGTTGCTAATTTTGTCAATACCATCATCTCTATTAAGATATTCCTCATGAAGCATTTTCAAATACCAGGTTTCATTGTTTCCATTTAAAATAGCACGTTTTGGTCGTGGCATGGCTACCTTATAAGACATGCATTTCTGTCTTTCAGAGGCAAAGACAAACAGATCAGTTACTGAACAGTAAAGGTCGAAGGATAAATCAATCATTTCACTAATAAGCCATCTTCAAGCAATAGCTGTATAAGGAATAGAGGAACATTTAGCTTGCTATTCTCTGCACAGATATTTCAAGCAAAAAGGCTCAAGATGACATCCTAATTCCCATCAGTCCTCTGAGAACAAAGCTTTAAGATACTGGATAGCTCAGAGCTAAGTGCTGTAACAGACTGGGGCCAGGCCAGCCAGCAAACTAATTACATGTCTTTTTTGATGTCAGTTGAAGAAATGGACATTTACGTATATTTGTAGTATCTGCAAACAAATTTCCTATCATCTTCATCTGTTGAATCCATATAATACATGTCTTTTTCCATGCTTCTGTTTTTTTATATTCTTTCTAAATACTTCTGACCATGGGACTATGCTGGATACATCTGTGGTTTTGCCTATGGACTCACTTGTGGTCCTGAGGAGACCCAATGGTTAGTTTTTCTTTTTCTATTTTTCTTTCTATAAACATTTTTGTTTGCTGGTTTGTCTGTTTATTTTATACATGTATGCTGACATCCTGGGTATGCAATCACAACCATTTATCCTTAATCTACATTAAGGAAACAGTGAATATAATTGTTATCTCTCTCAGAGTGTCCTTCTAATTCCAAACCCGTTATTCAGTAAAAGCTGATATTTTTCAGTACCTGTGATATCAGAACACATTTCTAGAGGAAAAATTACACGTCATAGCTGGAGAGGAGGGAGAAAGAATAAAAGCCAGAATCTGCTCTTTACTAATTTAAAAACAAGTGTCATTAAGCAATACCCTTCTACTTCTGAAAGTTATGAGCAATGGTGGATCTTAAAAATCATGCATATGCCAGAAGATACCAGCATAAAATCTCTCTCAGCTTTAAAGGTAGCTCTGTCTTGCCTTTCTGAAGAACAGTCTTAGGGGGAGTAATATTTAACTACCACTGATCTGAACTGTTGTTCACTGTTGTTAGATATGACATTGATATTCCAGCTCTGTATGGAAATATGGTAAATATAAAACATTTGGCAACTGAACAAAATTTCTAAAAGAGAAACTGTATTTGAAGTCCCTATGTACAGAAACTATAGTCAAGAGGCTCTGCTTAACAGCTAAGTGCTGCAAAATATGCTGAACTTTAATATTCACAATTTATAATTAGCTCACTACAGAATGGTGCCCTGTTGCCTTGAACAGAATTTACTGGCTAAAATCAAAACCCATCCAGTCCTGGTGAAATAATATATTTATTTGTTCATTTTGGAGAAAGTTTGAGAAAATCAAGGAACAGTAGTCTTTCACTTTTTTAGAGATATACCAGGCACCTTAATAAGGAGTGAGATGCAGAAAACAGAGTGGTCAGTGCAGTAAGGATACTCATGGAAACAATTTTGGCATCAGACAATCTTAAATGTTTTCATGAACACTGAATCTAAGAAGGCCACAAGCCTACTGCAATTTGGTAACAGATCTGAAGAAAATGGCTTGCTTTGTTTGATAAATAACTGGGGTTCAGTGATCCACTTCAGCTGTGGGAAGCTGTCATGAAGCTGCAGAGCAGAAATTTGATACGAGAGCATGGTTGTTTGGAAAGATCAATTATGAGAGGAGATTATGGCAGAATTTCAGCAGTCTAATTAGTGATGTTAGTAGGATATCCCAAAGAGCTAGATAAAGAATAGGAGCTTTTTTTTTGCAAGTGAATCATCTAATAACCACTTGGAAGAAGGACTTCCTTCAGCACATTAATTAAATTTGTAGATTATTTCAAAATGAGAGGTGCTACAACTTACATAGAGGTAGGACAAAAAGCCTGTAATGATTGAAAATAAAAATTGTCAGTCACTAGTGAAGTAGGTTCTATCTAGAAAAAAGGAAGTGAATGCATTGCAGACTAACAAGAAAAAATTCAACAGGATACCTGTGGGAAAATGATCTGAGGGTAGTAAATATAATGCAAATGTGTAACACAGTGTTGAAGCATGAAAACAAACAAACAAACAAAAAAGTATGGACTAAAGGATACTGTACAAGAGAAACCCCTTCTATGGCAACATCATGTATTCACTGAATATTGTGTATAGGTCTGGGCATTCCTACAGCAAAAATCTGAACTGAAAAGAATTTACTGAAAAGTAATAAGAAGTGTCTACGAGAGAAAATCAAACCTATGAGACAAAATAAAAGAAATCTTTGTTTACAGCTTGGATCAATGAAAATCAAGAAAAATTATGAATTTCTCTAAAAATGTTATGATATTAACATCAAGAAGGATGAGGCTATATATACAGTCCTTATTCCATTTGCAATTTTGTCACTACCAAATTATGTGAACTCAGGCAAGTCAGATTGCCTTTAGATGCCTCAGTTTCTTCATCACCTCTATAATTATATTCATATTATAAGAATATTCTTTTTATTTCACAGAGAAGTTGCATGACTTTAATTCACTTTGATTGAAATTATTTTTAAAATTTAAGAGAAAATATAAATAGGATGAAAACACATGAGGTGAAAAATAAAATGCACCTGATATACTTTTATATACGAAAGAACTGTCAAGATCTGGATAAGTTAAACTGCTTGAAAGTTAGCATCCTTGTAGTTCAAAAGTTTAGGGATATGTGATTTACATTCTCATTTAACACCTGTGATTTCTATCTCTGTCATTCTAGGGCAACAACCTTTTGCATATTCATCCCCCTGTGAATAATCTGTATGAAGTCTTTCTATGTGACTAGAGAGAATTATGTATTTGGCTAAAACATGACAGTGCAGTGCAACTCTGTAAAATCTGGCTACAAATTTTCTTTTCAGCAAAGCATCTTGAGTCTAATTTCAGAAAGGTTTGAAGCAGGCTCAGAGTTGAAAGCAAGCCCTGTTGTTTAGACAATGAATATGCAATTGATAATCGTCTTTTTTGATAGTGGGTGGCACAGGGGATGGCAATTTTCAGACCACATTAATTTAGCTACTGAATTCTAATTGATAAATCTGTTTTCAATCTTTCTTCATATCTTATCTAAGAAAGATGAGATTAACATTACAGTAAATCCTGACAATCCATAAGCATGTTCTATGTTCAACAGTTAAAATACTATAGATAGATTAACACCAGCATCAGAAATATTTCAGTTTCTTCATTACCTGTGTGATTAATCTCAGAAGCATGCTTTCAGAAGGAATGTGTCCTTGGAAGTGCTCTACTCTCTGGACACTTTTAAACCAAATGGCACTGAAATCTTTGGAAAATAAAACCAGGCTACTTTCTTTCCCCTAGTCACACAAACTGGGATTGTTACTGTAAACTTTGAGCTGCCCAGGTTTACTCGATACTTAAGATAACAAACACAGAGAAATGAGACTAACCTGCAAGATAACTTCCCTCGAAGAAGAACAGCCTAACAGTATAGCATAACAGATATAACAAGTATAACAAATAACACTACTGTCTTATTAGAAAATGTGGGCTGTTTCCATTGTAAAGCACAGTACATCTAGATAAAAGCTAGATCTATTTCCTGAAGACACTCCAGGTCAATGCCCCAGCACTATGTAAATGTGATACTCCATTAACTTACACATGTTTTGCAAACAGAAGCTGAGAAGAAACCTTTTAGCTGTTGCAGAACTTGCTGCACTTGTTCGTAGATGGTCTATTAGTGAATTTGATAGTGTGCTGTTTCACTGGGTAGTCTAATAAAGTCTTTTAAATAGACTAAGTGGTAAGGCATTGGTTGGAGCAGGGTCTGGCCATTTCCTGGGAGCTTGTATTAGTACTTTGAGGTTTCTATGTCACAGCTGAACATAAGCAGACAGCAAAGAAACTACTTATTGACTTCTTCCTTCTCAAAATGTCTGCCTCCTAGTTCTATTATTCCCTTGACAGTTTTTTGTTCTTATCTCCAGGAGTTACTTGCCATACTACATGGACAAACCACTGATTTTTTTCCTGTCTCTTTTTATCCCTTTCTTCCCTTTCTTTTATTTGAAGAAATCACAGCAAATTTTTGCTGATTTAACAAGCTGAACCAGTTCAGTTGCTTTAAAGTTGACTGGTGGTATGCATGACCATCACAGAAAGGTGGCCTTGTGGTTGATCCTAAACTTTGGCTTCTACAATTCTTGAACAATAGGAGTTTCACTATGGTCAGCCTAAAAATGTTTGTCATATTGATTAAGGAAATTTCAAGTGAGAAGGATATGTCAAGTCTGAGCAGCAAAAGGAGATTTTTAAAAAAGACAGAAGGAAAGAACCCCTATCTAGGAACATTGAGGTCCTATACACAAGTTTTAGTCAAGGAAAGTGGAGGTCATTCATTCAAACAAGAGGAATTTCAGGTAGTATATTATAAATCTTTGAAAGCAGAAATAATTTTAATTTTTCCTTTTTATTGGAAATGTATTCTTTTAAATTCCTTTTAATATTTTGATCTAAAAATGTGCTTGTTACAAAGATGTCTTTTTTGCCTTTTTATCTGTGCAGCCTTTATCCATCAGAAAATTATCTTGTTACCTGTATGCTTAGTAATGATACACTTAAAATGACAGATCAGCATTCATCTCCTTATGTAAAAATGAACAACACTGCATAAACTCGCAAGCAATATTATCACCTGAGTCTTAGTTTGAGACCTGCCAATAAAATGTCCAGGAATACTTTGTTTTGCACAACTACAGTAGTGCATTAGGGATGCACAAATCATCCCTGTAAATGGTCTCTGGGTCTGTGCTTTTTTCCCCCTAATGCTGCTCTGGATGTTTTTATTCCAGAGATTATATTAAAGCCTCTCATATCACCACTATTCTAAAGTTAAATATGGATAATAGCTTTCCTGGGTACGATTAAAGTAGTAAAAATAAATAAATACAATACATACTATCAGTAAAGGCATTGCCAGCCTGCATAATAACACATTTTCTATTTAGGACATTTGTAAAAAGTGATGTAAATTTGTAAAAAAAGAAATGTAAATTAGGGATATTAGGACATCCAGACATTTTAGTCAAACCAGGAAACTGCTATTGTCTTTATGCTGTGCTAAGATTGTTTCCTTTCAAACGGTGTATCTGAAGGCCCAATTACAGATACTCCTTTCATTCTAAAGTCTCTTACGAGTTGAAGAGCAAAAGTAGGTGCCAGGAGGAAGGCAGAGTTATGTCCTAGATAAGATTCCATAACAACAAAAACTTCCGGCTGGTAAACAATACTTAGGTAGCCACCTTCTCTTGCTCATACCTTCAGATGATTTACCAGATGCTGTAACTTTTGACAAAGAAGTCCATAGGCTGCAATGGCCATAAAACCTTGTGGATTGACCAGTGAGAGACCTTGCCAATGTGGCCTTCCTTGGGCCATCAGTTTTCAATGGTTACTCATCCCTTCATGTGACTAAGGCCACTATAAAAGTATAGTCAGTTCTCATCTGTCCTTTTAACACCTCTAAGCTTCCCTTCCTCTTCTGCATCTCCCTTCTTCCATGTGCCTCATTAGAAACAGATGAAATCACTTCCTCCTAGGCACACCACTACAACAGTGGTAAAGTTTTGGCAAGCAATTTACTGAAGCGTAAGTAGAAAACCAGAGAAACACATCTCTCAGCAATGTAGCTACATAAATCACAAGCATAGCCCGGGTGAAGGTGAGGATAAGGAGTTTTATTTCAAAGAGATTTTTTTTTAATAAATGCTGGGCACAAGATTGCTTTGGCTTGCTGCATTTTATTTTGTGCATTAGCTGAAAATGCAACTGATCCCCATGCAAAGTCCTGGCATTAAGTCTTGCATATTTAGGTCCATCACAGACTTATCCTTGGGCTAAGATTGGAACAAGGATTATTTAGTTTTACATAGTCATGGATTGCCATGCATATGAAAGAAAGCAGTTCAAAAAGCCAGTCACATAAAGAAGGAGAATGTAGGAATGTAAGACACTAGAAAATCCAAATAAATCGCTGTGCTTTTAGGGTTCACTGTGAACAGTTATGCACAATATTCTGGAATGTATATTATTGTCTCTCTGGCTCTGTTCTTAGAACTGATTGATTATTACTTTCAGAAAACACTAATATATTTTTCCTTTTTGGGAAGTATGAGAAATTAGAGAATAATGGAATTCAGATCGTATCAGATTCCTGAGACCAGCAGTACGTTCCTTCCATAAGGAGCATTGTTAAAGGCCCATTTGAAAACTCCTTCCCATTGCTCTTCCAATTTCCAAAATCTTTCTTATTTTCACCATATTTTGTTTCGGCATAAAAATAAGTTCTTCCACTAGGGTATGCAGACTTAATAGGGCAGGGCCTGATCCAATGATCCCATCCATACAGAGATTGTATGACACTGAAACTGCTAAAAACATTAAAGATGTGCCCATATTTATTCAAGGAGTGCAATGCTATAAAATTTGGGGAGTAAAAAAAGTCTGTTGTAGGGTAATTTCCAATCTAAGAAGTAAAAATTCTTATTTTAAATTTAATTGATGATTATATTTAACTTTTCATTTTTATTTAACAGAGAAACTGTTGTGTAGGGATCCCTGTCCTGCAAGGCATTTTATTTTATCCTTATCTTTAATTATGTCACCATAAAACTTGCTTGAGAAGCTAGTCTCTCAGAGAGTGGACTGCTAAGTCCTCTCTGAAATGTTGTTGTTCCCATTGATTACACTGTTAGAACAAGAATCTAAAAAAAACGTTGAAGAATGATCAGATTCTGGGTTAATGTGGCAAAACTGGATCAAGGAGGATGTGGCAATGTATAAACCACGCTAAACATTAAAGTTTCACTGGTTCAAGTTTCCAGCTAATACAAACAAATAAACATACAAATCTCCTTCCTTATTAATATACAATTAGATTAGAATGGTTGAGCCTCCATGCCTTTATTTAGACTTAAAATTCAACGTGTGAACAAATAAATAATAACTTTTAGAAGCTGAATACCAATACGCTTACAAGTGCACAGTGGCCTTTTAAAATATCATATCATGGATGTTTGGGTATGAAAACAGGAAGTTGAATCTTAAATATAGGCTACAGTTCTGGGCACTGAACTAAAAAGCAGACTAATTTCACAGCTGTAGCTGTCCACTAGTTGTAGCTCACTAGGCAGCAGATCCCAGCTAGAGCCCAAAAATGATCCTGACACTCTGGGATCCATAGCTCATAACCTAGAAGCATCTTCATGGCCAGTACTGAAACTTCATTAGGCACTTGAGAAGGTGTGACAAGGTTCTCCCTGCAAGTTATTTAAAGAGAGATTAAATTATTATGTTATTTACTCGTAGGAATGCCAGGAAAATTATGGAGATATATACAACAGTGGATACTGAAAACACCCACTACTTTCCTGGGAGTGTTTCAGATTTGCTTGTAAAGCTGTTCAAGGTATTAACATCAGCAACTTGTAAAAATTAAAAATGCTGTGCTGATGTTTTTCATAAATTGATAGAACTTCATTGTGCCATAAAATATATTGGAAAAGATTTTATTATGGTTTTTTCCTCATTTTTAAATGCAACATGCTGTGTTTTTCAACTGAAAATAACCTTTAGCGTGCATTTGAAATCTTTCAAAATATCTGAATTTACTGAAACTCAAAACTAAACCCATATGATACTTTGCTGACATGAAATATGTATTTCGACTTCAAATCTTGTTTCTTGCTTGGTGAGGTGATTGAACAAGGTGTTTCCTTAAAAAAACTGTTTCCAGCTTTTGAAAATTAACCAACTCAAATTGTCTGTATTTGCTTAGTCTTAATAGTTAATTGCTCTAAGAAAACAGTAACATTCCTAATTTGTATTCCTTCACATGTATTCGTTTCTTATTATGTGTTGAAACCTTGCTGCATTTTTCCCCTCTAGAGATTCTACGTGCTCCTAAAACTTCCTCATCTTCCACCCACCAAACTTCGATTCAACTTTTGAACAACAAGCTTGTATAAACTGATGTCTTCCTTAAGCTGCACACCCCTGTAAAAATGCTTCAATGTCAGAAGAAGGGAAAAGGAGACAACAGAATTGATTTCCTCAGCACAGTTTTAGCACCTGCGTAGACCAGTTGCTCTTGTCAGAGTAAAAATTATTTCGTATATGTTGTACCCACTCACTGATGTTAGTATTCAACAGCTACCTGCTGTTGCCTTTTCCCAGCATGACCTTGCTGAGATATCACTGACTGAAAATGTCCTACTTTTCTGAAATGAACTGTTTTCACCTCCTTCCTGCTTTACATATGTCTCATGTTTTCACTATGAGTGTAGCTCTTCAAGAGTAAGGACAGCTTTTCATCTGTGAGTTGATGAATTTACTAACTGAGAAATAGTGAATGACTTCTAGATGCTCCCATGATAACACAATAAAGTACCAATTAATAGTAAATAATTTTATCTAAGAATGTTAAAGTAAGAACTTGCCATACATTAAAAAAAGATACATTGCAGGCCTTAAGCTTTGGTTTTCTTTTTATTAAAATTCTTGGTTTAGATCCAAAGCACACATCAAGTAGCAATGGTGCCCACCATCTTTCTCCACCAATATAAGACTACTTTCCACAAAAGCTGCATCAAGTTACCTAAGATTGCTCCTGTAGGCTATATACTGTTCTTTACATGATTATAGATTAACAGATAGCTCACAACATGGTACTTTTGGTTGTGTCTTCCCTTCTTCCTCATCCTCACTCCCGCTTTTCCAGCTCATCCTGCTCTACATGTTGCCCTTGTGACATCACTGCTGCCAATGATAGGTAGCTGACCTGTGCATCACTGAAACACTCAGCTGACGTTTCAGTGCTGTATCATTCTGAATGCATAAAGAATTCAAAGCATGAAGGTTACAACTAGACGAAAAGTAAAGACTTTATTTCTGATAAAGCTTGCAAACTCATATATGCAGACCCCAGAGTAAACTGAGCATGTAATGTGTATACAGTAAACACATTAAGCAAAACCATTTCAGTATTATTTTGAAAAGATGGGAAAGTTGAAAATAAAGATTCCTATTTACGTATACATCTCAAGAAGGGAATGAATGGGAACTATATCAGTAATATTCAGAAAAATAATTCACAAAAACCATTATGGTTTTTATCATTATTTTATCATTATCAGTGAAATTGAGTGTTCCAATGTATTCTGAGTTGGACCTGATGATCTCAGAATTCTCTTCCAAACCAGTTTATGTCTTGGTTATCTGTTTATTTTGCTTGTAGCAGCTCGGTCAGCAGCAACTGCACTCCTTATGGTGGTATCACATCTCACACCAGACTGGTGGTGATCATGGTGTTACACTAACCAGTGTGTCTGCACAGCACCTGTCAGCCCTCACCAGCACCGAGTTGGGCTGCCCACACAGAGACTGACTCCTTCTACTTTCCCCCAGCACCCGCACAGACAATCAGACAGATTGCATTCTGAGAGCCTAGGCAGCATGTGTTCCTTTTTACCTCCCAGCTATTGGTACAGAATGAGAGCTAATGTAAAGCAAGTGAGGAAGACTTGAGAAGCCACACCTCTGTGCCATATCTTTCCTATCTTTTTCCTGAATATCTGGTAGCTCTGATCTATATATGCAATTTTCATAGTTGTCACTAAGCATAGCACAAATGGACCTTCATATGCCTCTTAAGATATCTCTAAAAGTATTTGTATGGCATATAGGCATACAGTTCCCTTCTGTTCCTAAATGATCTTTCATTCTGCTGAAAGTGACAGTCCTATGACACTTATCCCAGAAAAAGAGCCATTTCCATCTTTTTCTGGTAAACCACAGAGCAGAGGTAAAATTAAAAAAAAAAGGAAACTTTAATTTAAAATAAACACTAAAAACTCTTCTAGAGAAGCAGAGAAGCAGGGATAGAGATTCATTAAATCATTTTTCAGCATTACAGGAACCTTTTCATGATGTATCAAGCTCCCTTTTAATTTCCCAGTTGCTTGGACACACAGGAAAAAGAATTAGGGAGAGAAGGTCAGCAAAAAGATAACAATGCCTGTCTATTACAGTCAAGAGATTAATCTAAGAAACAGTATTTCTGCATTTAATGAGGGGTGAGAGCAACAAATGAGAAATTATAAGGCTACAATTCCTATTATCCGGAGTGCTGACAATATGTATGAATACCGTTGTTTCATAGCTTAGGTTTTATATACGGTCCCTATTTTACATTCTTACAGCATGGTTTTGTCCTTGCTGTGTGATGGGTAAGCACCTACCATCAGACTGAGAATCACATACGGGTAAGAGAGCCTCTGACAGATGACTGCAAGAAGACAACAGTATTATCGACTTAAAGTTGAGTCCATCATTAATTCTACTCTTGTCCATATGCATATGAAGCATCTTTAATCGCAGGGATTTTAGTATTTGTAAGTCAGTAATTTTACTTATGGATTGATATTTTTAAGGCTTGGTACTAAGTTCAGAAAACAATTTCCATCATAAAATATTAAATACATAGTTCAGAGCTTCACCAAAGATTAAATGTCATTTGAATTCAACAGGATGGTATTTTGTTTTCAACCAGCATAAGATAATAACTGACCTCTATAGTGCTCACTTCCTCAATATTTTAAATGTCTTTTCCCTCACAAAGTACAGAAAAAAAACCCAAAAAACAAAAAAGAGGATGACATCTGCAAAAGAGGCAAACAAAGCACAGAAGAGAGCCTCAAAACTGTTTGATATATTTCACACCTTTATGCCATTCCTTGGGGTGGAATTTATCTGAATAAACGTGTGAGTCCAAAGTATAGGCATCTATGTCTGAACTAAATACCTTCTCTAATCAATATAGAGAAAAAAGCACTCTAGGGAAAGATTTTTTCTGACCTGTTTGAGGTGTAAACTTTACACTAGCATGACTTGCACCTCTCATTCCCTGTTGACTACTGAGGGAATCTGCAGGAATACTCCATATCGTGGACATCTAGTCTTTAGCAAGGCAAATTCTGCTTTCAGTTGAACAGGAAAAACAGTGGATCCCTCCCCTCTCAAAGCCTATTTGGATTTTGCTTTTTCTGGATAACATGCTTTCTAACAAGATGCATTTGAGAGTGGGTGACGTCCACCTGTTCCAGCACAGGGTAGCAGCTTGTTCTTTGCTTTGCAGCTTCATAAACTTGATGTGGCTGGTTAGAAAATTACATACTCTGCTGACCAGCTGCACTTAGCAAATGAAACTGAGGAAGAGCAGAAAGCACAGCTTATCCAAATGCACGAAGTACATTTCCAATTGCACGGAGTGTTCAGAAGACATCCATTCCCAGAGCACTGCCTTTCAGTACTCGACCTGACCAGGTTAGAGCAATTTGCAACCCTGGCTGGAAACTGTTCTTATGACTAGGCCAATCCTTCCTTTCTGAGTTTTGCAGGCTTGTCACCTCTCCTCTTTTGTTTAATTAAAAACAAACAAACAAAAAAAATCAAACAAACCCCACAAAAGAACCCCAAAAAAATCACTCTGGTGCAGTTCAACAATTTTTACATACTCTCTGATAAACAGTAATGTCAAATCTTAGAGAATTAGACCCTAAAATTGTTTGCAGGCAATAGAGGTTTCTCTTAGGCTATTATGCATTCTGATAGAATTTTGATCAGGTGTAGAATATTTTATTTTCAAATTAGTGTTTTCTGTCTAATATAAGGTACAGCATCTCTTATCAAGAATCTCTGCAATGCTTAGAAACTTGTGCCAGATGTCCAACAACGGCTTGCAAGCAGTTACATGCTACAAGTCAGCAGATGTTGCATTTTTTTAAGGCTTCCAACTGCTCTAAGGTCTGTATTTTGGCAAATGCAGAAGTTATATAGTGCGCTAAATGTGTAGATGAATTATATGGAAACTGTAGGTCTGCTAACACTGTTACAGCCTACAATTTGCGGAGTTTTAAAAATCCACCTATCCTGCAATGGGTTTTGCATTTGACATGAAACACATTGCAAAGTAGCACTGAAACTGTGCAAAAGAAACAAAGGACAAAAACCAAACTAAACCACCACCATCTTGCCCAAAACTAAACCCCAAAATACACGGTATCCCAGCTTTGGTATGGTATAGCCTATGTGCCATCTCAGACATGGCAGCACTAGAAAAATATGAGTATATACCTATTTGACTTTCCCACACTCCAGAGAAGCCTACTGTCTCCCAAACTGGTCTGTGGAAAAGGCAGACCTTTCTAACTTCCTGCTTGCAAAAAACAAACAAACAAGCCAAAAATCTTCATGTGGAAACCATGCCCTTTCACATTCAATGCATGAAAAAAAAAATTCTGCTGAAAGTCCATCCTTCCCCCACTGACCATGACAGCATTAGTATGCAAGTGACCTTCCGTGCTGTTGTATTCCCCCCTTCTGCAGAAATCCATGGAGGTCAGTGTGACTGAAGGCATTAGCTGGGGTGCAAGGTGAGCTCGCAGGCTCGGAAGCAAGAATGGGAGGAAGGGGGAGAAGAGGGAAGGAGACTTGCATTGGCCATGCAACTGAACCTCAGTATTCCAACTTCCTGCATCTCCCCTACTTCACTTTCCATACGGTTTGGTTTTGTGCCTTTTTTTTTTTTTTTTTGGCCAAGTTTAATGTGACAGTTATACCCGGTTATAATAGTTCATCTCATTGCAGAGTTCTTTATTGGAAAGCTACTTCCCAAAATATTTTTTTGCCAGCTCTAGTGTCAAGGAAAGATTCAAACTCACTATTTTTCTGCAAGTTCTTTCTGCAAGAAAAGGGAATATGGGGTGTCATGGATGTTAGCTATTCTTGCAGGCACTGTTTTGGGGGAGTATCTATGAAACTTTCTTTGGTGCCATGTAATTCACACTGCTACAGCTGGTAATGACTGTAAGAAATATGAGCAGCACTAATGAGTATGGATCACTGTAGACTGCAGAAAAATAGGAGCATGGGGAATGATGACCCAGTATGATAAATCAATGAGGCTGCAGATTGGTTCTCAGGCTCTTCAGGTTATTTTGCTTAAAAGGCATCATGCCTCACACATTCTGCTGAAGGTTATCCATATCCACTGAAGTTCAAGACAGCTATTCTTAGACATTTGTTAATTTTTAACACCATTGCCAAGACTGCCACTGTAATTTTTAATGAGAATAAGTGGACTATGTCTCTTTCATCAGGTTCAGATCTATTTCACTTAAATTAAAACTCATTCCTATATTTTTCCTATAGTTATTCAAAGGATTAGTGAGAAAATGTCACTGAACAGCTACTTGTCTTCTCATTAACATTCATGACAAAACCTTCCGGCCGGGCTGGTTTCGGCTGCTGATGGAGCAATACTTAAAAGAAATTGGCTTGTGTGTGAAACAGCTGCTCAGCAATGTCACTATGCAAGGGAATTGGTGATAATAAGATGATACTATTACAGCTACACTGGGAGCATAATATATTTTAAGCTATATTTCGAGGTATACAGCAGAGGTCCATGAATTGGAGCATGATTACTTGTCTAGTGCTAGGCACAGGAAGCAGCGGATCATTACATGTCTACTTATACAGGTTAGTCCTACACAAAGCCTTGAGGTAAAAGAAAAATCTGTACCTGCTGGAAGTCTTCACTTCCTGAATGCTTCCCGTCTGCTGGAAAGTTTTTTTGTTCTTTCCCTAGTGTTTGGAAGGGTTTGTGTGCCCCTTCGCCGGAACAGGTATTGCATTCTTTGCTAGGAACATTGAGCACTTACTGTTTCAAAGGAACTTTTCTCATTTCAAGGCCTTTTTTATTTGGCAAGATTCTTAGGAGAAGATTCTCTGGATCCTCATGCAGCCATAAGTGAAATTCCAGATACTGATTTTGTTTGTAATGACTATGCAATGACAAATATGCAGATATGGACAATGCAGATTTAAACATCTGCACATAAAGCTCAGCCAAGAAACAATTGGCAGCTGGCATTATGTTGTGTAGTGACTCACACTAATGCACACCTCTTGTTTAGAACATGGAAACTGGATGAAAATTAATATTGTCAGATGTTTGGCTCCGAGAAATCTTTGAACCTCACATACTTTGAGGAATAAAACAGGAAAAAATTAATCTAGAAGAATGGAGCAGTTAAGTCCCAACACAGTGACAGCCTCTTAGAAATGTGGAGGACAAATGAGTAAGAAATGAAAGATTATAAAGGGCTTTAGGATGCAAGAACTGATTACCAGTTAAAAGGAAAGTATAATTTCTTCTGATCATAGTTCCAAAATGCTTAGGAATTTCTAAAGTCCTCTGTTACAGATTTCATGTTTAGCTTCTATTGCTTTTAGTTATTACAGAAACGTAGTTCTTGTAGAGATTTGGAAGTACTGCACTTCAGGTAAAATGAAATATAAAACTAACATAGAAATCATGTATGGATATTGTCAGCAGGCTGAGAGGGAGGTGAATTTTCGTCTCAGCTCCTCATGATAAGGCTACACATGGAGAGGTGGGTCCAGGCCTACACTCCCCAGTGCAAAAGAGATAGGGACACACTGGTGCAAGCCCAGCAAAGGGCAGTAAGGTGATGAGAGGACTGGACTATCTCATATGAACAGAGACAGCTGGGATTGTTCAGTCTGGAGAAGAAAAGGCTTAGGGGATCTCATCAATGTGCATAAATGTCTAGTGGATGGATATATGGAGTCCAGTGACAGGACAAGAAACAATGAGCACAAATTAAGAAAAGCAAAACAAGCTAAAACCAACAAACAAAAAACCCCAAACCAAACAACAACAGCAACAAAAATCAAACCAAACCAACCAACAAACAAATGAAAAAGCCCCAGCGAATTCCATGTAAACACAAGAAACACTTTTTCACTGTGAAGATGGTCAAACACTGGCACAAGTTGCCTAAAGATCCTGTGGAGTTTCCATCCATGGAGATATTAAAAATGCTGCTGCACATGATCCTGAGCAATCTGTGGTAGCTGAGCCTGCTTTGGGCAAGGAGGGCTGACTAGGACACCTCCATCACATCTCAGTCATGCTCTGTGATTCTGTGTAAGAAAGATTGTTTTACCAGAGGCTGAAGAGACAATGTTCAAATTACAGCAGACTGAGATTAGATTAGATCATGAATAGAAATCTGGGACAAAATTCTGAAAAGAACAGATCTCAAATTTTCTCTCAAAATTGAAATCATAGCATCATTCCACCTAAGTGTAGGGCTGTGGGACAGAAAGGAAATAAAATAAGGAAAGCAAGGCTTATAAAAGTCAGATCAAAATTCAACAAAGATTTCACGTACCCCTGAAAAGCCTTATGGTGCAAAACATAGCATTATCCTAAGACATGTCTAGTACAGAAGATAAAAAACCGCAAAAATCTACAAGATATCCCTTGGATGTCCCTTTCAAGAGTTTTCAAAATATACAAATGTCTGAGCAAACAAAGAGCTTGGCAGCAATTCTAGTTTAAACTAACTCCTTACAGGAGCAAAGCTAATATCTATCTCAACATTATTTAGATGTTCATATATTCCTTTATTGCTTACATATGCTTCTCATGATAAACAAGGTACTTTACAAAATTTCCATAAAATCATCACAATTGGCTGTACTGTTTTGTTTTGTTATTTGCGCTGTACTAGCATTGAACGGCAGAATTATGTCTCAGAATTCCTTTGTGCAATCAAAGCACCAAATTAAAAAACAACAACAAAAAGAATGATTCTTGAACAGTTAAAACACTGACATTATCTAACAATCTTAATATTGTTTTATACTGAAAAGCAGCATCCTGTTTTAAACACCAACAAATCTAGTTGGTTTTACACTGAAAGACAGCTTGTTATGTAAATATATTTTTGCATGAATGTATTTGCCCTTCTAGGAAGTTGAAGCAGTTTTTCCATATAAGTGACCAAATTTTGTATAGCTTTAGAATGGCATTGAAATACTGAAAACATACACAAAGTTCAAGTGGTCTCTGATAAGACTTCACATTGTAAATTCCATTTAAAACATCAGCCAGATGACAGAAGAAATCACTCAGTCTTTTATTCCAAGTCTCTGCGGAGCAGATCCATAAGAATCCCGGAGTTGAGTACCTACAACCAACCAGTAACTTTCAGCTATACCTTACCATCAGTATGAAGACAGAGAATTTCAGTTACTGAAAAAGCCATAATGTCCTTAAGTTCATTGTAACATAAAAAAGACCTGAAGTTGTCAAAGAATTAGTAAGGTTCCATCTGTGATCAATGAGCCCAGCACTTTCAGTATACTGCATGGCTCACTGAACACCTGCAATCATCATTGTTTCCTTCTAGAAAAAGATAATCCTGTACATTCCAGAGATGGTTTGAAATGCCTGTTTGTCTTCCACACTCATCTTGTAATGCACACAACTTCTGGATTTTTTTTTTTTTTTAATCCTTTGAAGACAAGTAAAGCTTTGAAAGTCCACTTCACAAAAACTTCCAACTTCATGTTAAAAAGGGGAAGTCATCATAATGCAGAACAGTGCACAGTCATTCACACCTCCCAAGGACACTTTCTAAATTATATTAGCATCTGATCTGCTGCTGCAGACTTTTCTCCAGCTCATCCCCATATTATACATTTTCCTTTCCCTTCTTTTATAATTCATTTTCCCTTCTGTGTCATATTGAAAGAATCAATATTAGAAAAAAAAAAAGTCTTTAACTGGACATGATACAGAACTACCCTAAGGAGTTAGAGACATCTTCACTGTTTTCTGAATGCAGCCTTAGAGTTTCAAAGTAAGCTTCCAACTTGAGAGATAACGTTCCCACAATTCTCCTACATGTGTGTGTATGACCCATTACCTGGGGTTATCCAGCTTTACTCATCTGCTTCCACCTACACACAGCTCTGCAATCCTCTTTGCAATGCTGATTTACACCTCCTAATGTCAGACCCTTTTCAACTTACACATATGCAGAAATGCTCAGGGTGACACTTTTAACATAAATACAGATTTCATATCAGATAAAACCATGACTTGAAAATATGGACACAACCATAAACCTGCTTAATTTTCATTATTAAAGACAAGCACTTAGAAAATTGTGACACCATAACCTTGACCTTGATCTTACAAAGGTCTTATAAATGCTGATTACAAGCAAATATAAACCATAAACTTCTCTTGCCAGTTCTTTAGAGGTAGAAAAGATGTGTTTGATACTGTTTAAGTGGTTTGTATGATAATCCCTCTCAAATGAACTGAGGTCTTTGTGTTTGGAAGCCAGAAGTCCTCTTAGAAGCTCTGTACTTCACAAGAAAATCATACAGGAAAAAGCTACAGCCTTAAGGCTATAAAAATGCAGACTACTGCTCTGCAATAACAAAAATCATGGGAGACCCACAGTTCATCTTGCAACAGTGAACATAATTACAAACCTAAATTTTGCATTTGAAACCAAGAGACAAAAATTATAAACGTCTCTACGCATATCTAATCTCTTTTTTCAACATTAGCCAAGCCTGCAGGCACTTAACAGTCTGATTCTTGATGTCATTGTAATTAAAGGCAATACTCACAAGGCTGATAAGCATACCAGCTGTATGTTAACCCTTATCTTAGCCAAACTAACAACTGCAAATGTGATATCTAATGGCAAAGAAGAGAACATTGGAATTTATTATGGATACCTGACTCTTAAATCCCATAAACACGAAAAAAAGTAAATTATATCCAACCTACCATCAAACTTCTTGTGCCGGGATACAAAAGTGGTGCGTACAAAGTGACTTGTCTCCTCCACTAAATTTTCAAACTCCAGTTTGCTCTGTTGGCTTAACTTGTCCTCCATTTCTGAGGTGCAGCATGTATATTCCTGAGGGCAGATTCTCAAATGTTCCCCTGAAATCACCAGAAAAAAGGAATTAGAGACATTTGAATACACATGGGAATGTGCCAGAACCAAATACACATGAGGGCTCTCCAGTTTGGGTGGGTTACCCTAAGAGCTCTTTAAGGCTTGACTCCTTGACAGGCAACACTTTGAATATGTATCAATAACTTTGCTACAGTTGGGTATTCCTCATATGGGAGGGGAGACACACTTTGCAGAATGGTTTTGATACTTCAAGAGGTAGAACTGTCTCACATCAAAAGTGTTTTCTCATACTGAAGAAGCCTTCCTCACTTAGAAATATACTTAAGATTTGAAAAACTGTTCCTTGCTTTCTATTTGTATTCAAAATGCCTGGAGAAATACCTAGTGAGATGACCTGTTACAAGTCATTAGAGCTGTCAAAACTTGAAAAACAGAAATTATACATTTGCTGTCAAAACCTGAAAAGCAGAAACTATGCATTTCTCTAGACAGGTCCCACTTGCCCAAGTGAATGAAAACATTCTCCCCTTCTCCCCTTCCTTCTCTTCTGCTTAAGTAAGTGTATTTTAATGACTGTGTTTGGGTGCTACACGTTTTCTTGGGCAGTATTTCTTGTCAGACCAAGCAAGTGCTCTGCTGAATAGGAGAAAGCAATGAAGAGTTTAATTAATGCTTATGTTATACGGAAATGCAATGTAAAAGGTAATGAAAGCCTCTTATTTAATTCAATAGATTTATCTCTTGAAGCACTGTGCCAGTTTTTCTGACAATATTGCTTTCTTCAGTACAATTTGCAAGTAGAAACCAATTCTTCAGCTCATGAAATTAAAATGGTCTGTTATTACATGAAATGTGAATTTCCAATTGACACTGTACTAAGGGTGTCAGAAACATTTAGCTCAGTTTGTACAAAGGCAGGAAATTCTACCATTCCCTCTTGAGAAATAAAAAGAATGATCTGCCTCTATGATTAAAGTTACTTGTAAGGTAATGAAAACATTTAGCTTTATCTGAGCCAAATCCTGATTAAAAATCCCTCTGCAAATCTCTTAAAGGTGCAAATAAAATGATACACAAAGCCCAAGGGTTAAATAAATACTGGGGACCTTATTCTCATTTATATCAAAGCTTCTTTCTACCACTGCTGAGCCGTAAAGAAGACTTAAAAGCAATTTATATCTACTTTAAGGCTGCTTTTCACCATACTTATTATGTAGTGAGGAGAATCAGGCCCTAAGTTTAATGCTTCCCAGGGGTATAATATATTTAGCTGCTGCATCATTTTGAAGACAGCATCAAAAAAAGGTTTGCACATGCTTAGAACAAACATTGTCTTGAGTTTGCCCTCATCTTATTCTAATGTATGCTTCTGTTCTTGAATTAAGTCTTTTAATTTGAAATTTAGTCATTCCTCAACACTGATGCATCACCCCCATTTTGCTTCTTCTGCAAGAGCCCAAAATACATGAACTATAATGACATGAGATTTCTTTCAGAAGTCTCAAGACTTTTAAAAAGCTCACAGCTATACATCTTCAGGAAGGATCATTTAATTATTATCAGTTAGTTTGGCAGTAGTATCTACAAGTCCCAGTCATGTCAAAAAGCACCATGAAACACTATATAAACCTAGAGAAAAAGATACCCCTTGACCATCAAAGTATTTTCCATGTCTACTACACCCTCCCAACACAATAAAGTAACTCTTCTCCATCCTCCAAATCACATATCTATGCCATAAACAACACATACAGGGACCGGTGAGCCAGCTTCTGTCAAACATAAAAGATAGTGGCAAATTAATGGTTATCTTACACTCTACATCTCTGTCACATTAAACTGAAACTATTCAACAGGTAAAGGAGGTACCATAATAACAAACAATAAAGGTTATTTTAGTAACGGTAATGTTGTGAGTTTTTATTAGATGTCAGAAAGACAAGTAAAGCTGAAATATTGTGTCATTAGAAGCAGTGTTGTGTGTTAGATTAAATAAAAAAATAAATAAAAAACATCCCATCCATAATGTCTGCAACCCCTTGCCTCAATAAATTCAGAGGTTTTTGCTTATTGTAAACACCTATGATCCCAGTTCCAGAGCAGTAGCGTATGCTTTCTATTATAGTTATGTCCTCTAGTGCCATTGCAATCAAGAATTTTTATAAAATTCAGTTTTCCTTCTCTGCTCATCTCAAGTTCTTATTCCTTTTTGTCTGGGTCTGTTTGTTTTTCATAACTGCCAGACTATAAACTGAACTAATGGTAATCATCAAGGCACTGTGCTTAGTACATAACAGCCATGGGTCTAAATTTTTTAAGACACTATGTTGTGCTGAATACTATGACAAATTAAAGCCTATTGAACAGCTATTTTTGCAGCAATATTATTTTTTTTTCACTTACTTATTTGCAGTCTTTTGCTTTGCTACAAAACTTACTTTCCACTTTGGATGCTACAAACTCAGATTCTGACTGCATTTCGTTCTTATACATGTATTTTCATTGTTTCTTATTTTTAATTCACTGGTTATTCATTCATTCATGAGGTTCTTGAATACAGAAATCATAAACTCACATTTATCAGAAACACTCACAACTTCTATATTACCTTATTGCCTTTTTCGCCCAACATGTCTTCCTAAATCATCTATACTAGCCACCCATCATCATCCCAGAAACTTTGCTGAATTTTAATGACCTTTTTTTTTAGACCACATTTCTAGTTCTTCTCTCCTTCCCAACCATATACTCCCTGCATTTTTATAGAAACAAATAATAATGGTAATATTGTGCTACTCTTCATATCCTGCTTCAAGATTTTTGACTTCTCTTTCCTGCACTGGGGGTTCAGGTCAGATTACAGATAAAGCAAAAGAAAAAGCGAAATCATTTTCCATTTCTCCATGCCAATGGAGTTTTTGTAGGCTTAAGAGGTTCAAGTATGCTGTGCAAAGATGAAGATTTTAGAAATTTTCGCTCAGAAGCCCTTTCATGTTTATTATACCTATGATGACTCGCTGCAGTCTACAAAGGCTCACAACTTACACAAAAGCTCATGTATGCCCATTCTATATGCTTAATCATGTATCAAGCTCACGTATTTTCCCATTTTGTGCTTGTTCTTATCAAACCTCCAACTCATGTTAGAATAGCCAGGTCAATAGTTCACTACTTGTATTTAAAAATAAAAAGAATACAGTAGGTGGCTTGGGGGGCTTTTGTTTGTTTCTTTGTTAGTTTGGGTGGTGTTTTTTTGTTTGTTTGGTTTTTTTTAATTAAGGGGTGAGTGTTTTGTTTTGGATTTTTTTTCTTCTTTTGTGCAAATATGTGTTTGGATTAGAAATAGCTCTGCAGGCTATATTTGATTGTGCTTCCTCAGATTTCTTGAATTGGATCATTTACCATTTGCATTTTGCAATATATTGTTCTATTACCACAGGAGAAGTTTAATCACTAATCTGTGTATTTACACACCTCAAGTATTTTGCAGGCTGAAAATGTGCTCATAACTAATGTACCAGTTCTTGCCTTGGGAAACTCCATATGGTCTAGGTTTTCATGCTAATTTTAGCAACAATTTTTATGGCACAAGTGGCATTGGATAAAACTGACTAGTTTTTCCTTGTTGCAAATGGTGTCTCCCCAAACACATTTGATAGAATGTAGTTACACTGCACCAGCATTTTGCCAGACTGAACAAGTATTAACTCAATATTCCTAGCGACCTACCACAACTCTTCTATTCACTGTTTCCAGATGAAGATGTTGACCTACATATCTCTCCTCATGCGGCTTATGTTATATAAATCAAATCAATTGCCTACTACAAATTCAGCTACCAGTATTCAATTTCAGTTTTATTACAGCTGTAATCTCACACCTGCCTTCACATGATCCAAATTGGCAAGTTTTGCAGTTGAATTTGGCAATCCTGCTAGCATCCTGCTTTGAAGTGCGATAAAGCAATTTATAAAGCACTTGTTTTATATTCAGATGTATTGCAGTTTGGTGTCCTTAAAACGTACTACAAACCTCACAAGTCTTTAAAAAATTGCAACTTACAGCTCTCAAGCTCAATAAATGCTTTTACTGTGTATCAAAATGCCCCAACTGATTCAAGCATTGTAACTACTTGCAGAAGATACAATCTGAAGGATCACTAAACTCTTTGGAATATAACATCACCCTTAACAATTTCACCTCCAGATTTCCCGAACACTTGATGCAAGCACTGGCTACATTATTAGAACTGGGAGTATGATCTATAAAACATTTAACATCAGGCAGAATTTTTCATGGGTCATGTTGCAAGTTTAACAATGTCGGAAACAATTCTTTCTTAGGTAGTCAAAATTTTATAGTTTCTATCCCAATCATAAATTTAAAAACCTGATACTGGTCTCTTCACAGAGTAGTAGGACTAACTGTATGACTGGGGAGAATAGAAACATACAGTCATCACACTGCTTCATAAATACAGCAACTAATAAATGTTAATAAATAAAGGGGCTAAATTCTTCACCTTGTATGCATGAACAGAGCAAAAAGGAAGAGAAAATATCTCAGCATTCTTCATCCTGCAGACTAGATTAATGTGATTTGGCTTTGTCATTACCTGTGCTCTTTAAAATTAGAAATACCTGCTTCAGACCTGCTCATATTCAGCCAGTTGTGGAGAAAGCAGTGCAATTCACTAACAGTATGAAATTGAACAAAGACAAGTGCCAAGTCCTGAACCTGGGATAGAATAACCAAAGAGCCAGTACAGGCTACAATCTGTGTGGGTGGGGAGCTGTTTTGATGAAAAGGACGT
The DNA here is from genome assembly GCA_013396655.1 of Campylorhamphus procurvoides. NCBI lineage: Eukaryota > Metazoa > Chordata > Aves > Passeriformes > Dendrocolaptidae > Campylorhamphus > Campylorhamphus procurvoides. Next base: position 683,188 of record WBMV01004981.1, on the reverse strand, counting down.
GGGCTTCAGGTAGACAAGAAGCCAACATGAGTCAGCAGTGCACTGCGGCAGCAGCAAAGGCAAACCTGATACTGGGTTGCATCTCCAGGGGCATTACTGGCAGAGACAGAGACATGATCATCCCACTATACTCAGTGATTGTCAGGCTGTACCTGGAGCACTGTGCTGCATCCTGGTCCCCACAATTCCATGAAGATGCAGAGTGCAGAGGGCCTAAAGGAGGGTCATGAAGATGATAAAAGGACCGGAGAAGCTCCTGTGTGAGGAAAGACTGAAAGAGTTACGTTCTTTCTCTTTCAAGAAAGAGAAGGCTCAGGAGGTACCTAATCACAATATTCCAGTACTTAAAGGGCGGGTGCAAAGAGGATGGAGACCCTCTCTTCACAAGGAGACATACGGGAAAGATAAGGGGCAAAAGGTGGAACTTGCAACAAGAGCAGTTTCATTTTGGCATAAGGAAGCAATTTTTTAAAGTGAGAACAACCTCCCCAGGAACATGGTGGTGGCTTCATTGCTTGAAGTTTTCAAGATGCGATTGGACAGGGTGTTAGTTAATCCCATCTAGGCTCCCCTTCCCACAGTGACTGAGACTAGATGATCTGTCCTTCCAATGTGAGCTCTTCTGTGGTTCTGCAATTAGGCACCTCAGAGCTTCCTACCTCTCAGAATTACAAAGGATTGGAACAGCTGGAGTTCTGTTTCTAAATTAATATTTCCCACCCAATTTTCTGTGTTTTTCAAACTATTGATTTAACTTTTTTTTAAACAC